>CM034150.1:727722112-728227112 GCA_019776745.2 Taxus chinensis
TTTATTACCATAAACATAAGGAAAATGGTAAAAAATTTGATCCACTATTTCAGTATAAGAAATTTGGCAAAATTATTCAGAAAATGTGGTATAGTTATCCATGCACTTTTTGTGGAATGTCTAATAACTGTGCAACTAATTGTAGGAAATGAAAATATTTATTGGAAAATATTTTGAGGGATCAGTCTCCTAAACAATGCTAAGAGAAAATAAATTTGAGTAAGTTTCCTAAAAATGTGGAAAAAAATTTTGGTCTCACTATAACAAGAAAGGTCATGAGAATGATAAATGTTGGCAATGTCCTAGACAAAATTGAAAAAAAATTAATAAGGAAAGCACTTAAAAGTGAACAAACTTACATATGACCCATGAAGTGGTTCAGGTAAATACTAAAGAGCTTCAACAACCTAAAAGGAAAATTTGATTAAATTGATGGGTAAATACTTTCTCATTTATATGCTTGCATATCTTTGATTGTTGATTAGCATTCAAATTATCAAAGCCTGTTTAGGAGTTGTGTTGATTTGTTAAAAAGGAAAAATATTCCCATATTTCATATTAGCTTTGATTGTGATGAAATAAATTGAAGAGGAAATCTAGGTGACAGGTTTATCATACTTGGATGACTTTCTCTTTTTTATGCTTTTTGGAAAACTTCATTCCTTAACAACAACATATACATGTGTTTCTTATGGGGTATGGTCAGTTAATCAATATGTATATTTTGGGAAAACATGTATTTAGAATATGATGTTTTTATTTGAGTTATGTAAATGTATCAAGTAGGCACTGTTTGTAATTGTAATAATTATACAAACTTTTTGTAGCCATGCATGATTCTTGTGCATTTTATAAGTCTATTATTTTGGGCTTTAATATTTGTAACTGTCAAACATGGTTGCAAATAGTATATACAATTATTGCACTAACAAAATTTGATACAAGTTGCATTTTGCAAAGTTAACAATGGTGCAAGATCAATGAACAAATTCTTATTGGCATTTTGGTTTCCATATCAGTTGAAATATTGGCCATGGGTTTAGTTGGAAATCTATTTTGGTGTTGACATTATGTCTATTTGGACTAATCCATTTCTATGATGGCTTTTCGATATATACATTGCAATTTTTAAAACTTACCATGCTATAAATTGGGTTTTGTATGTTGGTTTTATTTAGAGGACCTATTAGCAGTGTAGTTGGGTAAGTTGATTTTTGGGGACCAAAAGGGTCTTATAGGGGAGGTGTGATATAGAGGACATTTTTGAGTTTAGATGTTCCCAAATTCTCCCTAAACCATTACAATGTGGAGGATCATTCAGAGAGTTTTTGTCGATATAAAGAACTCTAAAAACAAAGCTCATATGGAAAAGAAATCATCTGCTGAATTTTTTGGTCAATTGGAAAAGTTAAGGGATTACACGCAGGTCTGAGATGACATGGACGTGTGCACATCTGCCAAATGGACCAATCGCGGAGTGACAAGTGGAAAATGAATATTTGAGAAATTTTTTGGGTTTTGGACACCAGTGTTCGACAGTCATGTTCGGACAAGTGGGCCCTGCTATTTGCTAGCTAGGTGCCCTTAGCCAGGGTCGACACACTTTTTTGTTGGAGGGGTGTCTTTTCTGCCATTTTCTCATTATATCATTGTAATACACACACACACACACACACACACACACACACACACACACACACACACACACACACACACACACCACCCTATGCAATTCTAGGATGTACGTGGGATTTATTGAACATTGTAACATTGAAATGTTTTGCATTATACTAAGCAGGCATTCGGGTCTAGCTCACCTGAGCTAATGAACAACTCAACACGTTGTCTGGGATAACTCGACGTAGATCAAGCATACCTCCCAACTTGGCGGACTCTTTAACCCACCACCTACATGACATGCTTATCTGCCTTAGCACTTAGCGCTTCAACTAAACATAGCACAATCGCCTATGTGGTGGTTCAACATAGCCACAGGAACATCTACGTGGTGCAGATATAAATATATACAACCACCTCATCACGTGGCAAACCAACCAAGACATAACCATGAAGTGGAGAAAAAAACCATAAGTGTGGCCGCAACTTCAAACTACTGAAATGGATTTTCTATATTTCAACCCTCTAAGTGAACTCCCCGCGGTGAATGTGGGATTTTGTTCTCCTTTTAGTAAATCGTACGGTGGAGGTGGTTAAAGGGGTTCGACCCCCTAACCACCTAGTTAGAAAAAAAATGTCTCTATCGTTGAGCCACAAGGGCTCGGTGAGCTATATAGTGAGGTCATTGATATTTTAAGAGGCTTTTGACAGTGACTGTGGAGGAGCCATAACAAGTAATTTATAGAAAACAATGTTTTTGAAGCATTTAGAGTCATTTTCAGACTTCGACCAGAATTGGAAATGTGTTCTAAATTCCAAGATGAAAAGAATGATGTCATCCTTTTCCATGAAGTGCTATAATTTTCTTGGTGGAAGGGTTTTTATAGCTCTATTTCATGGAGAATGCACTTTGGAGATCTTGCAAAGCCACGGATGGATTTGGGAACAAGTTTATGACAAAATACAAAGTTTTCAAATCTGAATCAACTCATTTATAGGTGAAAATGAACTATTAGTCATTTCGGAAGGTAAAAATTGTACTTCTAATGATATTTAATAGATCGATTCACATTTAAAGTGAATCCAAAAAAGTAGCCCAATTGGGTGAACTTCGTTATCAAGTTGTTGATTTGTTGGTGATTTTATTTTGTTGTTTATTATCATATTTCCATTTCAGTATAAGGGAATGAATGATTAAATGGGAAATCCACTTTTAAAAGTTACATTTTGATAAGTTTCAAAAAAATCAGAATATGTGTTGCACAACTCAATTTGGATGAACAAATCAGATTTAAATGCAGTATAAACCAGCTTGTGATTAGTTGGGAATAAGAAGATCAATTTTCATTGTTTTGTACTAATTTCGCTTGGATCACGGAAAGTTGGGATTTGCAAGAAATTTGATCTTATAATAGAACAAATGAAAATGATGGATTGGAAAACACCTAAAATTGAATCCATATCAATCCCCTGATCAATATAAATCAAATTTTTTAAAGTATCCGGTTTAATTTGAAAACACTACCTGGGGGGTGAAAACTATTTACAGATCACTAAATCTTTAAACTTTCCTTACATCAATAGAAGAAGTTGTATGTGTTTCTTGTTAAGAGTTGTGCATATGATATTATTTCAATTAGGTATAATCCCAAGAAAAGTTATGTGGCATAATTCATCCCTTCACTAGAATCTACAATTACGACTATAGTAATCTTATACGATTTAAATATACATTTACACTATTAAATCCTTATAAATACAATCAAATCATACGATATTAAAGATACACTACTAAACCTTAAACATTACTTCTATTTACTAATTTTAAATTAATTAATTTGTATTTACTACATCATATCTATTTGTATTTTAGATTGGCAATTTAATTGAAATCCATTTATTAGAGTAATTATTACCACGTAGAATAACTCTTAAGAAAAACAATTGTATTGGGGACACAAAGTATGATTCGCTTGGAAAACATCTTTGCGTGGAGATTCTTATTTTTAGGAGGCAGACAAAGTTAGTGCATTCAATATTAATGAAGAACATTTCATAACTAAGCCATGTGGCAATGTCCTACCTTGCCAAAAATTAATTTGAATACGCTAAAGTTCCATTTCTTTCTTTCATATTCGAGCTTTAATACATTCGTTTGTTTTATATTTGAGGTTAGGATCCATTAACTTTTTTATAAGTATTTAAATTTGAAAGAGGGGTGCAAATGTGTTTAGGATTGATTTTAATATAAGTTTGATTGATATTGATTAAAAGTTTTGAAAGAAATTTATTTTTTACTTTTAAAAATCAATTTTTGAGAAAGCTTACACATCGTATTAAATGGCCTATGATTCTTAAATTGTTATATATACTTAGTTTTAGTTCAAAGTTTTTGAATTCATTCCAATTATGTTTAAATATATGCTTGTTAAATGACCTATGATTCTTACATTGTTATATATATATTTAGTTTTAGTTTAAAGGTTTTGAATTCATTCCAAATATGTTTAAATATATGCGTGTTTTTGTATTAAAGGTCTGCACTTATATTAATGTATTAAATACTTATATATTTTTCTATTATATTTGACAAGTTTATTTTCTTGGATTTGTATTTCTTATGTTGGTTGTTGAAGAATTTTGTTTTCTCTTAGTCAAAGTAATTTTCCTAGGGATTGATTCAAGGCATCATCTTTCTTTGCACAAAATCTTCACAATTTGTTAATAGTCATTTTGTTGATGATTCCTTCGTTACTTTTATAGAAGAAGACGGGGATAACAAGCACACTATGAAGTGCCTCAACACCTTTTGATTGACATTGGGTTCTACCATTCAATAAATGAAGACTCAATGTTAGATACAATTTTTCACTCCCCTTCCTCCTTTACTTCAAATCTACCCCACACGTACTTACACTTTCACAACTGGGCACCTACTTCATAGTCTCAAAATCAGAGGAACTGGTTTTGGATTATGTGGATTTAGGGAAACTTAGCATGTACTTTGGACTTACTAAGTTGTTATTTTTTCACTCTTCACTTCTTCGCTCACTAACACTAGGGAAAAAATATACAATGGTTGTATAACAAGGGTAAATCCTAGCTCCTTCGAAATTTCCTTTGTCTCTATATTTGTAGCTAGTGAAACTGATTTTTCCTACACATGGTATGCTCTACTCAATTTCTCTCATATCTCTCTCAACCTTCCTTATTGTGCTCCAATTTCTTATAAAATCTCAACCTGCTCAAACTCATTTAAACAATCCCAAGTAATTGATTCTCTATCTATCTCCATGGACATATATCCTAAAAGAGGGGTAATATCATCTTCTCAAGCCCAATATGGATCCTACATTAACTCCTTACTATAGATTGTTCCCTCCCCATATATGCAATACCAAGGTCTCCAAGTGGTATTTTTGGTATTTATTTCCAACTATGTTCTAGATCTACTCCTAGCTACTTCTAATTCCCTATCCTCCATTTCCTTGATCGTTTCTAACCTTTCCTTTATCCTTGTAACATGTTCCACATCTCCTTGAATGCCCTCCCGATATATGGAAATTACGTAGATCAATCTAAATATCAACAAGATTCGAACACCAAAATAGAGAGAAAATATCAAAATATGTAAGTAGAACGACTCAGACACTTCAAGGGGACAATCTCTAAACCATGCAATAAGATTCAAGTGCTCGATATGATGATGAACTATGAGTTACTCACTCCTATATATACCCTACTATGGTATGTAAACCACCTAGGCTAACCTACTAATTATATAAAATCATCATTGAATGAGATATGACATATTAAAAACCTATGTTAGCCACAAGTTGGCCATACATATCCCAATATATGAAATCGGATCAAGGGTGTAGCATACCCCTCCCTTTTAAAGAAACATTGTCCCTAATGTTGGAAATATTTAGATGATGTTGTAAAAATGCTTCATTTTCACATGTTGCATCTTCAATGTCCAAATTATTCTACTTGGTTAGATACTCGTTATTGACCCTTTTCCTCGACCTTGTATTGTATGCCAAAATGATTCATTTAGGTTCTAAGCTTCATCCATCCTTATCAAGTTTAGGTAATACTTATTTGTATGACACCTTTTATCTAATGACATTCTTCAAGTAAGAAACATAGAAGACTAGTTTTATTTTGGTTGACTCGAGGAGCTCCAATCCGTATGCCACACTACCAATTATTTGCAATATTTGATAAGGACCATAGTATTTAGGTGAAATCTTATTATATTTCTTATGTTATTAGAAGGAGAGTTACTTCTACTGTTGGAATCATACAAAAATAAAGTCTCTAACTTCAAAGTGTTGTTCACTACGGTGTTGATGAACTTGTTGCTTCATGTAGTTATGTGTCATTTCCAATTTCTCTCTAAGGATGTAGAGTACCTCATGGTGGTGTTGAATCTATTCTTCCATTTCTCTCCTTTTAGGCTTAACCCTCAAGGTAGAGGTTAGATATGGTGCTTAGTACCCATACAATTCCAAAAATGGAGACATTTTGTAAGAGGTGTGAAACAAAGTATTTTACTACCATTCTACAAGTGGTAGCCATTGAATCAATCTCTCCTATTTATTTGAAGAAAAACATCGAAGATATCCTTCTAAAAATTTGTTGACTTCCTTAATATATAAATAATATTGGGGATGATAGGATGAACTATGTACCAATTGAGCACCCAAACATTTAAATACAGTAGTCCAAAATTTTCTAGTATATACAAGGTCATGATCATTGACTATAATCTTGGGTTTACCATATAGATTTTGAATTGTATCCATAAAATATATGGCGATTGTACTTAATGTAAAAGGATGTGACAAAGCAAAAAATGAGAATATTTGGTGAGTCTATCCACAACCATCATTATTACACTTTTCACTCATATTTTGGAAATCCTGTGATGAAATCCATGGAAACCTCCTCTCATTGCTCACTAGGAATAAACTAGAGTTTACAAAAGACCCAAGGTGTTAAGAGTTTCTCCATTGCTATGCTGACACAAAAACTATTTTGCTACAATTTTTTGGAGAATCTTATTAGAGTAATATCAAAACTTGAGTGGAAAATTGGTAGAGAAATTTTCTCTAGTTTTTGAGATAAAGGTGAATCCTTAAAATTAGGTTTTTTGACCTAATTTTTTCCTAAATCAAACCTTTGATACCAATTGCAAGGAAATTTCTTATATTTGAATATTATTAGGAATAGAACATAAAATAACACCAAAAATGAGAGAAAATCTCACGATATGCAACTATAGTGGCTTAGCCACTTTGAGGGGGTAACCTCCAAACCATATAATAAAATTCAATCAAGTTCTCAATAAGATGATCAAATATGATTTACTCACTCATATCTATGCCTTACCATGATATGTAAACCGCCTATGTCATCCCACAAATCATATAAAATTATAACTGAATGAGATGTGACATAACTAGAAGATTATGTTAGCCACAAGTTGGCCATACGTATCTTGAAATATGATACCAAATTAAAGGTGCAACACCTTGTCACTTCAATCCTCCTCATCCATTATGGGGACTCCTTGTCTCCTTCCCAAATCACACTAATCTTACTTTTGTTTGCAATTATCTTAGAATTTCCCACTACACTACTAGTACCTCCATATCTATTGTGTTGTCTTTCCTCTATTTGTGGTATTTTGAATCTTCTCTTTTCTTCTTTCAAATTCTGTTTAGACCTTTCACATACCTTCTCCATTTTTGGCCATATCCCCTTCATCTCCCTTCCTCTAAGATTACATTCCTATGTTACCTACCCTACTACATGTTGCAAGGAATTAACACCATTTTCCACTATTTTTACTAATAAGGGTAGTTGCTCAATAAATTTTCATTGCAATCCAAAAAGAAACCACTCTTTGGAAAAATCAAATGAAAAAAAAATTCACAACAATTTCAATTACATACCCATCAATTGTCATTTAAAACCAATGGTCTATAACTCTAGTCCACTCAGTATATAAATTGTGCACTTTTTCTAAGTTAACTTCATTTCACATGTATTATTCTTTAGCCTTAAGTCTAAAATAACAATATTGCAATATAGATAACCATTTAGCTAATTTCTCTTGAAGCTTGCACCAAAATATCTTATGAATATTGGCAGATATGTGTTCTAATTTGATCATTTTCATAGATACTCCTTTCACTATTGCTTCATCTTTCTTAAAATGGTTCATCTTCTTCTCTAGCCACCTCTCCACATCCCTTTGCCCTCATATCCATCTTATCATTTTGAGGTCCAATAAATAGAATCATTGTTAGTAGATTTCTGTGGAATCACTCATCAAGACATGGTAATGTTGTAACATAAGAATTCTTACATAAATAATCTATTTAAACGCCTTTAATAATGTGAAGTAAGAATCAAATTTAAAAGAATCATTTTAAAAAGTGCATATTGAGTTGTAAGATGGGAAAACAAAAAATACATCAAGTCAACTTTTAGGCCTCAATAACCTTCCAACAAAAATCCTTGGTAATTTTATAAGATGTTTGGTAGGAGATAAGGTAGGAACATGGGTATCAGTCCTTATGTAGAAGGAGTTTTCATACACAAAATATATCAATTGGAGTAGTGGGAAGTCACCTTTCCATATTATGTATAGGATTTTTCCTTTAGGAGTTGCAGAGTTGTGATAATTTCAATGAAAATACGGAAGAAGTGTAGAAGTTGAAAACTCCGCACAATACATGAAGGACATGCATGAGAAAGTGTGCAAATAGTTCGAGCAGAGTAATGCCCAATATAGGGAATGCACAAATTTGAAGAGAAGACAAGTGAAGTTTGAAGTGGGGGATTTAGCTCTTGCAAATTTGCATAAAGAGAGGTTCCCATGAGGAAAATGATAAACTCAAAATGGAAGAAGGTTACACCATGTAGAAAGCTGAAGAAATTTATGAAGAACACATATGAGGTAGAGTTTCCATGATGGATAGACATCTTTCCTATCCTCAAGGTCATGGATCTATTCTTGTATTTTAAGGGGCAAAAAAGTGAAGGAGAATATTGTGCAGATGTAGGTTGGAGATACCAACTACAATAGTAGAGGTGTGAGGAAATTGAATACATTTTGGATGTTGATGTATTGATAACAACATGTAGAAAGGAACACAAGTAATAAATGGTGAAATGGAAATGCAAAGAAGTTATGGGTGCATATTGGCTTAATTAAGCATATATTGATGGACTTAGGAATTCCAACATAGAACTTCAAAAACCTGCTTGAGAAGGGGATCAAGTTTCTTCTTACCCAGGGTGTATAATGTAAGAGCATCCGGGTTCAAAAATAATCTTACATCACCCAAAAATATTTTAGAGTTAGTTAAAATAATGACTTGCACAATGTCGTGACACTCCTAAGCATGCCACATAAATTTTTTTTTTCTTATCCATTTCTTATGGATGCTATATACACTTATCGAAGTTGTGCTAAACTACGAAGTTACGCATCATTACCCATTTCGTGCAAGCTTTTTTATGTTACACAATACCACCTTTTTTGTACAAAGTTATACTCATGTGCAAAGCTTTCCACGTTGTCATATCTGTGCAAATATTTTACACATAATTCCTTATATTAGAGCATTATTCTTGCAGGTCAAAGCTGCGGAGCACACTACAAATTATTAGTTGATGTTGTGATATATTCTTGAGGTTTCCAAACACTATCAACACTTCAAAGTCTTGCATTGTTGTAGGACCACTCCTATTTTCTAGAATGATGAGTCTACACTTAATAGTTTCTCCTATCAACATGGATTTGGTTCAGAGGAAAACTACGTGGGCCTTGATCCATTTTCCATGGCTAGGGAACAACTAGCTGATTTGTTGGAGCTTGATCCAACAAAAGAAAACTTCATGAGTAGATCAATGGCACTCAAAGGCATTTGAGGGAATATTTGAAGTATATCTTAACTTGCTCTTTGTTCTCCCACATGAAACACTATTAATAGAAGGGAGTTATGAGTAAGGAATTTGAGTTTTAGATTATGGAACTAAGTGCCGTATCTTCCAATTAGGAAAGTCGTCTAGTGTGAAGTTTCTGAATTGAGTTGTGTGAAATTCTATAAAATCTTTCCAAATTCTACAAGCACAAGATAGGTCATATGATTGAAATACTTACAAGAATTCTTGTAAAGTCTTGTCGTAAGGACTGTCATTGGAGTGCAATGCCATTGTGCCTAAATTTATAATCTTTCCTTGCATTAATAACAATAAACTTTTGATGTTTCTTGTTAAAATTTATGCTTGGAATCTTGCTTGAGTGAGATCCAACTCTATTAAAGATTGTGTGGTGTAAGACATGTCCCTTCATTAAGAACCTTGGCTGTGACAACATCAATCTCACATGATATAGATAGCTATTTACACTATCAACTCTTTATAATTGCTACCAAATTATATGATATTCGAGATACACTTATAAACCTTTCATATTACTTTTTTTTATCAATTTTAAAATTAATTAATTTTTATTTTACTAATTCATATATATAAGTTTTGCGATTTAATTGAAATCCATTTATAACTGATTACCACGTAGCATAACTCTTAAAAAACAAGTATCCAAGGATATGATTTTCGGAATAAAGTTGAACAAATGATTCTTTTGGAAAACATCTTTGCGTGGAGATTCCTATTTTTATGGGGCAAACAGAGTTTAGAGCATTGAATGCTAATGAGTTGTTTAAGTTTAATGAACAACGATTTATACGTAAGCCACGTGGCAAAATCATACCATACCACAATTTAATTTGAAAAAGCTAATGTTCCAATTTCATCTTTAACCTTTGTGCTTTAATAAATTCATTTGTTTCTAGGCCCATGTCCGCTAATTTTGAATAAAAAACAGTTGTCCAAGCCTTCGTGCACATGTATTGTTCATCGAAAAGGTTTTCTAATCGAAAAAGAAAAAAGTCCATGTGCTTTAGGATGATGCATCAAGGTTATTTGTCTGGGCATTTTAAAATGTTTATAGTCTAAATCATAAGAATGTTGATTGCTGGCGTTTGTCTTGTCTTAGAGCTTCGTTGGTGTTGGGTATTTGTTGATCTATTCAAATTAGTGCGAAAAAATCTTGAATGGAAAAAATTAATTCTTAAATATTTCGAGATGATTTAAATACACCCAAATAAAAAATATTGAAAGTCTTCAACTCAACAAGAATTAATCCATTGACTTACTTTAGATGCTAAGAGATCACATACATTAGAGGGATATGTGTGCTTGCCATGAAAGATAAAATGTAGACATGTAAAAATAAATATATCCACATAACTTCAATAAAAGTATAAGCCTAGTAAAGATTATCCATTAACTATTATCAAGTAATAACCACCTTTTGTATGTGATATGTACAACATATATAGAGTTCATATGACTTCATGTTCTTGGTGCTTCATTTACTAGTTTTCACTTCTTACACACTACTTAGTCGTTTTTATGGTTTTTAGCTAAGTAACATACTAATTATTGCTCGAGGGTTTTTAGTATTTTTGCATAATGAGGAGGCCACCCTTTACGGGTTTTCAATTTCTCTGATCTTGCATGTAGATTATTTGATTGTTTAAAATTAAATGTTAACTCAAATTTTTAAAAATTCGCAAACTTATATACCTCAGTTCTTCAAACGAGACAATGTTGATGTTTTCTTTGATATCTTATTTTGTTTACATATACACTAGTTTTGTTGAATTGTTCCATTCTTCTTTGCTTGCCCTTTTTCTACTTGCTTTCCTTCAATCAAATTCAAAAATTTGGCCGTCTTTCCTTCTACTTTATGAATATCTTACTTGGATCTTTGTTTTCTCACTTGTTTGTTTGCACTTGAGCTCTAGATGAATGCAAAGTGTTTGAAATGCATTGTTGATCTACTTTTATCCCCACTTCTCACCACCTTAAGATTGATTTGTTTAATTCAAGCTTCTTTCATGCCCCTTACTTTTTCATCATTACACTAGCCATTTGAGAAGCGACACCTTGCTCTTTTTAGGGTTTTCTTCGATGCATTCACTTAGTGATTTATTTTACCACCCACTTCAAATTTATACTTTTTTGAATTTGTTCACTCTTGAGTTTGGAGTGCAATCAACATCTAAAAAATCTTGATCATTCTTTTTCCCCCTTTCTCGAGCATTGTATTGATCCTCTTTGCACATTTTGGGGCCTAAATGATTTTTAGGGATTCATAGATTCTTACCATGATATAGTTCGTCCTACCTATTTGTTGTAGTACAAAGAAATTTTCAATACCCTTTTCCTTGTTAATTTTTCTCTACTTCTTTGTTTAGTAGAAAATCAAAATTTCTTTCACTATTTACTTCAATACTCTACAACACATGTTGAAAATGAAATCCTACCATGCAAGTTCTTGTTGACACTTATTTATTACAATTTCCCTTCATTGACTAATGATGGAAGGACAGGTAAGAGTACTACCATTGATATTTCACATAAATATGTTTTCCTACAAGTCCCATAGAACAATCATGCCCTAATCGATCATATGGTGGATCACATATGGCCCCTTAATTATGATTCACAACTTTCATAAGAGTTCTTTGAATTTTCTGTCATAAATCAACACCAACTGAACTTCATGAAATTTCTTGGTTTGAAGGTTCTTATTATACAATGCTTCATGACACTCACTTTTTTTGTATTTCTTGGTTCTAATTTTCCATCACTATCGTTTCTTCCACTATGGTAAGATCTATCAAATGGTTCACTAAGGATATGTTTTCCACATGCCTTGTGACCATTATAATTCACAAATTAGGGATGATGCATTCCATTGCATTACTATCACCTCCATAGACCAATTAATAGTGTATATGTCCAATAACTCATTTATAATTTTTTCCTATATGGACATAAAATACATTTATTTCTGCCTAACATTTACGCAATAGTTCATTATACGTCTTACTGTATGATTCTTTAATGGAGTCTTGCACATCCTACTTCCTAATTTTCTCTTTCATGTTCTCATGTTTGTTATTGATATTTTTCTTTTTATTAGGCAACCTCAAGATCCAAACTGGTTTAAAAACCTATTTCAAGTCCATATCCTCCTCAATTTTGGTTAATAATGAGCTATTAATCTAGATTTGATTTTAATACTCGAGTACATACATATTTACTTATTTGATGTATCTACACTTATATATATATTGATAAATTCTCTCTCTCTCTACTTTCTTCTCTCTATTCTTACTTATCTGAGACACTCAATTCATGCAATAGTTTGTAACAAAACATATTTACACTTTCTTGAGGGCTATAGTTACCATGGGATTTCATCTTTAAGGATGAATGTTTGGATGAAATATTGTTGAACATGTAGCCAAGTACTTGTCTCTCATGCATCTCTAGTGCAACTACCATTCCTTTGGCACATAATATTGAGGATATACCTTATTATTGTTTGATGTATCTAATCAAGAATGGACATATACATATATGAATTTTCTCGCTTATAATGTTGGCCACCTATATGTTAACCTTTTGGGGATACTAAATCAAGCTCATAATGCTTTATAGGACTTATTATAGTATAGTTCATATGATTAGTATATAAACACCAACTAGTTGTAATTCCTTCCATAGAGTAATTTAAAGAACTTACCCTATGTCTAATTTTTATGGACCCTATAAGAGTTTTTGTATTAATGTACTAAGGGATTTTCCTATCATGCACAAAGATCATCCTCATGGGGTGAATCTCATGATCACCCTACACCAAATTCATTATATTCACATATTAATCCCCACTATTAATATGTTGAGGCCCATTGTATCATACTCTCCATGTTGGGCTCAATATGTTTTTGATGCGTCCCATCCAACATATATGTATATATATATATACACATATATATATTGTTCTAGAATTGGAAAGTGATCACATCGATGGAGGTTTATACCCATCTTTGAACTATTGTGCATTCTATGAATATTACATAACCCTAATGATTTGTCACTATATTTGATCAACCTTCCTTATCTCTTGTGATATCTATATAAAATGTATGGTTTCCTCCTCTTATTTTATCATTGATCAACCTTATACCTACTCTTTAATATATTTACATATGGAAATATCAACTCCTTACAAATAGCGCAAGATATTTTTTCATATTTGCTCTTGGGGATGATGATAATAGACATCATATTGATGAGATTCAATTTTATTTATAGTGTATTGATGTGTATTTTCCCATCATATGCCCATTTCCTTTAGATAAATGTTAAATATCTCGTCTTGTCAATATTCATCTCAATTACTTCAAAAACCTTAAAGATCTTCCACTAGGATTTATATACCCTTCAATCTCTTGATGAGATACACATAGAAACAGTTTGTAAGGTTGAAATTGACTATAATATAACTCAAAGGATGATTTACCATAGCCTCTCTAACAGACCTAAGCATTAAATTAATAGTGTTTCCAAAGAAAAAAATTGAATTTTGTACCTCATACCCTACAAGAATAATGTTTTTTTTTTGCATATATGCATCCTATGATGTATTTTTGTCACATACCATACCAACTTATATGTGTGATCCATACCTTTACTCGCTCTCTCCATTAAATTTGGAGGTTTTTGATGCTTTTCATAGGTACATTATTTTCACAAGATGGTTATCATTTTAAGTGGGTCTCTCAAGGCCGACACCACACATTCTTATTGGAAAATCCACATGATTTGGTCATAGACTTGTTATTTTTTGGTTACAACATTACTTGTGTTTCCATCCTTATTTTTTATTGGTCTCAACAATGTAAATACCTCATTAATCAATAGTTTTCCCTCTTAGGATTCAAATATTTACTATCTTTCACTTTCCTTATGTCTTCGTGGTAATCTCCACATGACCGAGTCATTGGTCTTTGTATTAGAACTTTTTCACTCAAAGTATATAATATTTTGGAACTAGAAAACTTGTAGGTTCAGGACCATACAAGATTTGTATGGTCTAGGTTGTATGGTATAGGAAATGGTTTATACAATCTTAGACCAAGATATGATTGATATCTTAAGATTTCTAGGTACTTTTCTTATCTATAAATGTTTCTTCATATATGTTTCCCTTATTTTCACAACCCTAGGATGACTCTACATGCCAATAAGTGTAGGGGTCTTTCATGTTTACTTAAATCATCATGATTCTAAGTCAACGTATTTTATATAGAGTATGATAGAATAATGGTGGGGAATTCAACATATGGGTTAAGATAGTTGGGATCAAATTGGATACATATAAGATATAATGATTTTTATCTACCTATATTCTCAAGAGATCAAGACTATCTCTTCTAGGGTAATGAAGTTCATACCGAATTACTAGTGATCATTGGTGCGATAAAGAATAATTATAATGTATATTTCATAATATATGTTATGGTTTTTTAAAGGATGTATGTTGGGTTGTGTACCCTGGATGAAGGGATTGTTTGAAGATAATTGGCCTTGATCTAGAAATGTAGTGGAAGATAGAATTAGGAAAAAAAACAAAATGATAATAATCATATCTCCAATGGGAGTATAGTTATCTTAAGATGTGTAAAACATGATTGTTTTAGTATGTTGTTTCACTTTCAAGAAAAAAAATTTGGGGGATGATGTGTGTAGGGGATGGTGAAGAATGAAACACTTCTTGCCTAAGTTTGGACAAAATGTTATCCTAGACATTTTGTTTCTCAAATGGAGTAGGAATGCAGGGGAAATGCCTAACTCTTATTAGCAATATCTAGTTCTATAAATTTTTTCACAATAGAGGAGAAATCAGTATTTAGTGCTTTCTATGAAATGGAGAAAATAAAATGATATCCTTAACTAAGGGCTACTTAGATAAGCTTGGACTTGAATAGGATCTATGGTGATGTGCTATAATATTATGTTAAATTATCATCTTGTTATATTATGGATCAATAGGTGTTCTTGTCACATTTGATAATGTTTTTTCAACTAAAATAATGTGGCTATATTTTGTATTTGTTATAATATTGTTATTAGAGGTTTTTAGGATTGTTTGGGGTTGAAATCTATGTATTTGAATGCATGGAACTCAACTTATAAGATTGGTGTTTTTCTTTTCTTTAGTTGGTTGATTTATGAGTTATTTTAACAATATAAAATAATATATAATTAAATTTTAACTACTTTCTAGAAACATAAGTTGTAAATTTTGAACCTTCAGTTGCATGCAATAAGGATTAATGATCGAAAATTATTTTTTCACTACTCTAGTTGATAAGGATATAGTTATTTACATTTTTTGTTTTCTGGGGTTTATATGGTGTTTTGAGATGTAAGATAAAAATCAATTTATGAAAAAAAGGTTAAAAAATCTAATGAATTAAAGAAGCATAATAAGATGAGAAGTGGAAACAGCAATCCTTCGTATGCAACTAATGTTTTCATATTTGAATTTTATGAGTTGTATGGATGCAATTTATTAAAGTTAGGTGTCAATTTTAATATTAAATGATTACAATTTGAGATATGCAATCTATACTTATTTTTATGGCCTTATATATGATGAAAATATAATTCAAAACAAAGTTAAATGTATTTGATATAATTTATGAGAAAGTTCAAAGATAATCTATTAGTTAATCCTCTCTTTTCGTTTGTTTTGTGTTTTGTAAATACAATCTCTAAAATAAAAATAATCTATATTATAACTAGATATATAACTAAATCTATGGTATAATCCTAGAGATGAGAGAACCCTATAACATGAATGTTTAAAACTTCTAAAACAATGAACATGAATTCAAGAAAACAAATCTAATCTTTTTATCCCTCTTTTCTATTTTTTCTAAGAAAGAAGCTAAATCAAAACCATATATGTAAATAAATAAAAATAAGTAAAATTGCAACCTCTTTCTACAAGTAGAATGGAGCTTTACTTGGACTCTATTTTCCTATACCCTTAGTAGAATAGTACAGTTTATGCTCAGAAAGATTGATATGATGGAAATGGTATAGTAGGAAGATATTGGGAGCTAGGTTTACTTTGTAACAAGAGTAATCAACATTTATTTTTCTAGTTTAAGGGGGTTATAAGACTAGTTTGAAATACCTTATGTTATTATTTTAGGTGATACATCCAAAACAAGATCCTTGGGGTGATTTTTATGGAAAGAAATATCCATGAGGATTGGTATTTCTCTACACATCTAGATTAGAAAATTAGTAGCGGGAGTATTCTCTAGCAGAAACCTTCAAAAATTTTGGGGTCATAATGAATGAGAATTTAATTTTAATTAATATAAATCTTATACATATATTAATCCTAACTCACTATATAACTATATATATGGATAAAATTAGATCACTATATGGTTAACACAAGTGTAAGGGGGTAGGAGTAGTGAAAAGAGCATTAAAATGAGGTAAAATATGTGTATGGTATAAACATATGATGAAAAAACATTCATGGGGAGAAGGAAACAAACCCTAAAACTGTAAATAAATTGTTGGTTGCTACAGGTGAAGTTATGTAACCATTGTGGCAGGGATGGAACCATCGCATGTGGAAATAACCCCTCCATGAACAAAAATGCTACTATTATGGTGACATATGGAGATGTCATGATGGGGAACATTACCACCATGGAGGTATCATGTCAAGAAGCAAAAGGGTTAGTAAAAAATATATAAGGTAGTAAAAAAAAAAGGAATATATTTGAAGGTTTAAAGAGGTGTAATAAGGAGTTTAAGGGGTATAAAAGGGGTTGTGAGGTGGTTTTAATAAACTTAAAATATATTTTAATCTTCTTAGAGATCATCATCATCATCATTGGGTATTTTAATCTTACGCCATGAAAAAAGGATTCTATACAATGAGCTTTTATGATATACAAAAAAGTAGAAACACTAATAACATACATAACCCTTCATCATAGAATTAGAAAACCAAAGGAGAAAAACATGTGTGTGGTGAGGATGGACCACCTTAGGTAATAAAAATCCTATATATTTAACCAATCCTAGTATTGTACCACATATCCTCAATTTATAATTTAGCCTCATGTAATTCTCTTAGGTTCATGTGTAAGTGTGTAAAGATAACCAACCCCTTAGGGGTGTTATTATGTCTCTTTAGACCATGATATCAAACAAACTACATATTATAAAATATATCCAGTGTGGTGGTAATTAGATGTGGTGCAAATTAGCTATGTGAACTAAGTCTTGTGAGGATTTAAACCCTTTGTGCAATTTTTGGAGTGACTTTTCTCTTTATTGGGGCATGGATCTATGATCTTTTCATGTTTGTAGATTTCTAAAGCAAGGCTCCTTGACCTATTTTAGTGCTTTACACTTCTATTAAGGACTATCTTAGATGATTTACAATTTATTTAAGCATACTTATGAACCATTTGAATTCTTTTGGAATGAGTTTGTCAATAGGATAATGTCAGTGAGTCGTAATATGATAATGAATTTCTTATATACTCTTTTGAAAGTGAGATATTATGATAATATGGAACCTAGGTAAATGAAATGAACCAAATAATTATTTAACATCAAAATAGAAGTTATTTATTTATAAGGTCTTGGACCATATATGTTTTCTAGGACAAAACCCCACATACTTACCCTTCTATATGGTTTTAGATAGGAGATAGAAACTCCTTACATGAAAATTGTGAGATGAACATAAAATGTTTTATGCATGTTTGATTCAACAATATTTATAAATTTTTCAATAGATAATGGTGTAAAGATAAGAAATTTGTAAATTTTATAGGGAGATGATGATATTGGATTCCAAATGTGAGAATTTATGTTGATAAGGATAAAATTTCAAACTTAACATTACACAAGGAAAGGTTACCAAATTTTAGTGTCTGCACAGGGTCCAAGACTATATAGTTCCAGGTTATGACCCTACAAATCAAGTCTAGACTGTATATTAGTTTGTACAACACTACTCTTGCTGAGTTTGCAGCTCCAGAACTTTCACCAAAGCATCTATAATTTTTTATTATCCTTTTCTACTACCCTGCAAATCCAAATCATCCCTCATTTGCCTTGTATAGCTAATTATATCTCTCATCTTATGTATTTGAGCATGTACTTATCGGTTATGAATAATTTTAATCATTTCAAGTATGAATGCATTATTCTATTTGTTAATGGTTAATGTTGGAAGTTAATTAATCAAAATAGTCTATTTTACAAAACCCTTTTTTCTGAAGGAGATACTAGAGTGTTTAATGAAACCCAATGCCAAAAAGAGAAGAAGAATTGAAGTGCCCCTTTTTGAAACTTTGTAAAGAGGGAGGTCAACCAATGATGAACTTACTGATCTCAATACCTTAAAATTTTGAGAATATAGTGATAGAAGAGGAAGGAAAATCTATGAAGAACTTAGCCAATGCGACGAATTTCATAAAAACCACAAACCACACCACTGTAGATGGATCTATGTTAAATTTTATACTATTTTCAAAAATGAGTAATATAAAACCGCAAAAGTAATGGAAATTAGACCATGCCCCCATAAGGTGTTACATTATTGAAACTGAATGTATATATTTTTAAATCTCATAGGGAAGAAGAAGGCCCATGCCTCTAAATCATGTTATTGTAATTGAGTTTGAATGGTGTAAAGGGAAAGGAATGAAGTAATCATTCCCATTAAATAATGCTTTGAACTGAGTCCTTTGTATCTAAGATTGTATAAAAATACTATTTATAGTAGATATAATTTTTGAAAATTTAAAACTCTAGAGAATATGCCCCTTGTTTGGGATCATGCATTCATGTCAAAGATGGTACCACGATCCTGGATGTATTTGTTGAAACTTTTTGCATTGATTGGTGTTTTCATTGATGTTAATGGAAAAATGGAGTACTGAAATGTCATGCATATAGGTATTCGATAGTGATGTATAGTGGTCTATGGTCTTTTAGGATGGTTCTATACTGGGCTCAAAATGTTACATGAGATTAATGTATATTAAAGGGTTGAAAATATTATTTCTATTCGTACAAGAGATTTTGGTGATGGTGAAGGTATTGTTCTTTATGAACTTGATGAGACATTTCAAACGAGTCCAACTTTGAGCAAGTTAGAGCTCTTTGAAGAAAGTCATGTCCGTTCAAAGTTTTACAGGTTATATCAAATGATAACAAGTAGGCACAATCGAAACTAGGGACATGCAACCAAATATGGATAGGACTATTGAGAATAAATCCTACCTCTTCAACTTAATTAAATAAGAAAGAAAATAAGACTTAACTAACCATAGGATGACGAGATTTAGAGATACTCGTGGATGTGGATGAATGATGCTTGATGATCGCAGTCTGTATACAAAATAATGTAGGCTCTCTTTCTACCAGAACACCTATAAATCACAAACACTAAACCAAATATAATTAGTAAGATATGAGGAATATTTCATGGAAAAGGTCAGTCCCTAAAAATTAAAGGACTTCCTTACAAGAGTGTCAATCCACTTTTTACACAATCAAGTGATTTAAAAACAAGTTGTGATATACAATATATGGGAATAATAAATGTTTTTAAAAATATTACATTATTAAAAATATAGAGATGGTAAATTATGAATAAATGATATATATGAAATATGGTTCTAAATCAGAATCCAAATTCTTAAAGGAAGGAGAATTATCTCCTTTAGTGGACTTTGTATCTTCTTCTTTGGAGAAATATGAGTTCTTGTCTTCAGTGTGTTCTTATATAAATAATTATAAATAATCCTCTTCAGTGGCATGTCAGTGCTCAGATTCAAAATCTAAATCCTCAAAGTTAGTTTTGTTCTCGTATTCAAACTCAAAGCTCAAATTCTCTAACTCAACTTTGTACTGATATTCAAACCAAGATAAATCAGCTCATATGCACAAGACCTCAAATTATGATTCTTGAAATTATTCTACAACATCATGAATCCGATGAGTAGATTCAAAAAATTCTCTATAGCTGATCCAAATGGGAAGAATGGATAACAAACAACTCAAGATTGTGAAGAACGTTAGACTGTTCCCAGTACATTGGATGATGGACAATGGTAAACGTATGAATACTGGTAATCTCATGGCTTGGACCACCTATTACCATCTAAAATAATCCATGTTAGATAAAATGTTACCAACAAAAGAGATATAATAGGATGAATACAAATTATTGGATAGAGTTTGATAAAAATTACATGAAAACGGAAAGATCAGGAATCACAGGTGATTCTAGTAATCACTACTGATTACTGGTAAATGCATAATAGATTAAAATGAAGGATTTAATTTATTAATTTGAAATTGTGATCTTTCAAAGACTTGGATAATAATGTAGGATGAACAAATGAATAGACAAAAACACCTTAATGTAAAAGAGGAACTATAAAATGATATCTACCATGATAGAAGGTGATGTAAGAAATTTGATGAAGTTTGCAATTGGATAATGTACAAGATCCAAAATGAGTCTCAAGATGCTTGATAATTGTAAGGGAGAATGTTGGATGGTAGTGCATTCACATTGATGTAAAATAATGTTGATGAATCCAATAGAAAAACCAGACTCGAAAATGTAAGCGGATGATCTCGAAAAGAGACTGATATTTTGGCTTAAGTAATTGTTGGTGATTGACTAAATCACCGGTTATTTCAGTCCATTTGGTTTAGGTTAGAAAATTTTTGGAATTGCTTGCTAATTCAAGGCTCTTATTTTGGATTTTGAGGAGATGAGTTATTAAGTGGTTCAAAATGTGTCGAGTTTGTGATATAATAAGTTAGATATTGTCTAATTTAGCTAATAGGTTTGTTTTTAGGATAGATATTAGGTGGTTATTTGTGAGTGTGTAAATGATTTAATAGGCATATAGGCACATAGGTGATAATGATAAGTGCATAGATAACTTTAGTAGGTATATCAAAATAAAAAGTGATCATAGGTGGATTTAGAAATATGGAATATTGTGTAATATTAGAGAAAAGATAAATGTACTTAAAATGTATGATAAAACATTTAATTAATTAAATAAGAATGGTAGGTGATGAAGTGTTTGATGTATTTAATTAATCAAAGTGGAGGGTGTAATTGTATGAAATATTGATGATTTGAAAAAAAAATGAGTAAGGGTCAATTTTCAGTGTGTACATTTTCCCCTTTTTGTCTAACATTTTAATGACAAAGAGTGTTAGACAAAAATGATGAAAAATGGGTTGGTTTGTATGGGTAATTCCACTTAACACAATACAAGGAACATTAGTGTTTGTATATGATGTGTTTCATAAAAAATTTCCCCAGTCCAAGGGGTATTGAAACAAAATGTGTTACTGGGGGAACAAATGATAGGGGAACCAAAGGGGTTGGATACATATATTTTTATGGTCCACAAAGGTAGGAAAAATGAACAGGAAAGCCAAGTGATGGGGGCCAAAGGGCATGCGTCCCATAGATGAATGATGAATCCTGATATTGATTTCATTTATTTGATTTAATGTTTCAAAGACTAGGGTCCTTTAAAAGGGATTTTTTTGTGAAAAATAGTAATGATTGGCATGATTTGGGGAAAAACAAGATAATGGATAAATGGCTAAAACTAGGGATTAATCTCTAGCGATTGATAAAAATCACCGACGATCATGAAAATTGTCAGCGATTGTCCCAAGGTAAAACTCAAAGCTATAAATAGTCGATTGTGAGTTTATTTTACCACATTATTACTGTGGTGAAAATGAATTAACAGAGTGACTAGGGTATAAAAACATGTTTTTGTGGGTCAAAAGAGATGAGATTTGGACAAAATGGCATCTTGAGTAGGAAACAAAAACCTGCGATGGCTGAGGTAAGTGATTTTAAATTGTTTTTTATATGTTTTTTTATTGTTTTTTAAAATAGTTTTTATGTTTTTTTTTCATTTTTGGGGGACAGATGAATGCCCTAGTTTTGATGCACAGGAATAGCCATTGATTTATACAATTATTAGTGATTGGAGTGAATCGTCGTCCATTCACTTGTGATATGGGTAGTTGAGATTTTTTATGAATAGAACAGATGATTACTAAGAAATGTTTTTATTTTTTTATGGTGTTCATAGTTCCATTTAGTTGTTGGTGTTTGACGTATTGACGTTAACGATTATAATATTGATTTATTTTTTACGATGATGTCAATTTTGATGTTTATGATATGTTTTGATGTTTTAGATGTTGTTGGTATTTTCAGGTGATGGTGTTGATGTTGATGTCTAATGTAAATATTTTTTTGATATGTTTTGAATGATATTTTATATATTTTTGATGATAATGCTAATGTTCATTTATATTTTGTGTTTGCAGGTAGATGCTCAGTTGACTATCTATGATCGTATTCCAGTGATTTTGGATGAGGTGAGAGATGTTAACATGACAGATGACGAATGGGAGCACATTGAGGATATTGGTTTCAATGTCATGAGACATTATCGATGGATACACATATGCCATATTTTGATGTTGGATTTGTTAGAATAGTGAAATCCTTCCACCTGTACTTTTTGGTTTCCTACTGGGGAGATTACCATTACCTTAGAGGATGTGCACCGCATTTTGAGACTTCCTATCCACGAAGAGGGTGTATATATTATTACTGAGGGGTAGAGAGGTTGGTGTGATGACTAAATTGTATGGAGAGGATGTAGAGGATGTTAGATATTAGTCAGGGGCCTTTTCTTGTGGAAAATTATATTCAATTGAGAGAGAGGGTTGTACTCAGATGACCATGATGATGATGGCCATCATTTGTTATGCATTGCTAGATTCTGGAGGTGGTTGTTTCCCATGGATGATGACTGGCATTGTGGCTGAGATGAAGGAGCATCATATAGTTTCTGAGTGGGGTCCTACCCTACTTGCACATACTTTCAATGAGTTGTGGACGTGGAAGGCCCACAAGTGATATGGTGTTAATGTTGGGTTATTATTAGAGGCTTGGGCCTTCAAGTATATTTTTTGTTTCTTGACTAGTGGGGTTTCCATGGAGGATTGGTGATGCATATCCTAGCTTCATGAGATGGAGGTAGGATGTAGGTCATGGGTTGAAGAGGAGGATGATAGGATGTTATTGAGATTTATTATCTGGATTGTAGGTGGGTGATGTAGTATTAAGGCCTTACCTAGGTTTTCCTTCTTGGCTTGAGTATCCGACATGAGTTGATAGGTTTGCAACAAGCTATGTGGCTTTAGGCTTGCTGACTAGGAGAAGCATGAGTTACTTCATTTTGATCGTATCAAGAAACAATTTGGATTGGTACAGGGAGTTCCTGAGGATCCCATACAGTATAGATGGGAGGATGGAGATACTGAGACTATGAGGGAAGTGGTGATGAGGCCCTAGATTATTATGGATCAGTGCAGGGGGCCACATGGGCCCTAATGGTGAGGGTGAGATTGTGTCACTTGATGATGTAGGGATGAACCCTTGAGTATACAACATGGTGGACCTGAGCATTGAGGGGTTTTGATAAGAATTGAGTAGCACAGAGAATCAGTATAGAGAGTCAGATGGGTACGTGCTCAGGAGGAGGGAGGAACACCAGCACAGGAGGTAGTGCAGGGTTCAGATGATGATAGTGAGGAGGAGGGTGATGATGATTTGGTAGTACAACTATTTTAGTGGTGATAGATGAGAAGGCCATAGTAGAGGGGGAGAGAGATGTGGCTAGGAGAGAGAGGGATGACCTCCTAGATGTTACATGATGCTTTGATTGTTGAGAGAGATAGGGTGGTGATGTGATTACTGTAGTGTTGATGGACTCAAGATCAGTTGGCTCATGCCATTATAGATTGAGATAGATATCATGAGCAGAGGGATGGCCTGAGGAAGGCCTTGGGGATTATTGGGCCTTATATTTTTGGAGCAGAGTTAGACAGTGATGGCATCAAGCTAGTGGAAATATGAGGAGCATGCTAGTGGGTAGAGAGTGGCATCTATAGCCTCAGGATGATCTCTAGGGCTCATTATCAGTCATTATGGGAGGAGATGTAGTATTATGTTGATTTGATCACCAATGATTATCCTGATGTAGTTTTATATGCTAATCATTTGGCCACTAAGGCAGCAACCCCGAGTACTAGTGCAAAAAGTGTGGGTCACCCACCTTAGAGACCAGAGAGAGGAGGTGACAACTGAGGGAGGAGCTGGTGGAGATGTTGGAGCCATTGGTGGTGTTGGTGGTGATCAAGGAGGAGAGGGAAGTACTTCCCCTCCTAGTGAGTTTCTTGGAGGTTATCAGTTTACTAGCTGATGACATTTTTGATGTATTTGATATATGGCTCATAGAAGCCCATTTTTGTATGACATTGATATGATATGGCTTAATGATGCCCATTGATAGTATCCCATTGATATGATGTATATTGATGATGATCATGATGTATATGGACTTGATATATATATGATGATGATGATGAGGTTTATGACCTATGTTGTTTGACTTTGATGTGTTAATGGTTTTTAATGTATGTTTTTAATTTGAATGTGTTAGTGATTAGTAATGATTTTATGGATGTTTTATTTTAAATAAGATGGATGTTAATGTATATGATGATATAAAACATGTTTTGATAAATGTGTTGTAAATGATTATTTAATCAAATGAATTTAAAATGTGATCTTGAAATGTGTTTTTTATCAAAATGTGATTAATAAAATAGGATAAAAATGAAATAATTGCCCATTATGGATTTGATACATACAATGGGTTTTAAAAAGTATGAACACATGTTTGCACTTGTAGCCTTAATACAAATGTTAAACAAAATCATCAATGGGTAGTTACACATAAATTTAGTGAAACGTAAGATGAAATAAATGTTACCTTCCTAGGACATGAAAGGGGTTTGAACATGTGTAGGTCGAGATGGGAAAAAGGTTCTCCTTTTCAATGGGATCATAGAGAAATGCCCCAGCTTTACATTTTTGATTTTAAAGCAAACTAATCAATGTGAGAATTTTGCTATGATGGGAAAGTTGATCAATACAGGAAGCTTTCTTGGATGCTTTTGATATTGATGTATTTTTTTGAAGGATGATCAATGCAGGAAGCCTTTTTCATGGGTAGTCATCCTTCAAGGGTATGGTCTACATTTTTTATTTTTTGAGATTTTACAAAATAGGCATCCTTCGAGGGATCAGTCTATAATTTTGATTGGTAGTTGTCTTTTGAGGGATTCTACTTTTTACTTTCTTGACAATATGATTTTTTATATTTTGAATAGTTGTCCTTCGAGGGATCGTTATATTGTATTTTTTATTTTATATGAAGCATCCAATGAATTTTTCACACACACACACACACATACATTTTTGAGCTAAGGGAAAAAACCCTAATAGACCATTTCAAGGAGGGGAAAAGATGTATATGATCTACACATTCATGCCCCACATCATGTTTATGGTACAAGGTGGGTGGAGTGTAATGATTTAAGGGGTTCCCATAGAAGAGGAACTTGTCCAGTAGTGAAAGATGTGATGAACAGAGCCGTGGTGCTCATCTTTAAGGTATATTTAGGATAATGATGGATAACCACATGCTTTCAAATCATTACTATGACAAGATGGATGGTTTAATGAGTGATAATATTTTAAATGTAACTATTGTCATGACGATCAATCATTTAACAATAGAAAGGACATAAGTGCAAGGGCATTCAGAGGTTCCTTTTCAAGTTCACCATCAAGGGAAGTAAGAGGATATGCTCCTAACCCATATTTGTGAGTGATAACATATGGACCGATCCAATTAGGGGAAAAATTTCCACGTTTACTTCATTCTAATTGAGTGACATTTTGATTTTCTTTAAGTACAAGATCACCAATTTTAAAGTCACACTCTTTGACACATTTTTTATAGGCTCGTTTGATGCGGTATTGATAAACTTGATGATGTTCAAGGGCCATTAGACATTTTTCATCTAATAGTTCAAGTTGTGTTAGATGATCTTGTCGATATTATTCATCGGGGATAAAGTCTTTAAGTGATACACAAAGTGATGGGATTTGAATTTAGAGTGGTAGGAAAACTTTAGATCCATAGACAAGTGAGAAAGGGCATAGCACCTATAGGGGTAGGGATGCTAGTTTGATAAGCCCATAAAGAAAACAGGATTTGGAGATGCCAATTCCTACCTGCATCATCTACTGTTTTCATAAGGATTTTATTAAGTGTTTTATTAGAGGCTTACAGCCTGTCCATTTTCTTGAGGATAATATGGTGATGAAAAGATGAGTTTAATGTTAAATGTGTCATAGTTTCTTGAGTTATTTGTTCTTAAAATATTTTCCATTTTCTGTGACAAGCTTATGTGGAATGCCAAAATGACATATAATGTATTGATATATGAAGTTAATGATAGGTCCATATTTAGTTGAGGTTAAAGGGATGGCTTCAACCCATTTAGTAAAATATTCAGTAGCTGTGATAATGGAATGATGTTGTTGAGATGATTTGGGATTGATAACACCAATGAGGTCTAACCCCCATTGAGAGAAAGGCCATAAGTCTTGAGTGGGTTGTAACACTTGACTGGGGACATGGATGAGATCTAAGTGAAGTTGACATTTCACACATTTCTTGACATATGCACAATAGTCCTTGGTGATAGTAGGCCAGTAATACCCTAGCCATATGACACGTTTAGCGATGGAATTTCCACTGAAATGACCTCCACATATACCATCATGAACTTATTTGATTACTTTGATTGATTCATGTGATTTAAGGCATCTTAACAAGATACTATCAAAACTACATTTGTAAAGGATACCACCTATAATGATGAAACTAGTGTGGTGCATTGGAGGAATGACCATTTAGCAATGATGTGATAAGTCAGATGGGATTTTAGATTCAACAAGGTAGTCATAAATTTGTGAGTACCATAGGTCAATTGGATTGTTATCAACAGTGTTGATAGGAGGGAGTTCATTTTGATGTGAAGGGTAATCCAATTGTTGAATGATCACAGATACTTGAGTGTTGTTCTTTGATTCTTTAGTTTCTAATGGGATGAGGGCTCCTAAAGAGGCCATAGTATCTATAAACTTGTTAGAGGATTGTGGGATGGTTTGGATGGTGTAATGATGAAAAAAGTGCACCAAGGATAAATCAATGTTAGCTTTGTATTTTTGTAAGATTTCATTTTTACACTGATATTCTCCTTTAACTTGACTGATAATGAGTTGTGAATCTCCATAGATGTCTAAAATGTGAACACCTAAGAGAATTGTGGTTGTAAGGCCCATGATTAAAGCTTCATATTCTGCCATGTTATTAGTGCATTTGAAGTTAAGTTTGAATGATAATAGAAGCGGAATACCCCAAGGAGGTATGATAATAATACCTACATCTCCTCCCCCTTCCTAGACATTTAGAACCATTGAAGAAGAGAGTCATTTTGATAGGGATAAATTCATATTCATCAACATTGTTGATGGATTCGTCAGGAAAGTATTCATGAGGGATTTGATTTTCAGAAAGAGGGTGCATCAGACAAGATAGTCTGCAATAGTTTGTCCCTTGATGGATTTTTGTGATATAAACTCGAGATCAAATTCAGTCATAAGCATGAGCCATCGAGTGATACGATCACTATGGTATGGTTTAGAGTGCATAGTTTTGAGGGATTGAATCTAGTGATGACATAGGTTTTGTGATTAAGAAGATAATGAAAAGCTTAGTGGTAGTGAAGTATAAGGCACAACACAATTTCTCAACTTCGAGTGTAATGAGTTTTGTATTCATGGAGTGTGTGACTAATATAATATACAACATGTTCTTGACCTTGATCATCACGGTGAGAAAGCATAGCACCTAAGGCATGATATGAAGTGGATATGTATAGGTAAAATGGATCCCCCTCGCGAGGAGGTGTGAGCACATGTGGTGATAGAAGATAATGTTTGAAGTTTGTCAAAGGATTTTTGAAAATCATCATCCTAGTGAAAATTTATGTCCTTACTGAGAAGATGATGAAATGGTTGACAACAATCGGAAAGTTGTGATATAAAGCACTGAATGGATTGTAATTTACCTTGGAGGCTATGTAATTTCTTAAGATTAGATGGAGGAGGCATTTAAATGATCAATTTAACCTTTGCTGGGTCAACTTCAATACCTCAGATAGATATGATGAATCCTAAAAGTTTTCTAGTGAGAAACACCAAAAACACACTTTGCATAGGATTGAGATGAAGACAATATTGGATAAGGTAAGTAAATATTGATTCAAGGATGTCAAGGTGATCTTTGTGTTGTTTGGAATTTCCTAAAAGATCATCAACATAATATTCAACAGTTTTGTGGATAAGGTCATGAAAAATGTAGGTCATGGCACGTTGGTAAGTAGCTCCTGCATTTTAAAGACCAAATGGAATGACATGATAACAGAAGGTTCCCCAAGGTGGTGATGAAATATGTTTTATGTTGATCATCGATGGTGATAAGAATTTGATTATAACCAGAAAAACCATCCATAAGGGAAAGCATTTCATGGCCAGCTGTTAGGTCAATGAGATGATCTATGTTTGGAAGGGGGAAATCATCTTTAGGACAGGCAAGATTGAGATCCCTGAAGTTTGTGCAAATGCGTAACTTGAATGAGGCTTTGGTTATGGGAATGATATTAGAAACCATTGTGGATAATCAATGGGTATGATAAGATTAGCTGATAGAAGGTGTTGTAACTCTTCTTTAATAAGGAGAGCTATATGGGGATGCATCTTACAAAGTTTCTTCTTAACAGGCTTGGCATTTGGATATGTGACAATATTATGTATGATGATATTAGGATCAAGACCAGACATATCATTGTATGACCAGGAAAAATCTTGACTATATTTTGATAAGAAGGCAGTGAAATCTTCAAGTTCTTGTGGACTTAGTGACTGACTGACCTTAACTATACGAGGATCCTGAGAGGGTTCCTAAGTTAATGTTGATAGTGGATTCATTAAGAAGGTTTGATGTGTCGGGTGACAGGGATTTCTGAAGGAGATGGTCCTTCAGCTCCCATATGAGAAAGGATATCTTGATCATCATGACATTAGAGGATATCAATGGTGGGTGAATCTTCCTCAATCATTTCTGGCCATATGAGAGGAAGTTGTTTGGTGGTGGTTAGATTGATAAGTTAAAGGTCCTAAGGATATAGTATTGACTAAAAAAAGTTAGGTGGAATGGATATGGTATCATCTATGTCCATAGGATATTCAGGCTAGTAGGTGATGATGGTTCTAGTTTGGTGATATGTATAGATGTAGTGGGTTTGAATGGGTTAGAACCAGGTATCTCATAACCTAGGCCATATTTCTCATAAGTTTTAAGGGAACATTGAATAATCAATTCATGTATTCCTTGTTCATAACGACCAAGGCCAAAACCTTTCCATGCACAATGATGAAGGTACATGTAGGCAAATTAAGGATTATCTAAGGATTTGAAATCCAATGTGTAGGGATTTGTATAATGTTGGTTGATAGAATGGGAGGGAGAATGATCAAGTCCCTCCATAAACAAGGTTCATTTTGAGATACGTGGGGCCATAAGAGACAATGTCTCCTATGTTAGGCTCATACATGGGTTTCTTGTTAGGGAAACCATAATTTTTTGGTGAAGGGATGGAGTTAAGCATGAGAAGGTGGTATTCCCCCAACGTAAGGTGTTGTAAAATGTCATTAAGGGAGGAATCATATGGTAGTTTAGAGGAAGGGATGGATGTACTAGTAGATGGTTCATCAGATGATTCTAATGTGGATTTAGGCACAAGTACATCATTTGGATGATATGTCATATAACAATCAACGAAGGGATTTAGGATCTATGCAAGAATTGTAAATGTTTGGCCTTCATGTTTGTATTTAAGCAACAATGTAATGTAGAAGGAACACACCTCATAGTGCATATCCAAGGCATCCTAACAACATATTGTATTAGAACTCTCCTTCTATAATGTAGAAGAGTTCATGTAGGGTCTTGAAACTGAACTTTGAGTGGTAAAATAATGGTACCTAACATGGGTACGATAGTGTCATTGAAAAGCACGTAATAAGACTAGAGTTTGACAAATGACAATAGGAGGTAACTTAAGTTGATTAAAAGCAATAGATGATATAATGTTGATGGATGCACCCCCATAAATCATGACCCTTTTGATGAGGACATCATTGATTTGGGTGGTAATAAAAAGTGGTAAGTCATGGTCCTCTAGCCTAACGAAGGGGATTTCAGATGGCTCAAATGATATGGTTGTGGATGTTTTAAGGGCACCTAAAAAGTTTGTGAAGGGAAGAGGATCATTCGTTAGGTATTCTTATTGATTAGAGGGCTTTGATCATAGCTTGTTTATGAGATGGTGATGTTTGAACCAACTCGTAAAGTGACATCCTAACAGGGGATTGATGTAACTGTTTGAGAACGACCCATTGTATAGTGGTGGATGAGGGTGGTGGAGTGAGTATGGAAATATTAGATTTAGGTGATGGTGTTTGATTAGAAGCTTGGGAGCTATAGAGATAGATACTTTAGGCTTATCAAATGAATCAGATAATTCCAGAGGTGGAGGTATGGCTACGAAAGTTTTTACCTTTCTTAGGCTCAGAAGGATCTGTGTCGTAATTCTATGAGTGAGTAGCTATGTGTACAACATCGACATGATGGGAAGAGATTTTAGCTAAGGGTTCTTTAGATTTAGATGAATATGGTGGCTGTTGGTGTATGTTTTGAAGGAAGAAATATGGATTACCAAGCTTTTGGTGCAATTAAGTGAAAGGCCTTACAATCTTCTATGGAATGTCCTCGTGCTCCATGATAATCACAGGAAACATTAAAGTCATACCATGCAGGTTTCCATCCTCATGGGTCCGATGGTTTGAGAGGTGGTAATGTAATTAGTGATTGTTGAAGGAGGTCATCTAAAATGGTTACATAATGCCCCTTAGGTTCAGATGTGGATGGTAATGATGTTTTGTCTATCTTATCTTCCAAATTAAGTAAGACTTTGGTTACAGGTTGTTTAGTTTTTTGTTATTGAGGATTTTTTGATGGTGTGATGGATGGAGGATGAGGGTTTGATGTGGAAGATTGATAAGTAGGATTCAGTCCTGAAATAATAGGGTGATTACTAGGAGTGGAAATGAATTTTCTAGGAGGAGGTGGAAGAAAAGGTGTAGGGCCACGAAAATGGTATGATTCAGAGAAAAGTATAGTAAGGAATTTTAAAGACTTGAACAACACCTTGTTTATTGGGTCACTTTTATGGTTTTGGATGAGCTAGGTGGATTGTTGAAGTAGATGTTGGTGATGGAAGATGAGTTTGAATAATGTGGTTAATGAGATCTAAATGATTTGTAGGTTTTGTAAGTTTCATAGATTATTTGGTCTTGTAGATGGGGGACGAATATGAATCATGGTTACAGTTTAGGAAGAGGTGGTTGTGTCATGAATGTTTTGAGAGGTATCATAGTTATGTTTGCAAATTGAGGTGCAGGTGTGGGTGTGGTTATATTAGAGGATGTGATGGGTGTTGGAGTGGATATCAGTAATGTCATTTGGAAAGATTGAGGGAATAGCTTCAACATTATCCCTAGCAGATGAGGTTACTTGGTAGATGTGGATTTGGATTTGAGTAGATGTTGATGTTGGTTCTACAAGGGAATATGGATTGAGACTCAACTGAGTATTGTTGTAGAATAAAGTAATTGGTAATGTTTTAGTAATGGTGTTGATTGTATGGTGAGATTGAACAATGTTTGTTTTGTGGTTGATCGGTAGATGGGGGATGGTTTGGAAAAGGTTGTTTAAATATGTCAAGATTCTGATTTGGGGGTGCATTTGGATTGTCTAAGTGAAGTTCACCCTTATCAATTAGGTCTTGAAGGACATTACATAATGTTTGAAATCTTTCGAATGTCATGTCCCTTGACCCTATGGTATTTACAATAGTCATTTTCTTAGATACCAAGTGGGTTTAGATATAAATGTATCAATTAGTCGGATAGGTGGGAGAGATATCATATTTGTAGCCAAGTAGTTTTATCAAAAATTACACTGTAAGTATCTCTCCTATGGGTGTGTAACTTCGTTGTGGATGGGAACGCTTGGTAGTAGTTTTTTCCTTAGGGGTTGGACTTAACTACTAAGGTTGGAAGACGATTTAGATTTGTCTAGATTGGATGAATTTAGATGGAAATTTAGTTTGGTTTCTTGGGATGAAGTTTGAATCGTCTTCAACCATCTTCTAAGGCTCGCAGTTCCAAATTACGTGCCATGGTAAAAGCTTTGTCAAACATTTGAAATGATTGAATTTGTAGTGTTGATGAGATATGTTTAGCACATGAATGACTAAAACTTCAATCATCTCAGTTTGTGGTAATGTGAAGGATAATTGGTTAATCGTACCCCTCCAGTGGGCAACAAAGTTGGTGATAGATTTATCTTCAAACTATTTGATAACATAAAGGTCATTGATAGTGACTTTGCGGGCTATGTTTATAGAGAAGTTTTCTAGGAATATTTGTGCAAGTTGTGTGAAGGAGAAAAGGGAATACTTAGGAATGTTATTATACCAGTCCAAGGAAGGACCGTAAAAGACATGGGAAAATTCCTCAACATAAGATCTTGATCATGAGCTATTAAATAAAGAGCATGACAGAAAGAATAGATGTGTTGTTGGGGATCTTCTTTACTATAAAATTTAATAAATTTTGGAAGTTCCCAGTGAGGTGGATAGGCTTTGTATGGAATTGAAGGGTGAATGGGTTCATTACAGATTTGGTCATAAGAGAGCACATTTTTAGGTCTTGGTGAGGTGGCTTCCAGGTTGGATATGTGGTTCATGAATACTTGGAGAGGATCAGGTTGTGTTGGTTACTGTGAAGATGAGCCAGGTTGGAATGAGAACTAGCTAGGTTGTGAGTATGTATGATACTGCTGATAGGGATTGTTTTGATATGGAATGTTGGAAGAATTTTTTATGGAATGTGGAATATTTTTTGGGGAATGTTATATTGTATGGAATATTTTTTCTAGTGGAATATTGCATTCTTCTAAGATGGAACATTTTGTTGTGGGATATTTTTTGAGGGATGTTATGTTGAGGAAATTTTTTTGTGGGATGTTTTATTGAGAAGGAATAATTTGTTGTGGGATATTTTTCTGTGAAACAATACTTTTTGTTGAGGTTTTTTTTTTTTTTGTGATGTAATGTTGAGAAGGAATACTTTATTGTGGGATATTTTGTTGTGGGATGTTTTATTGAGGGATGTTTTGTTGTGGGATACCATACAATGGGAGATACTAATGGTTGTGATGGTTGAATATATTGATAAGGATGTGGAATGGATGTAGTGGTAAATGGTTGTGAATTAGGAGGTGGTTGCTGATAATACATTGTAGAGGAACACATAAAATGGTGTTTGTTGTGGGATGTTTTACATAGGAATAGATTGTGCTATGGAAATTAATGGCTGTGATGGTTGTGGAATATGTTGTGAGATAAGGGGTGTAGTAGATTGGACTAAAACATGATGAGTGGTGGAAATGACACTAGTATTAATTAGGGGAATAGATGGAATAGACATAGTGATATTTTGAATGGAGGTGCTAACCGGTTGAGTATGTGATGGTTGTGATATAGCAGAAAAATAACAGAACTTAAGGGAAGTGTCTGAGATACTGAATATGTTGAAGGAATAGATGAGGAAGTATTGGTATTGCTTTGAGGAGGTGTTGAACCAATAAAAGGATTTGGGGAAGAAGTGGATTGTTGGGTGGATGTGTTTTGAGAAGAGATCATGTGGAGACTAAAAATGGGAATAGAAAGCATTAGATGATTCAGGTTGACTAATAGAAATGGAGGGTTCAACATTTTCAGTTTGATTTACAGGGATGGAGGATTCCATATTTGATATTTCAGTTTCTAATGGAATGGAAGATTTGACATTTGAAACTTCAGGTTGACTTATAGGTGTATATGAGTATATTTGTTGAACAACAGGTTCCTGATTTGAATCAATAAGACTTGCAATACTAGATGAAGGATCGTATGGAGGTGGTGGAGGTCTGAATGGTTGGAGTTGAACACCTCTAGCTACAAGGTAAGCATTAAGGGAAATGGGATTCGAATATAACATCTCCTCAAAGACTGGGTCTCCTCTATCATGGAAAGGAGGTTCAGATGACTCTGATTGGGAAATTGGAGAATACAGTTGCTCAGTTTCTTCTTGCTCAGAGGTATGGAAAATTTGGCTACAAAATTGATGTGTGGAATCCAAGAGATGTTGTCACATATCTTCATTATACTTCTCCTCTATTTCATTCCAGGTTTGCTGATCATCAGTAAGAGGAGTAGATGTACTTGGTTGATGAAATGGGTTTTGTTGTTGTAACGGTGTAGAGAAAGATGAGGATAAGGGAATGTGATGTTGTAATGGTGTAGATAGAGGAGTAGGTAACGGGGTAAATAATGATAATGGGATATTTTTTTGTAATGGTGTAGATAATGATGTAGACATGTTTTCAGAGGCTTGATTATGAGCTTGTTGTCTTTTTTGAACCATAGTGAACAAACACACAAAATCACCTAAAAATGAAAATTAACTAAATGGGTGAATTACAATTACAAAAACAAAAGCAAACAAATGATTATTTTTTATATTTTCTTGATTTAATTACAAAAAAGTGAAATGTGTAAAATGGTTAACAAGGGTCCTAGGAAATGGCAATCTATGGCTAGTTTCAGGTATGTTTATGGGTGGAGTCCTCGATATACACAAAGGTATGTGAGTTAACAATATGTACTGCTATCGATATGGGTGTGGTATTGGGGCCTACCCCCTCACTTCATGGTCCCACAATGATAAGGGTGTCAGGTGCTTTGCCAATATATTCGATAGATAGGTGATTATACTCGGCCAAGAACACCGAGTTGACTTCTCCTCTTGGTGATCAAATCCAAGTAGGTATCCACCTAGGTAGGAGTGCATTTAAATGTGTTTTTTATTATTTTCAGTGGTTTGGTTGTGTGTGGGGGAAAATAAAGTGAATGCAACTGATTACCTTCCTAATTAGTACTATGTGAAATAAGAAGGATGAACGGTTTGTTTTAAAACCCAAATCAAAATATTATTTTTGATGAATACAATCAAGCAAATAATTCAATACTGAAAGAAAAATGGAAAGTTTTAGGACTCACCGTGATAAACTCTTCCTAATTTTTTATATTTAGCAATTTTTAAAGCAAACAATCCAATAATCCAACAAGAAAAAGTAGCAATAACAATAACAACCTACAAAACCAGGTTAGTAGAAATAAGTAGGATATAACAAAACCCAAAATTAGCAACAAAAATATAAAACAATAAAGATTAGCAAGAATTGTTGGTGATTGCACAAATCGCTGACGATTACTAAATAGTAAAATGGATATAGAAAAATTTGATTTTTTAGATGAATGAAAGTTTTGTTTTCATTTTATATTTTCACAATAAATAAAGATAAACAGTAATGTGAAATACTTTATCTAATAGAAAATAGAGAAATAAACAGAAAACAATAACTAAAAGGGAAACTGGAAAGTAAGAAAAATAATTCAAAAAATCGTCACCGATTGGGTAAATTGTTGGCGATTCATCTGATCACTGGTAGATTGTCTAAATCGCTATAGATTACTGTAAAGAGAGATAAATAATGAAAAATAGAAGTTATTTTTAATGAAATTGGATAATGAATTGAGGGAAAATGCTCCCACCAGGCATGCCAAGATGTTGAGAATAAATCCTACCTCTTCAACTTAATAAAATAAGCAAGAAAATAAGACTTACCTAACCTCAGAATGGTAGGGTTTAGAGATACCTATGGATGTGGATGAATGATGCTTGATGGTTGCACTCCGTATATGAAAATATTTAGAATCTATTTATGCGAGAACACCTACAAATCATAGACACTAAAAAAAATATAATTAGTAAAATATGAGGTGGATTTACTGACAAAGGCCAGTCCCTAGAAATCAAAGGACTTCCTGACAAGGGTGTCAATCCACTTTTACAATCAAGTGGGTACAAAACAATAAATGATATATGATAAATGGTAATAATAAATTCTTTGAAAAATGTTTATTTATTACAAATATAGAGCTGATAAATGATAAGAAATGATATAGATGAATCTAATGGTTCAAAATCAGAATCTAAATCAGAATCTGAATTCTCAGAGGAAGGAGGATTATCTTCTTCAGTGGACTCTAGCTCTGTATTCTTCAGAGAAATATGAATTCTCTTCTTCAGTGTATTCTTTCTTTAAAGAAGTCTGAATATTCCTCTTCAGTGTCATATTGGTGCTCAGATTCAGAATCTGAATCCTCAGAGGTAGTTTAGTTCTCGTATTCAGACTCAGAGCTCAAATCCTCTAACTCAGCTTTTTACTGATATTCAAACCAAGATAGATCAGCTCGGATGTGAAGGACCTCAAAGTATGCTTCCATAAATTCTTCTACAGCATCACGAATCCATGATGAGTAGACTCAAAAATATTCTCTGCAAATAATCCAAAGGGGCAGAGTGGATAATACACAACTCAAGATCATGTAGAATGGCGTATTGTTCCCAGTACAACTAGATGACAGACAATGGGCAATGCAATTGATATTGGTAATCTCGTGGCTTGGACCACCTATTGCAATATAAAACAATCCATGCTTGATAAAATGTTAGCATAAAAATAGATGTAATAGAATGAATATAAATTATTAGACAGATTTTGATAAAAGTTGCAGGAAAAAAAAGAAAAGGAATTATAGGCAATTTTGGTAATCGCTCGACGATTACTAGTAAATGATAACAAATTAATAAAAAAAAGGATTTAATTGATTAATTTTATATTGTGATCTTTTAGAGACTTAGATAACGTAAGATGAACAAATTAATAAAAACCCTGAGTGTAGAAGAAGAACTATTAAATGATATCTACCTTAATGAAAGGTGATGTAAGAAAATTGATGAAGTTTGCAGTTAGATGATGCATAGGATCAAAAATGAGTCTTGATATTCTTGATAATTATGAAGGATAATGTTGTATGGTAATGTGTTCACATTAATGCATAATAACGCTAATAATCTCCAATAAAAAAACTCAGATTCGAAAATGTAAGCTGATGATCCCAAAAAGAGACTGAAAATTTGGCTTAATTAATCGTTGGTGATTGACCAAATCACTGGAAATTTCGGGTCTATTTGGTTTAGGATAGAAAATAGTTGGAACTGCTTGCTGATTCAAGGCTCTTGTTTTGGATTTCAAGGTGATGAGTTTTTAAGTGGTTTGAAATGTGTGGGGTTTGTGCTAGAATAAGTTAGAAATTATCTAATTTAGCTAAGTTCGTTTTTAGGATAGATATTAGGTGGTTATTTGTGAGTGTGTAAATTATTTAATACGTATATAGGTGATAATGATAAGTGTATAAATAATTTTAATAAGTATGTAAGAATAAAAAGTGATCTTAGGTGGGTTTAGAAATATGGAATATTGTATAATATTATATGTGTTTAAAATGTATGATGAAACATTTAATTAATTAAATAATAATGGTAGGTGATGAAGGGTTTGATGTATTTAATTAATCAAAGTAGAGGGTGAATTGTATGAAATATTGATAATTTAGACAAAGATGAAGGAGTGTAGATTTTTAGTTTCTACAAGGACACATGACTGAATATGGATAAGACACATGGTGAAAATAAAAGACAAAAAATGAATACATGTTGTCTTTATGAGATGATCCTAAGTAAAGGTGCCCAATAGACGTGAGGGTCACAGAATTAATCAATTTTTGTAACTTTTTGGGTCTAGGCCAAGGTTGAAAAGTCAACAGGACGTGGTGAAATATCAACGATGAAGGAAGACACTACATGTCAATATTCCAGATAAGATAAAGACACTTGGGGTCATACGGACTTAGACCTCTGGAATCAATCATATTTAAATAAATTTCAAGTCTTCCGAACAACTGCGAAATGTGAAGATTCATGGAGCCTTTTAATTGTATCTTTTTTTTGAGATCTGAAATAGAGTTGAAAAATATGACAAGTCAGACACCACAAAGGTATTTTGAGCTATCTAATTGGTTCAAGGTTCACAATATGACAAGTCTGACACCACAAAGGTATTATGATCTATCTGATTGGTTCAAGGTTTGCACTTTGTAAAGTCTTCTATCACAAAGGTATGTGGAAATTCTCTATTAGTCTATGTGTCCCATTGGTTATATATAGATTATCAAGATCTTAACATTGCAAAGGAATGTGTGGCTTCCTTATTGGAGCAAGTGTCATAGTGGCTAGTGGAGGTTAAGAAAATATTGAGAATTGTGAAGGTGTGGAGCCTTCCTATTGGTTTAAGCTTCACATTCAGAAACAACTGACATCATAGGGAACATGGAGGTGTTTTATTGGCTTAAGCTTTAGATTTTTAACAAATATATTGTAATTTAAAGTGAATTTCAAAGTACATGTGGAGACCTATCATTGGATCACATTTCGGGGTGACTGTGCATTATAAAGTACACATGGATATCATTCATTAGCTCGTATGAAAAGTCTTCGAAACTTAAAATTTAATTGATGAAAAATTCTAAAAATTGTAGGTAATGTCTGTAAGGAGGTTATAAATATGTTGTAAAATAAATGAGCTTGTTTCACCTCTAAATAAAGGAGAAATTCATGACAAAATTTTGTCTCAGTCAATAAAATCTGTGAAGAAGATAAAAAGTCATGGAACAATCACTGATAGAATTAAAAGTGAAGGAGATCATGGAGAATCTCAAATTTTTCTCCTTATTATTGTGCTAGAGCTCGGAGATACCATGGAGCTGAGGGACGTGACTCCATTGACTAGTGAGTTAACAAATAATAAATCTTGTTATTTACATGTGCCTATAATAATAATGGGACTTATTTCTTCACTTTTTCTGATAATAATAATATCGGTCCTCAATATGTCCTATAAGAAATAATATAAGCTTTCATCTTCAATATTGCCTATACAAATAAATAGGAGTTCTTATTTCTCCATAAAGACTATAAATAGGCTTATTATTCTCCACCAAAATAATGCGTGTATAAAAATAAATATAGGACTTACAATATTTTTTTCTCTAACTATGCCTTCAAAAATACTAAGGCATCTTCTCATTATTCCCCTCTCAAGGCCTTCGAAGCTCTTTGCATTGGGGAGGATCTTATTTACTTAAATGGAGTATAGAGAGGGATTTTATAGCCTTACGTGGCCCACACATTAGGCTTAAATCCCTCATCATCCAGCTATTAACCAACCAACTCAGTTGGTGGAGGTTGTTGGGTCACTCCAATGCTAATGGGGAGGTCGTGGGTTCTAATCCCACACCTTGCATTTAGCTTAGTCTATTTTTTCGACCACAGTGCCCAATTCATTGTCCATGTGGGATATGAACCCCTCTGTCCACATTTGGGTGTCTGCCACATCACCACGCTTACCTGCCACGTCCCAAGCCTGCTACCGACCACTCCATCACCTGCCATGTGTTCCTTTTTTGTCCATTGAGTTGTTTTTTCAGGGCTATGGATTAGTCCCATCTACATGGGGAGTGGGATAAGCCATGGTTTTATATAGTATGTGGGGATATGGTTTGTTGTGGCTAAGGCCACATTGTATGTTTTTTCTACTGATTATTCAGCCCAACTCACCCAATGTATCACTGAGATGATTGTGTAGCTCACCATGGGTGACTCACCTAATGACTCGTTTCCTGGATCAATCAAGTAGCTTGTCGAGTTGTCCAGTGATCTCAGTCTGATGTGGAAATGTAGAAAAATGTGGTGGTAGGCCACATGGTGGACTAAGGACCCACCACGTTGGAATTTTTTTTTTTGATCATTAACGAAGATGATGATATCGAGTGTCAAATACCAAAGGTCCAAAACACAAACCCAAAATTTTTCCACATCATAATGTGAGTTGCTAACTAACCCTGTCTTGTCCAAGAGTTGACCAACCACAACTTTCATGTACGAGATCCATTTTCCACATTCTTTTAGTCGATAGAAAGCTCTTGGAGTAAACTTCTACACTATAGTGATATCAGGAGGTTTATGTAAATTATGTCCTCCGGATCAGTAGAAAATAATATTGGTCCCACAAAAATGAAATAATTTATGACATTCTTGTTGTCTAGTATACTCAAGATTGTATTGTGGCATCAACTAAGAATTCATAGTGTGCACAAGGTTTCATAACTTTAATGCATAATAATATATTTCTATAAAAAGGAATAATATGTAAAGGTTTTTGCACATATGATAGTGTGGAAAAATTTACGTAGACAAGGGGGTGTTGTATGGTATGATTAATTTTACATGACTTCGTAGAGTCTCACAACTTAGATAGGTGTTTACAACATTTGCAAGAAATGGCTAAGGTAAAAATTTTGTATGGTGTGCTTAAGAGTGAAAAGGCATTGTGTAATTCCTTATTTTAACTATATTTACAATATTTTGGGTTATGCAATATTGCTTGTGAACTCATATACTCATGCATCATACACCTCAAGTAATCAGAAATGAGGACCCCTACTCGTGCAGGTTTCTAAATGTATATAATGGAATGACCAAATCTAACAATCTATGATTAATTGGGCCAAGATGCATCCTAAATGAGCACAATATATTCTCTATCCTCCTTTCTACACATTATCTTCATAACATGGTCATCCAAAATGTATTAAATTTCCTTATATCTATGATCTGGTAGCTGGTTTATCCAATTTATTTATATATATTTTTATCCTTCACTTATATACCCATCAAAATACGAGTATATATATTCTACCTTGAAGATATACAAGATGTCTATCCCTTCTGAAAATCTATCTCATATGCATTATTCACAAATTTATTTGAGACTATACATGGTCCAACCTTCTTTCATTTGATCTTATCATATGTTCCTTGTGGGAATATCTCTTTGTGCAGGTGCAAAAGAACTAAATCTCCCACTTTAAAATCTAAGTGTATTCTCCTCAAATATGTGCCTTTTAACACTATGAATTACTCTAATCCTACCATTTTCAAACAATCTTGTGCATTTCCTTCACGTATTGCATGTAGTCTTCATCTTCTACTCATCTTCCTTCTTCTCATGGTAATACCCACATCTCAATAAATCCTCAAAAACTTGTCTCGTAAAGAATCTTGAAAGGTGAATTCTTAGTTATTCTGTTGATAGTTTTTTGTATACTATAGACACAAAATTATGCACTTTAGACATTATTTATTCCATGTATCATACTATTATTTAGAAGGTTCTTGAGTGAAAAAAGTACTAATTAACCCTCGTCTTTTGGCCATCTTGTTTTTTTATTTCATCATTACTGACCTCTTACAACCATATTCCGAGTCATCTTTTGTCATCCCACGTTATTTTATCCTTGATTAGGGCACCCATGGGCATCCTGGTCACACTAGGGTCACCCTGGTCCTTTTTGCACTTTCTCGCCACTTTTTTGGGATCTTTCTAGCCGTTTGAGATCTTTATCTTTCTTATGGTCAACCTTTTCAAGGTTAATTACAAAATTAGATCAAGAGAATCCTATAAATATAAAATTATGAGACCATAATGAGGGACTTAACATCATTCAATACTATCACTCACTTAGAGTTGCATCCATTTATTCTATTAGAGATCACTTGCATCCACATAGCTCCATCATCAAGGCACAAGGCTAGGGACATCTGCATCACACACTTCATAGGGGGAGGATTCTATTCTATTCCATGCACATATTCTATTAAATTTTCTACATTTAGGTATTGCTCGCTACTTCATAAATTGGGATTGGCACAAGACCACCTAGGGCACATCATGCACACACTCAAAAAAAGTACATTTGGGTCTAAAATTTAGTGTAATGCTTAGTTAGTAAGCCCACTTTTGTGGTAGCTAAGGTCAATCTAACCCATTCATTTGCATATTTCTCTTTTTTATGGTTTTGATACTTATTTTGGTATTTTATAGGTCTTTACATCATCTTTGATTATTGGAAACATCCGGTATGGGATAATGAACTTGATGTAATAGACAATGAAGGTTTCAGACCACTCTCATCCTTGTGAAGATCAGTTTTAGAGATTTTGTGTAGACTAGAGCACCCCATTTGCAGACTAGAGTACCCACAGGCACCCCAGTCCCTCTCTAGGTGCTCTAATCTAGGGAATCAGTCTAGATCTATCCTTTCTGAAGATTCTACATAGTCGTTGCCACCTCTAGATTTTCCAGTCACCTTTGCGACATAGTCCTACGAGCATCTATTATTAAGCTAAGTTATTTCCTCTTCCCTCTTGAATATTAGGGTTAGCATTTCCTTTTTCATAGTTGCTTCTGTCATCTTTATAATTATTTATAACATTTATATAATTTATTTACAACTTTTCATATCTTAGCTTAAGTATCCCCACCTACTACATATTTAGTTAATTTAGTTAATCATTTTGGTGAACCTAACTCGATCATTAACACGTTTAGGTTCTTCCTTCTTACCATATTATTCTAGGGTTTATTATCCTTTTCCATAACTCACTCTCATGAGGAATTTACTGAATCTCACCTTAAGGCCATCAATGATCACCTTGCTAACCATTCCCAAGATCTATATTTGCTTTTATATGTCACTCATGAGGAAGCTACTAACTTGGTGGAACTCATTGCTTCGACCACCATACCCACTTTTGTTACAACTCAACCACCCACTTCTAATCTTCCTCCTATTTCTACTATTTCCATTTCTATTTCTACTCCTACTAGTCATTTTATGCCACGCTTAGTTTCTCATGTACAAAAAGTTTCATCTATTGGAAATGAATACTTAACTTCTCTTTATCACGATCTTCAAGCTCAGATTCGTAAGTTACAACATGCCACTTTGCATGCATCACAATCTTTAGATTTTACCTTGTTATTGTATACTAAATTTGCACCTTCCATCTCTACTTACTCACTTCCTCCTAGTTTTGTCACTCGTAAGATTCCCATTTTTAATGGGCATGGTGACCCACAAGAACACCTTATAGCATTTCATGTCACCTTTCTTAACTTCATTGATGATCATATACTTTTAGCTAAGCTATTTCATCGTAGTCTCCATGATCATGTGATGCATTGGTTCTATGAATTACTTGTTCACTCAGTAACCTCCTTCACATATCTAGCTAATGAATTTATTACTCATTTCTCCATCAATATTGGCTCTAATATTTCTTATGCCTAGCTAGCACAACTTAAGCAAGGCTCAAATGAACATCTAGCCAACTACATTTTGAGGTGTAAGAACAATCTATCTAAGATGGCAAACGTGATTTCCGAATCTAAGCTTCAGGATTTATTTATTCAGAGTATATTACCACCTCTATAAGAGAGTGTTCTCTTTGATACCTCTCCTTCATTTGCTCAAATTTGTAATACTCTTAAGCTTTGTGAGACCAAACTCCTATTTATAGGAAATCTTAAGTATCAAGAATAGAATTTTTCTTCCACTCATTTTTCTAGCAAGATGCCTTTTAAACCTTATACAAATAAACCAACCAACATTAAATTCAATGTCAACATCATCACTCCTACTAAGGAGGTTTAGTTCTAGCAACCTCGATGTACATTTAGCAACCCTCCCATGAAACAAATTCTTGAAGATAAATCTCATTACCCTTCCCCCGCCACTTAAGTTAGACCCGTCATGACCAAAAGTTAGGAAATATAATGAGAACTTCTATTGTGATTACCATTGATGTGTCAAATATTCTACAAAATAGATGCCTAAAACTCCGAACAATCATCCAATATCTAATTGATAACAATAAACTAGAGCTCCCAGAGTCTTCTCGTTCTGACACAACTCAACGAAAAGGGTAAACTCAAGCTATTTATCAATAAATCTCAACAACATGATAAGAATGACTAGTAGACTCTTTTGCTAATCACATGTATCATGAGTTATCATCTTATAGATCAGGACACTCTAGATTTCTTAGTTGCTAACACTTAAGCTTCACCACCAATAATTTATTTTTCCAACATTGATTATCACGCTAAGTTTACATCTAATCATTTACACATCCATGCATCTATTAGCTTAACCTCCATCAACAATATTAAGATTGATCCACCACGGCCCATTAGCGTATGTTCTGATTTCACTTCTTCAAGGCTATCAAGTATCCTTCCGCCACAAATCAAATAGCCTTTCGTAAAACCCTTTGGGGTTATTGAGCTACATGTTACAGTGGGTCCTCTTACTATGCTTGTACCTTTCCTCATTAGAAACATAGTTGAGGGATGCGAACATGATTCTCAGTTTCGATTAGATTCGTCACTCTCAATATATTAATTTTCATAAAATCATTTACAACTCAAATTCGTTCACAACAATTAGGTTATTTCAATTGATGGCATCCCCTCCATCTACTCCGTGGTCACCATCTCCTCACGTCGTAACTAACAAATCATCTAATTATTTTTACATATCACAACATACTGTCACTCAAAGCACAATCAAATCCTAGTTCATGTATTCTTAGTAGCGTCTATATGCTCACATCAGTTCGACCTAGTCCTACAGATCGGTATAGGCATATTCCTCAGACAGAGTTACTGCATCTTGACATAGATCACCCACCTCATTTTATTCCACTTACGAATATTCTTCATCTTTCGCATTCTATATCACATATATCTCCATCACCGACACATTTTGTGCCACCAAAAACTTCTTCATACATTCATACCATCACATGCGCATAGAACTACATTCACCCCTTTCATGTATGTCTACCATTCCTCCACTATTAGAGAATGGTCATACGACTTTCATCTCCTACATCAGCTAAAGGAACTCCATCCTTCACCAGTCATTGGATAGTTCATTCATTCACACACACTTGGGGGAAATAACATTTCACCTTTCCCCACACCCTCATCTTAGCATAGTAAATATCATCATATCATTGCATTCTTATAAATTCATATATCCTCGTATTAGGAATACTCATCATAACATTATAGTTTCATTATCTGATGACCACACTCTCGTGCTTCAGATTCACACTTGAATGTTGAGGGATTACCATACCCTGTGAACCCCCCACACTGCACTATAGGTCCTACACATTTCACTTCATTACACACCAGGAGTTATACACCATAAATTCTACATTTAGTTCTACAACATTATTTGAAATTTGTGCATTTATACATCATGCTACATCATCACTATGCATACACCATTGTCTCACGCATCTTACATCCTACACTACTTATTTTACCTACTATATTATTCGTTCATATACATACCTTACATACCATTCATTTTACACTCGTGCACTTTCCATACATATTCTTCATAACTATACTAGTCTTCATCCTATATGAGTCTAGCATAACATCATCTTACATAATGACATTACTAGTCCATCTACATACATATCATTTTACAAATTCTACACCTTTGGCATTTACATTCTACATATCACATATTCACACATGTCCTATTCACCTTACAATTTTACACAATCTACACATCTATCCCATTTGCATTCTACACATAGTGTATTTACACATTCCCCTAATCACATTGATCGTATTTCATCGTTATATATACTACATTGTTTCCCCTGCACTGCACTCACTACCATATGATGCACTTTACTTCCTCGGATCTATACTAGACTTGATCGAGGGTTTACAAATCAAAAAGACCTTACAATCATCACACAATTACTATTCAACCTTTCATCATGTGACAATAATAGGCTAGTGACATACACTTTAGGCCAAATCATCACTTATTCTATCATTTTGTAGTGGTGTACACCTTAGGTTACATCACCAATCCCTCTTTCATATTGTAGTGATATAATCTTAGGGATAAATCATCACTCCTCCATTCATCTTATAGTGATATATGCTTATGATAAATCATAGTTTATACGTTCAATCTGGTAATGATATATGCTTCGGCTATAGAGTTCACATACACATCATTACTAGGTCGCATTTTGCCCATCCATACACATTCATCATTGCACGTTAGACACAAAACACACTTCGACCATTTCCTGATGATGCACTCTCATTTGAAATTCATTCTTTACTGTTGAGGGGGGAAAAATGAACCTCATTACATAAATTTCCATTCATTTAGGGGAAACGCGGCTCCTATCATCCATCTTGTTTTCCAGTCCATACATCCACAAAATACTGCATATTATGGTTACTTTTACTCTTTTTTACTTGTGCTTATTCATGCTCACTTTATTACACATTCTAGTTATATTTATTTTATGTCATTTATCTATATCATACACACATGCGCGTTCACAGCTTTTTCCTAGTTGTGATCATAGATAGAAGTCTCTTACATGCAACATAGATGCTCGCCTTCTACCCTTCCTACACTGGTCATTGGGGGCATCCACATTCGTCTCTTCCAAGTGATATTATTTCATTTTTACTTAGCACTTTAAATTACTTGCTTATACATGCTATTGACATTCTAGTTATCTTGCTAACATGATAACGTGTACTTCATGTACAATATTCATTATGCAGGGATATTTTCTTCCATACATGTTTTTTTTATCGTCTACTATTGTTTACTATTGTATACGGGCCTTTCCCTTTTCTTGGTTTGCACACTTGTTTGTTGTTTACAACCATGATGGCATTACGTGTCTTGCAATATCGTGAGTGATGTCCCATGTTTACAGCTTGATTTATGTGGCTTAATTTTTTTTCTTGCATGTTTAATACATTTATTGGTAGCTTTTACACTATTTACTTATCTTGCACAGTGTTTTCTACATGCATGTTGTTCACACTTGTATTTTTCTATCCTTCTTGTTTATTGCATGCCATGGTTTTTACCAAACACTTTCCAGGGTTACAACATACATGTGGTTGGTCCTCTTTTGGTGCCACATTTATCTTATTAGGAACATCATATGCACCCCCAAAAGAGTGGGAAATAATTTGGGGGTTTCACAAAGTTTATACAATGATTCGGTTTAGCTATATTAAATGAGCAGGTTTAGACCAATCTACGAACCACATACACATTGAATTTTATAGGACATGGTCTCCTTAGCATTTTGGAAAATAGTTACAGGCTTAGAGGTTATATTGGGGTGTGCTTCTCTACACTACTTTGGCCAATGACGTTGGATCACCCAAAAAATTAGGACGATACAAATGTATCTTCACATACCAGTTCAAGGAAGAAGTTAGAGCCTCGAGGAGACAGAGCAATTCCTCCCTACACTTCTTCGACCTATGGCGTGAGATCTCCCAAAAAACTTACGTAGTATAGGATATCCTTTTATGCTCTCTTTCTCTGACATGGAGCAGGTGCACATATTCCATTTACATTTTCCATTTACACTTGAATATTTTACATTTACATGCTTTAATATACATGCATATTTTACATTGGAGTTTTATACACATATACATACATATTTGACTACTTGATTATTTTCTCCTTGTAATTCTGTCCATATGGGAAATAAATAGTCAAATGGGGCAAACAAAAAGCAACGACAACAACAATGTCAACAAAATCACGTCGCGAAAACACATACTTTACTAACCATATAGGTACATCACACATCGTAGTAGCTAAAAATGTGTTCTTCCCTAGGTTCACTCTCATCACTTTTTCTTTATGCATTTTCCATATTTAGTTTCTACGCTCCTCCATCTTTTTGTCATTCCACGCTTTGTCTAGTCTTTTGGCGCATTTATACTACACTCTTTATGGACATTAGGTACGCATCTCTATCTAATTTATGTTATCAATATTTCCACTCACCAACATAAAATGGGGGAAAATGTAGACACAAAATTATGCACTTTAGACATTATTTAGTCTCAGTCTCATACTACTATTTAGAAGATTCTTGAGTGAAGAAAGTACTAATTAACCCCCATCTTTTGGCCATCTTGTTTTATTTTATTTCATCATTACCAACCTCTTGCACCCATATGCCAAGTCAGATTCTATCATCCCATGTTATTTTAGCCTTGATTTGGGAACCCAAATTAGTATTGGGGCACTCGTGGGCGCCTTGGTCCTTTTTGCACTTTCTCGCCACTTTTTTTGGGCTCTTTCTAGCCATTTGAGATCTTTATCTTTATTATGGTCATCCTTTTTGGGGTTAATTATGAAATTAGATCGAGAGAACCATATAAATATAAAGTTATGAGACCTTAATGAGGGACCTAGATCCATTCACTACTATCACTCACTTAGAGTTGCATCCATCTACTGCATTGGAGATCACTTGCATCCACATAGCTCCATCATCAAGGCACAAGGCTAAGACATTTGCATCACACACTTCATAGGGGGAGGATTCTATTCTATTATATGCACACATTTTTATTACATGTTCTACATTTAGCTATTGCATGCTACTTAACAAAAGTAGGAATGACACAAAAGCACCTAGGGCATGTCATGCACACACTCACCAGAACTACATTTGGGTCAGAAATGTAGTGCAACACTCACTTTAATAAGCCCCTGTTGTGGTAGCTAATGTCAATATGACCCATTCATTTGCATATTTTTTTAGGGTTTTGATACTTATTTTGGTCTTTTATAGGTCTTTACATCATCTTGGATTATTGGCGACATCCAGTATGGGACAATGAACTTGATGTGATAGACAATGAGGGTTTAAGACCACCTCTCATCCATGTGAATATTAGTTTTAGAGTTTTTGCACATACTAGGGAACCTAGTTTTTAGAATAGAGCATCCGCAGGTGCCCTAATCCCTCTCTAGATGCTCTAGTCTAGGGAATTAGTCCTAATCTATCCTTTCTAGAGCTTTTGCATAATCATTGCCACCTTCAGATTTTCTAGTCACCTTTCTGACACAGCCCCATGAGCATCTGTTATTTAGGTGAGTTCTTTCCTCTTCCCTCTTACATATTAATGATATCATTTAATTTTTCATAGTTACTTGTGACATATTTACATTTATTTACAACATTTATCTACTTTATTATAGTTGTTCATAGCTTAGATTAACTATCCCCACTTACTACATATTTAGTTAATTTTAATTAATCAGATATAAAATATGCTTATGTAGGAACTAAATCCCATGTTCCTACCTTCTCTTGTATAAAACATCTCATTAAATTACCAAGGCCTATTTTTGGAAACTTATTTTTATCCATTCGTCTATGAGTGATATGTAAAACTAAGATACACATTTATGTTCATCTTCTTATATAATGTGCACAAAAATTGGCCCACAAATTTGGTATCCCTATAAGATACAATGACGCATAGTAATCAATGAAATATCACAAGTTACCTAAAAAAGAACTTAGCAATATGCAAACATAACTAGTTTTCTTACAAACAATAAAATGAGTCTTTTTCAAGAATATATCCAAAATAAAAAATATATAATCATACCTCTTTTGCATTCTAAGTAATCCCAATAGAAAATCCATACCCAAATGATCCCACAATTTCTTGGGTAACATAAATGGTTGATATAACCATTGATTTTGACTCTTCCATTTTTCCATCTTACATACTTGTCATCTCTACACATGTATGCACACATTTGTAGCTACAAATATCTCTCTTCCAATTGTGTTAAGGTGTTTCCTATTCAAATTGAATTGAAAATCCTTTATGATGTTTCTCCAAGATCAAATTATCCCTAATTGATCCTTGTGGTATGTAAAATTGTGTGACTTTGAATAGAGACCCTTCATGTAAGGATTATTTTAACCATGGTGTTGGATCCCAAAACCAAACTATCAATTTGTTTAAATTTTTGTATGATTACTCTTTCTTGATTAGTAGAAAAAGGGTATTTATAAGGGACATCACCCGTGAAGTAGAAAAAAAATTTTACAAGAAATTTATTACATATGATGCCATGTAAGTCCATGATATCTCTATGACTTAATTTATACTATATGCTACATATGGCCACAATATTACAAAAATTTAATACATTTACAAAATGGAAAACTATTGAAAACTACAAATTACATCATAGCTGCTTAAAGGGAGGCATATATAATAGTTAGAGTTAGAGTAGGTACAAAAACATGGATATCCTTTTCTTCCATCACTTTCACTACTATTACTTGGGGATATGAGCCGTCAAGAGTAAGGAAGAAGGAATTAACCATTGAGAGAAACTTCTCATTTCGGTCACTAAACTCTTGGAAATTCCCCTCTTCCCCAAAGATAAAAAGAAATTGATTGACCAGGGAAGAAGAATGACCCAAAGATATCATATATTCCTTTAAAGGGTGTGGGCCCTCCAAAATGTTTTTGAGATTTTTTTTCTTGGTTGGGGTCGATAACCATTCCTTTACAAATATGCCATTATGGTGACATGTGAACTATCCTTTTCTAACCATGGAGTATGTCACTATCTTTTCCTTCTTTAAAATTTGTTTCCTCACCTTTCTACTTATTATTTTCACCAAAGAAGTGAAATTAACTATCTTCTTAAGAGCTTTCACCCTATGTGAAATTGAAATAATAAAAGGATCCTTCACGGGGCATATAAATGTGTTGAGTTGGTAATTGGGTAGGGAGGAATAAAAACAATTTAAATTGAATTTTAGATGCTAAAAATTAGGTAGGAGATGCTAACACATTCACACCTAACACCTCTAGCTGAAATTTATCCTAAATGGGTTTGAGAAATTGGAATATCATTTTTATTTTAGCGGAAAGGACATGGAAAGATGTAAATTGGAATAGATAGATGATGTAACCTAGAATTTACCAGTAACAGCCCAAACGCACTGACACATCAATCAACCAAGACTGAGCACTCACCCAAAATGCACAAAGGTACCAGACCCCTCTTTAGGGTTGTTTTTGCAAGATGTTAGCATGGTGAAGACTTAATGCACTCAAATCCGAATTAATATGACATTATATAGAGCATGTTTAGATCTAGATCTAAAGAGTAACATATTTGAATGATAACCATAATGAATTCAAGCATGAAAGAACCAATTAAAATCAAGATTAATACTCTGATTTAGCCAAAACACTCCATTATATTAAACATGATAAATACACAAAAGCTTATTATAATAGATAGTACTATAGCTTATGTGTGCATCAAATATGGAAGCATAACTCCATAATAATTTAGTTCTCACAAACTCTCTCTATACTATGCAAATCATTACATACTTATAAGGGTGGGAACTTACCCTTCACTCCTTTCATAACTCCAAAAATAGGTCACATGCTAAAAATAACCATGCGCCTTTACAACCATAGCCACATAGGTAAGTGCGCTAACAATAGACCTCTTCTATTTTACTGGCAGTAGTAATTCTATTCTTAGCCCACACCCATGCAAAGTTCTTAGTAGCCACTCTTCCTAAAATAGCCAATGCGTGTTGCGCAAGTCTTTACCCAATTTGTGTGCTTTGCACGCTATCTCCAAAAATAGCCCGTATATGTGAAAATGGCTAAGTCCCAAATACACCCTTATCTTTCACATGCATGTTCTTCCCTATCCTTCCATGCCTTTGAGTATGCCCTGTTCTTAAGTGCAAACCTTTTGTGTGCCTTTTGCTAAGTATCCCACTTTCATCTGCTCAACATTACCCCACACTAAACTGTATTGTCACCCCCGACAATGGCTACTCCTCAAACAATAAAGAATAAGGAAATGGAAAGAATGTAAAATAATTTCTATACAAAGAATATGTATTTACTCTGCATCACCCTTTGCTTCAACTGGAAGAATCAGTTTTGGATATTATTCTTTTATTTATACCTCTAATGTCTACCACTCACTCAGTCTGGCCTCTTCCTTTTCTGGAATATTCACTACAATAGACTCCAACTCATCCTGGGTAATTTATCCCTTTTCATTCTGTAATACTAACATAATGTTAGAAATTTCATACATTCTCCCTCCAGTAGATCCATCTTCCATGCTATAATTTTTCCAAGTTCATCCAACCTATTCTTATGGGGCTCCTAGGCTGCTGCAAGGGTCTCACACTTTTGCTTTACTAGTGTTAGTCTCTCAGTGCACCCCAATGTTTCATCCTTCATTGATTTTATGAATTCATTGTCCTCCATTGTCCTTATTCCGATGAATACCTCCAGAGCTATACAAATATGCAATGCTTGATCCACTTTCTTCATCTCCTCCCATATGGTTTGAAGCAGTGCCTCGTATGATCAAATTTTACACACTATTGCAGCCTTTTCCCTCTCTGCCTCCTACTCAGGGTCTTTTGGTGCTGACATTGAGATTGGTCCCTCCTCAAGCACAAGATCAACTAAAGTACACACATAGTGCATAGCTGAAGGGAAATTTTTTGGTTTCTTGGGCTCTATGTGTGGTCTTTCTTGGAGGACATGATCCCTGATCTCCTCTGCCATGCCAATAAGTACCCCATTCTTCTTCTTCTCCAAGTCCTTATCCCCTTTTAAGTGTGCAATATCTACATCCTTGGCCTTGATCTCTTCTCTTAGCACTTTGATAGTGGAAGATTTGTCTATGTTCCTTTGTGCCACATCTGTAGATACTTTGACCAAGGCATTACTTACCTAGTCATCCAACATAACAGTTGGTTTCACGGTTATATGTCACACTTGAGGTTCCCTCTTCAATCTTCTTGACACACATGATTCTTCACCAATGTCAAATACTGGCTCATCCATGTGTGTGTACATATACTAAGATAGATGCTTCCTTGTGCACATGTTGGCCATGTCCTCATCAATCAGATCCCTTCCATACAACTCCTTAGGGATCACCATGCTTTGAAAATGGCCATGGAAAATTTTACTTGTGTCCTTAGCATATCCCAAAGATGGAACAGTAAACTCTCCACTTGTCCTTTTACTTATTGGCCCCTTAGGAACTGACGCACCAAGATTTAGAGTTGGATCTTCAGCATCTTGAGAAGTACCATGCTCTGTATCTCCTTCCTTTACCTCTTCTCCTTCATTATTCACATCTCCATCTTTAGTTTATTCATCTTTTGGATATTCCACATCCTCTAGCTATATAGGAGATTCATGCATGCTCTCTTCATACTCCTTTACCTCCTCGCTCAACTTCAAACTCCTCCTTCTCTTCTCAGTTATCTCCTTCTATAGAGAGAGTCGTGGTGATCTACACACTGATTTGGGAGTAGCGCATTGAGTCCTTGTTCATCTGAACACCCTCTTAAAGTGATGTATTTAAGGGTGTGATCCTACCTCAAATTATTCATCCCTTTCTTCTTCGTTCTGGGGTGGAGTACTTGCGCTCTCAGATTATAACTTTTCTGAGGCTTACCTTCATCCTATATGCACCAATCTGCCAATGTCTTCGTGCTCTTTCTCTTCATCATATACTTATATAGTTTCATTGGGCTTTGGATCTGCTACATTTTCTATTGCATTCTTTCCCTTAAGCAGCCCTAGGAGAGTGGACTCGTTCTCCACTTATTTGTTTCCCTTCAACCTTGGATTAAGCTGAAGGTAGATAAGCGGAGCCCCATTATCTCCAATCTTGAAGCTCATGGGATTCATTTTTATCACATCTGAAATTAGCATCTCTATGTAGGTAGTTTTCCCTGGATACACATAGGTCTCACGCAATGTATGATAGTCGCAGTCTACCTTGTCTGCAAAAAAATTTAGGCATTGTGCATTGTTGAACCGATGGACTAATACTTGGAAGTAGCACACTGTGAAGGCATATGATAACTTACACCAGGGGCACTGAGTACCATCCTTCATTGTAAAACATGTAATGCAAAAGTGTTGATACACTGCGAATTGGAATTCCTTTCCCACCATCAAAGGTAAATCCTTGGGGATGCATCACTCCTCTTTAAACGCCGCATGGAGACTATTATACCACATCTCTACCCTATGCTTGAACAACCCACTCATTGACCCTTCACATAAGTACTTCTCAAATATTTCTACTAAGGATTTATTTTGAATGGGGTATTCCGAGATCTTGTTCTTTAGCCCATTGGGAACTATGATTTCTAAAAATACTAAGGAAAATAGGACATCGCTGAAACTGATTCTCTCACCTGTGTGTGCTTCCTTAGTGATACTGTCTGTAATATAGCTTGCTATGTTGTATATTGTTCCCTGTGATATTATCCTTGCAATGTGTAACCACATTGTGTTCACCTGGGACCATATCTCTTGATCACTTAATTTGGTGACCAAATGTGGAATTTCCTGTACCACTAGATACTTTCTCAGTTTTTCAATATCCAATCCGCCAAGACCTTTGGTGTATCCTAACTCCTTTTGCATCTCCAATATGGCTACTTTATATGTCAATTCACTATTCAAGTCCACTCATGTGCCTTCAATCCTGTTATAGTTGAAATCAAAGTGGCTGTAATCCTTACCCTGCGTACGGAAAAATAGAAGAAATCTTCATGTACCCTACTCATTAACCACTGGTACAAGGGTTCATACTTTCTAATGTATGTGAGCTCGTAAAATTGGTAAACTCCAATCTACTTTAGCATCTTCTCTGTTGTGCCATCATACACCAGCATGTCTTCTGTTGTGCACTTGTTTATCTTTGTATTCAATAGCGCATCTAATTCCTTTTTTTTCTTTGATGTGTGGTGGTTGTAGTTATTGATCTTGCATTTTTTGATGTGATAATACCATTCTTGTCCTACTATTACACCTTCTCGGTACTGCATCACTCAAAAAATTCTCTCGGGAGTAATTTTGACCTCTGTTTCCACCTTTTCTTCCCTTTTTCTCCTACAAAAGGTGCTTTCTATGGTGCCATCTTTAAATCACAAATCTCTATCCTCAAATTCTCACCTTTTAGCGTCTACAACATACAAACTCAAACCCTAGCTCGAATCAGCATGCCCTATTTGAAATCTCTTGCCCTATCTCTTTCAAACGATCTGCTTCACTCGAAACCTTCACCAACGGGGACGTATGCTTCTCCTGTGTACAAATATACTCCTCACATCTGGTTTTACACTCTTCACACCTCAATACTCTTCTCTCAGCTCGGTCGTGCTTAGCTCTTTCAATTTTTTTTAATTTACAATAGTAAAAATGAACTTGTATCCCTTCCTTATATAGATTTTAAAAAAGTTGGTGCATTTTATTGCTCCACCTACCAACATTCCTCATTAATTGACCCTTTTCACATTTTTCCATGTGGTACATCCTTATGCCTCATCTATAACCTTTTAGTGCACCTTCCTACCTACTAGCTACATGCTTCTCTTCAGCACGCTTCCATGCACCTGAGTACCTCATCAATGTTCCTTCTCCTGGTATTCTCCACGACCGCTTCTTACCTCGCGTTATACTGTTCCTTCATTTATCTCCATCCATGGTCCTCGTTTGGAAGCAATCTTCTATTCATCAGATCTTCAAACTTTGAATAACACATGTATCAGTTTGTTCCTTTATGTGTACCCATTTCTCAACAACCACCCCAAACAAATGGTATGTACAGTCCTCTACGCATAAAAATATTACAGATGGTAATTATCTTCTGGCGTGTAATTGTGCTTATTTAACAAAACAATAACTAAATTGACAAAGCATAACAACGAAAAAGGAAATACATTAAGGGAATACATAATTGAAAACCTAATCTAAATGGCAATACTACCTTATTACAAACACAAAGAAGACTTATTTATAGTAGGGCTTCAACCTACTTCTGTTGAAGTAACTGGGTAACCGTATTCCATCAAGTTTTTCTAACTAACAAGATCATGTTTCAAGTATGTGAGTGATAACATATGGTCCTAACCAATCTACTTTGAATTTTCCTGACTGGCACATAAATTTAGAATCATAGAGGAGCACCATTTGTCCCATCTTAATATTTTTTTCCCTAATGTGCCTATCATGTCATGCTTTTTCTTTCTTCTAAATCTAACGAGCTATTGCTTGTCGCTCATCCAACTTAATCAACTTTTCAATTCATTATTCTAATGCTTTATCATCATCTAGACCTCCAGCGTGTGTAACACACAAAGAAGGTAACATGAATTCCATAGGAAGTACTGATTCTATGCCAAACACCAATTGAAAAGTTGTGGCCTTATTTAAATGCTTATATGTTGTTCTATACGACCAATGTAATACAAAAAATTTATCATCCCAAATCCTTTCTTCCAAAATTACAATTTTTTTTCAATGTTTGGCTCAAAATATTGTTGAAAGCCTCAATAGTCCCATTTTCCTGAGGATGATATGGTGTAGTCTTATGGTGTGGAATTATGAATTCATCTAAGAAAATTTTGATTGTCTCATTCAGAAAATGTGTACCCCTATCACTGGTAAAACTCAAAGGGCATCCATACCTCATAATAATATTTTCCCATAGAAACATTTCTTTTGTAACCACTGTACAATCCTTTGTAGGCATTGCTTTTGCCCACCTTGTCAGATATTCTATGCAAGTAATGATATAACGTGATCTAGTCTTGTGCGTAGCTAGTGAAATAGGACCCACAAAATCTATAGCCCATTTATCAAATGGTTGTGCACTAGTAATAGGTCATAGAGGAATTTCATTTGTTGACCTCGTGTCCCAAGGCATTAACAGTGATCACAAGCCTTGCAATATGCCTTACAATCTTTATACAGGATCTCCCACCATAATCCAATGAGTAGAATCTTCTGCGCAGTGGCATCAACTACATATGGCCACTGAAAATACCACCATGAGCTTCCTCCATGACATCTATGTGTTCATGTTCTAGTACACAATGATGCAATACTTCATCCTAACCTAACTTGTACAGGTAGCAGATAATCAAAATAAAGGGTTCAACGCATATAGTAAGTTGTTACTTCTCTAAGGATTTCATTCCTTATGGGGCCATACCTGTTCGTAGAATGAAAAAAATGTCCCCAAATTCGGATGGTGTGTATTGTAACCTATATAACTATGCATCAGGGATGGTATCTTCAATTTCTTGTGCTTCTTCTCCTAACTGTATTATAGATAAATGGTCTGGTCCATAATTACTTTTCCCTTGTTTTACCACAACTATGAAATCAAATTCTTGGAATAAGAGCACCCATTTACATATGCGCCCCTATAAAACGGGCTTGTTGACCAAATACATCAATGTCATGTGATATGTAAAAATTACAAATGGTGTTGTTAGCAGGTACTATCTGCATTTATGTAGCACATAGATCATTGAAAAAGCCTCGCGCTCTATAGTTGTGTAATTTTAATATGTAGGAGTCAACTTTCTACTATAAAAATAGGTAGGATGATCTATAATGCCTTCTCCAGGCTGAGCCAACACCATGCGAATGGCCGTGCTAGAGGCCTCCACATGTACATGAAATGTTTGGTCCCATGAAGGAAAGCATAAAATAGGCATTGTAGTAAGTTTATCCTTTAATGTCTTGAATGCACGTTGCTAGGGTTCTCCCAAGTAGAACACCCCTTTTCCTTTTAGTAAGTCCTCCAAAGGTGTGATGACCTTAGCATATCGCTTTATGAATTTTCTATAATGCCCAGTGTGACCCAAGAATCCGTGCACCTCAATTTGACTGGTAGGATCTTTCAGGACGATAATGACTGCAACCTTAGCTGGATAAACCAACAAACCTTCCTTGTAGATGATGTGCCCTAACAATATTCCAAATGGTGTAGTAAATACACATTTCTTGATGTTCAAATAGATACTCAACTATCTATATATTTCAAACATTAAGAAAATATTGTCACAATGATCCTTAACAAGTCCATACACCATCCAATAATCTAAATAAATGTGAAAGAAGTTGTGAATGATATATTTGAACGCTTGAACAATTATGCATGAAAATACAAAAAGTGCATTTTTCAGACCAAAAGGAATCACAGTATAGGAAAAACTGCCCCATTCAATAGTAAAAGTAGTCTTTTCCTGATCCTCCTAGGAAATCCTAACCTGATGATACCCAAAGAATCCATTTGTAAACAAATAGATTTCACACCTTGAAACTCCTTATAGTATTTCCTCAGTGAATGGCGTAGGAAAAGGGGTCAGTGACACATGTAACATTCTGCTCCCTTTAGTCCACACAGATCCTAATCTGACCATCCTTTTTAATACTAATTACCATTGGGCTAACCCATTCTTACTCTTCCAAGGGCTTGATGATCCCAGACTTCAAAATTTTGTCAATTTATTCTTTGACCTTTTCACGAAAGTTGGGGTTCATCCTGTAGGGTCTGTTTATGACTAAGCGCACACCTTCCTTAAGCTTTATCTTCATCTCTCCTAATGATTCATGCACACCTTTGAGTTCATGGTATCCCGGAGGTAATAATTCCTGATAATATCATAGTAACTCAATGATTTTTGTTATTTCAGTGTCAGACCAATAGTCCCCAATTATGGCCTCCTTAGGCTTAGCATCTGATCCAATATTTAATTTCTTTGTCTTTATCAGTTCATGATAAGTACATGTGGTCTTATCTACATCATCCAGAACCTCACGCCTACCTATTGAATGTTTGACATCCATATTTTCTACTTCTTCATCATCCACTAAGTAGACCATTTTTCCTCTTTCTTTCTCAAAGCAAGCATGCTTAAGTAGTGTGGCATTTGTCTCTATTTCTTTAGCAAAATGTGCTCCTGATTCTCCTGAATAAGTTCTTATGCCTTGGCACTATCCCCCATAGTTAAGTGCTTTATAACCTTTAATGCCTCTTCTACTGGAGGTTTATTAGAGATAAATTAAAACATCTTGGTCATTCCTATAATTAAATTGTACCAATTTATAGTCTCTCTATAGAGTTCCACATATACATACCAAGCATGTGCGTAACCTTGTAAAGTGGAACAAAATTCATGCACCCAGAGAGAAGGTGGTAAAGCTTCTTGTCCCGTTGTCTAGAGTCTCTCACAGTGCTGAAGAGGTTAATTATCATGATAAGTGTATATTTGAGTAGGTGCATTTCTCTTGAAGAACCTAGTAGCAATAGCAATCCTAATTTCATTCCATCCTATAAGATTATCCTTCTGAGCCACTCACCAGTTTGGTGTTGTCTCGCGTAGGGTATATGCTAGCATATTTCGTCTCTCCAACTGGTCAATCCATTGTTCCTCCATGGAGTGTAGAAATACCATAGGATCTCCTTCTCCAGTGTGCTAAGGTAATGATTTGTTACCTATTCTCCTGATACAATGAGGTCTGTTGTCTTGAACAAATGTTCTCTTGACTTCGCACCTTACCAACTCATAAGTACTATGAGCCTAATTATCACAATCAACACTTGTAGTATTGCTAGTAGACTACGCATCTTACCACTGAAGGATTCCTTCTTTAGATTTCTCAAACACCTCTACGTCCAAAATGATGCGTACATAAATCCTATTTAGGTCTTCCTCAATCAAATGCCTCGACATAGGGTGTAAATTTTCCATATGTTAAAGGGATAATAACTCTTTCCTCCTTGTTTTCAAAACTGATATAACCCTTTTTGAACCAAATATCAACATTATTTTCATAGCACCAAGAATTCCCCAGTAGAGTTGGGAAGCTATCTACCTCTCCCAATGCTAAAACCTCAAAATCTCCAGTGAACTTGGCTGCATGTATGATAATGGATGCATCTTTTAAAACTCTGATGGGAGTTGCCTTAGTCCGGTTAGCCATGAACAATACATTCAAAGATGACTGCAATGGAGTTCTCCCCATTTGAACCCATGCATCTAAAGTAAGGACATTGACTTCCGTGCTTGTTTCAATCAATATATTACTCAAAAGCCACCCATCTAAAACAAAATTTAGATTGATTTCCTTGTCATAATCTAAGCTATGAGGGGGAAGATTTGCATGAAATATTTTCCATTCAGTCTCAATACTTACACATGGATTGTTTCCCTTTAACCAATTCCCTAATAGTGGAATGATATTCTCCTGGCGCAAAATCTTGCACACTCCTTTGAAGTCATCCATATCAGATTGGACCATTTATGTTGCTTTCTTTTGCTCCATCTTCCGTGATTTCTCCTTTACATATTGTCTTTCATCCTAAATATTTCTGACTATCTCCATGGTTTCCTGACAAACCTCCTTCTGATGGGAAGGATCTGGGTACAGTGCATGTAGAATCTCTTCCCTAGTGATGTTAAGCTTTTGATGCAATGCTTATTTGGTGCACACCACTTCTACGCGGGTAGTGATATTTATAGGCAATGCCTCAGATTCTGGTTCCAATTTGGGCATCCACTGATTTTCTACAGCGTACTGTATCCTAACCATCCATATGCCTTTGTTTTCTTGTTTATGTTACTTACTAATATGCTCATAAAAGTCTGGGCATTTTTCATAACTATGATTCTTTCCACAGAAAGAACATGTAATATTCTGAGGACATTCGAGTCTGTAGTGGTCAAGAGATCCATATATATAACATGATCTGTGAGGGAACTCACCTCGTCCACCAGCATGGCCTCATCCTCCGAATCCACCACGGTATCCTCGACCTCTACCATGACCTCCTTCAAAATGACTTTCATTCTGATCACAGCGCACTTGATTGTGATCATGATCCTGATGCCTCTTCTTTCTCTTAGAGTTATCTGATACTCTTGTCTATCGTAAACCAATATCTATAACATCATGGATCTGACCAATCAGCCGACAGTTCTCCGTGTTGTGAGTTGTGGACCTCCATCTTACAGTAACAAGAGAGATTCTTGTTATCCAAAATTCACCCCTCAAGGTAATTTTGATAACATGCATCAAATTATTCAGTCCCGAGCAAGTAGTTTGATTCAAGGCCCGAAATCATGTTTTTGGGGCCCCCTCGGCTTCTCTCTAACTCTCCCATCCAAGAAGAAATCCCAACAAGTTGAGAAAATGGAAAAAATGCAAAAAATAAGGTTACAGGACTGTTTTAAAGAATTTCAGGTCTGAAGGGTTCGGGTCGTACTGAGGTTCGTCATACCAAGCTTGGTGCCGAAAAAACAAAGAAAATCGGCTAAGTCAGACATTTTTGTCCCAAGCAGTCCGCGGGACAGTTGGGACGTCAGGACGTGAAAAGCTGAATCAGCCGAAAGCAGGGAAAATCATCAAGTTTTTGTTTCGTGCGGTTTGGGACAGCTAGGACAAAAGTACACGTGGGACGTGAATCGGCTGATTTGCCGAAAGACGGTCCATTTCGGGTAGTTCGGGGATTTTTGTCCGGGACAGCCAGGACAAAAGTACGCAAGGGACGCATGGGACGTGAAAATTTGAAAAGGCCACAAAAGAGACAAGGAATCCTGAATCGTCCGATGCGGGAGAATGTGTCTTGGACAGCCCGGACAAAAGTACGCGTGGGACGCGAAAAGCCGAAACAGCCGAAGGCAAAGAAGAAAAGTCAACGTTTGATCCGTGAACTTCAAATGGCCATAACTTTTGACTCCGAGCTCTGATTTTCACAAAATTGGACTTTCTAGAATGAGCACGACGTCAATTAATGCTTGGCTCCAGTCAGTTAATGCTCATTCCCGTCAAATGACAGAAAACGCTTGCCAGACTCAAAATAGTTGCCCGCACTTAGAAGGCCATAACTTTTGCATTTCTCAACAAAATCACACAAAATTGGTACCATTGGAATCATGGCTCCGAGCCCAACGCACATCAATCAAGAAATTCCAGATTTTATAAGATATTGGTGGGGATTTTCCACAAAACGTGGACGGGTTCATAACAGTGTTTTATTTGGTGGTTGGGAGTGCAATTAAGAGGCATGGTCATCATTCTTTCTCTACTGCAGCACCTGGGACAGTATGGGGAGCCTTTTGAAAGTAATATATAATCATTTTACTCCATTTAATGCCTCTTACAAGTGGTTGAAGGACATATTTCAGGATTTCCATTTTCCCTTCTCTTTCCCTTCTCATTTTTCTATAAATTGGAGTGTTGGGCTCATTGTAAAGGGGGTGTAGTTTTGTAGCAAAGCTCTACCAAAATTGCTTTGTGAAGCCAATGTGTTGCAAGCCCTTGTTGTGGAATCCTTGCATGGTGATCCAGGCCCTTATCTTGTAACCGATTGAATTGTGCATACCAAGAAGCAATAAAATACAAGTTTGTGGATGTATCTTCCCCTGCTGTGTTTTCTTGCATTCTTCTTGCCCCTTTAACCTTGATTATAAGAATATTGTGTCTATTATTATGTTCTTGCAGGGATCCATTATCATTGTGTATGTTTGAAATATTGTTGTAAAATGCATTTTGCTAGATTATGGAGAACTGTCATCACCCCTTCTAATGTGCACTTTGCTTCTGTATCTCACGCATTTGAAGACTACTCTCACACCCTCCTTTTTTGGCGTATCACCACTGTAGTGTAGGATTTCATCTTATGCATTCTCTCTCCATGGTCCCTTGGAAATTTAGGTTAGAATAGTTAGCATTAGAGTAGATTGTGGCAGGTAGTTTAGGAGCAAGAACCAGCTTTCTCTAGACGTCTATCTCAAGTAGCAAGTCCCACAACTTGGAGATAGTACCCATGTTATCCAATCACACCGTGAGTTCAAGTATATGCACTTGTATAAACAGAGGGGTGCTGTGATTTGGTGATAACAATTCTTCCTTATTGTGCATTGTAATAATGGGCAACATATAACATCATGGTTTTAAATGATATATCTCATAGTCTAGCAGAAATGAGCGTACTGATTTGTGGGGAAAACTATCCTTTGTGTGACCTTCCACTTCACAATATGTGCACTAAATCCCAGTGTGTGTCTCATGTGTTAAATTTCTTGATAGCTTCTCCAACTGTTTCGCCATAACTGTGATCTATGCTTCTAAAAATGGGCTCACCCAAGTGTCTATGATTCCAATTGTCTCAGTGTGTAAAGCTACTTCAAGTGCTTCACATGGATATGTATATGTCTTATGTGAAAGCACCCTTGTAAAAGGTTGAATCAGACCTCCAAAGAACCATTGTGCATGATGGATTGCATGAATGTCATAAGAAATCTTAGAAAAAAGCACTTTGAAACTGGCATCATACTCTTTGACACTATCAGTAGTGCCTTGCTTAATATCCTTGAGCACGCATATACTCTTCTCCTCTAACTCAGGGATGTGAAACTCTTTAAGGAAATCATCTTTTAAAGCTCCATAGTCTACGCAAGTCTAATCAGGGTCAAAATTTCTATACCAACTGTGTGTGTGCCCTTATAACGTAGTGGTGAATTGACTTTCCTTACGCTCAGAAGCTATGATTCCTTTTACACACCATAGTATTTCACACATGTGCACGCATTCAGCAACATCTTCTATGCTCCTATAATCTGGAAGATGAAGAGACATCTCCATGTAAATATTATGGGGTTGCTGCGGACCTTGCCCACCTGATCCAGAACCTCTTTTATTTCCTCTACCTCCAAAACCATGAGATCAAATGGAAATAGAACCACCTATACCTCCTGATCCTAAACCTATAGCCAGAGTCAGACTAGTAGATGTACTTCCCTATGTCCTAACAGTAGTACTGAACTACACCCTTATAGTCTGCGAAGTGTTAATAATCCCAGAAGAGAGTCCAAAACTCTATGTGCTTGAATTCTGTGCAGATGATACACCTGAAAAGGTACCTCCAAACAAAAACAAAGACGTTTAGGCTGCCATCAATGTGTTGGTTATATGACTCACTCCTGCTCTCTCATTGCTTAAATCAGCGTGCTGAATATTTTTCGTACTAGATACTAGAAGACCAAGCACAAGGGCAAGGTTTCGAGGTAGATTCAGATGTGTGACCATGGCTTAAGTCGTTTGCACTGGCACACTTCTACATGAGGCTGAGGGGGGTTTCTTGTCATGCTTTCCCAAATAGGGGATTTCTTAATGCTCAGGTTCCACATCTTCTGCATGAACTTCAAATCCCTCGTGAGCCATCTCTCTCCATTCATTTTGTAACATCTTGATGCTTCTCTATCTCCCTCTTGCAAACCTCATTATACTTAATCTAACTTTCCTCTCTCTGCCTTACTATCGTTAGGTCTACCATCTTTCACCAAACTTTCTCATGTCCCCATGTGCGGTGGGGATTAGTTATCCATCAGTTTTATCTCCAATTTCTGGGTTACCATCAAAGATTTTTATCGCCAGTGGAATGCCTTGTAGGTAAGTTCCCCTGGGATATCGTAAAAATTGGAATTTTGCTACCTCTGGGTGAGAATAAGTGGAAATTGAGTACTCTAGAATATAGTTGTTTAGAAGACCATGAAACCAAGTATCCATAGTGTGTGTCTAGATTAGATCAGCATCATAGAGGACCTGAAATTATTCCTACGTCCAAACAAGTGTGTGATTCCTCCAATTCCTGTTAGACACATAAACAATCAGCCACTCATACAGTTCTACCCAAAAAATGGTGAAGAAGCTCTCATACAAACTATCATAAAGATTCTATTCCACCCATGCGTGTGTGTTAAAATCAGATCCGGTATTGAACTTCCATGCGTATTGTTCTTCTAGATCATGTATCCACTCATCAACACTTGCTAGGGTCAATCAATATGTATTCATCATGAACCATCTTGAAAACAACTTAAAATGATGGTCCCGATAATGGAACTAATGATACAGCCTAGAATTTACCAGTAAAAGCCCAAACATGTTGCCACATCACTCAGCCTAGACTTAGCACTCACCCAAAGCATGCAAAGGTACCAGAACCCTATTTAGGGTTGTTGTTGCAGGATGTTAACATGGTGAAGACTTGATGCAATCAAATCCAAATTAATACAACATTCTACAGAGAATGTCCAAATCTAGATCTAAAGTGTAACATATTTAAATGATAATCATAATGAATTAAAGCATGCAAGAACTAATTAAACTCAAGATTAATACTCTGATTCATCCAATACAATCCATTATATTAAACATGATAAATACACAAAATATCATTATAATAGATAGTACCATAACTTATTTGTGTATTATATTTAGCAGCATAATTCCACAGTAATTCAATTCTCACACAGTCTCTCTATACTTTGGAGATCATTACTTATTTATAAGGGTAGGTAATTTCTCTTCACCACTTTCATAACTCCAAAAATAGGTCACATGCTGAAAATAGCCATGCGCCTTTACAACCATAGACACATATGAAAGTGTGCTAACAATAGACCTCTTCTAGTTTACTGGCAGTCGTAATTCTATTCTTAGCTTGCACCCATGCAAAGTGCTTAGTAGCCACTCTTCCAAAAATAGTTGATGCATGTCACGCATGTCTTTACCCAGTTTGTGTGCTCTGCACGCTATCTCCAAAAATAGCCCGTACATGTGAAAATGGCTAAGTCCCAAATCTTCCCTTATCTTTCGCACACGTGTTCTTCCCTATCCTTCCACACCTTTGACTGCGCCTTGTTTTCACATGCAAACCTTCTATGTGCCTTCTACTAAGTATCCCACTTTCATCCCCTCAACAATTGAACACATGGGTCATTGAATATGGTCTTCCAAGAAATTCATACATTAATTATACTCGTTGGGGTAGATATGGTAGCTTATGTTTCATCTAGTTTTGGAAAACTGAGCACATGAAAAATGAAGCCCTGTCCTATCCCATATAGGAGAAAACAATTTCTTAGGTTTTTGAATGAGAATATGACATTATTTTGCTTCTAATAACCAAAAAACTTTCCTAATTTTTGAAACAAGAAATCATAGAAACAAAAAGATGAAGTATTTAGGAAAAGGAAAAGCTTCACATGATTTATATGTAATCTTTGAATACGATGGGTTATAAATACAAACTTAACCACCATATCTTCACACATGTAAAAAATAAATGATTGGATTCATCATTGCAAGAGATTTCAAATGATGTGAATGTGATATGTGATTTTAAAACTTCATTCATATTTAACTCAAGCTAAACAAAATTTAGATTTAAATTGTTTCGAGTTGTAATACAAATGGAAATACCTTGGCTCTATTTATTTCCCACAAAATATTCATTAATTTAGCTTTTAATTTCTTCTCCTAAGATATCCTTTGTTCTTAAACATTTGGATGGATGTTTGACACATAAAAAATATCGATGCTACCATGTACGAGACATATTTTTATTTTGGATTTATGGTCTCCATTTTAATCTTATCACCGATGTGTAATAAGTGACATTGATCAACATTAATATTTCCTTGGGAGAATAGTGACTCATTTAACATTGATATTTGACATGTGGCCTACATTGGTGCACATAATAACACATGCGTGCTCTCTTCATACTCCTTTGCCTCCTCGCTCAACTTCTAATTCCTCTTTCTCTTCTCAGTTATCTCCTTCTATAGAGAGAGTCGTGGTGATCTACACACTGATTTGGGAGTAGTGGTTTGAGTCCTTGTTCACCTGAACACCCTCTTAAAGCAATGTTATTCAGGGTGTGATCCTACCTCAAATTATTTATCCTTTTCTTCTTCATTCTGGGGTGGAGTACTAATGCTCTCAGATTATAATTTTTCTGAGGCTTACTTTCATCCTATATGCACCAATCCGCCAATGTCTTCGTGTTCTTCCTCTTCATCATATACTTATATAGTTTCAGTGGGCTTTGGAGCTGCTACATTTTCTACTATATGCTTTCCCTTAAGCAGCCCTAGGAAAGTGGACTCGTTCTCTACATATTTGTTTCCCTTCAGCCTTGGCTTAAGCTGAAGGTAGATAAGCGCAGCCCCACTATCTCCAATCTTGAAGCTCATGGGATTCATGTTTATCACATCTAAAATTAGCCACTCTGTGTAGGTAGTTTTCCCTGGATACACATAGGTCTCACACAACGTATGATAGTCACAGTCTACCTTGTCTGCAAAAAAATTTAGGCATTGTGCATTGTTGAACCGATGGACTAATGCTTGGAAGTAGCATGCTATGAAGGCATATGATAACTTACACCAGGTGCACTCATTACCCTCCTTCATTGTAAACCATGTAATGCAAAAGTGCTGATATACTGCGAATTGGAATTCCTTTCCCACCATCGAAGGTAAATCCTTGGGGATGCATCACTCCTCTTTAAACGCCGCATGGAGACTATTATACCACATCTCTACCCTATGCTTGAACAACCCACTCATTGACCCTTCACATAAGTACTTCTCAAATATTTCTACTAAGGATTTATTCTGAATGGGGTATTCCGAGATCTTGTTCTTCGGCCCATTGGGAACTATGATTTCTAAAAATAATAAGCAAAATAGGACATCACCGAAACTGATTCTCTCACATGTGTGTGCTTCCTTAGTGATACTGTCTGTAATATAGCTTGCTATGTTGTATATTGTTCCCTGTGATATTATCCTTGCAATGTGTAACCACATTGTGTTCACCTAGGACCATATCTCTTGATCACTTAATTTGGTGACCAGATGTGCAATTTCCTGTACCACTGGATACTTTCTCAATTTTTCAATATCCAATCCGCCAAGACCTTTGGTGTATCCTAACTCCTTCAGCATCTCCAAGATGGCTACTTTATATGTCAATTCACTATTCAAGTCCACTCATGTGCCCTTCAATCCTGTTATAGTTGAAATCAAAGTGGTTGTAATCCTTACACTACGTATGGAAAAATAGAAGAAATATTCATGTACCCTACTCATTAACCACTGGTACAAGGGTTCATTATTTCTAATGTATGTAAGCTCATAAAATTGGTAAACTCCAATCTACTTTAACATCTTCTCTCTTGTGCCATCATACACCAACATGTATTTTGTTGTGCACTTGTTTGTCTTTGCATTCAGTAGCGTATCTAATTCCCTTTTTTTCTTTGATGTGTGGTGGTTATAGTTATTGATCTTGCATTTTTTGATGTGATAATCCCATTCTTGTCCTACTATTACACCTTCTTGGTACTGCATCACTCAAAAAATGCTCTCAGGAGTAATTTTGACCTATGTTTCCACCTTTTTCTCCTACAAAAGGTGCTTTATTTGGTGCGATATTTAAATCACAACTCTTTATCCTCAAATGCTCACCTTTTAGCTTCTACAACATACAAACTCAAACCCTAGCTCGAATCAGCATGCCCTAGTTGAAATCGCTTGCACTAGCTCTTTCAAACGATCTACTTCACTCAAACCCTTCACCAACGAGGACGTATGCTTCTCCTGTGTACAAATCTACTCCTCACATCTGGTTTCACACTCTTCACACCTCAATACTCTTCACTCAGCTCGGTCGTGCTTAGCTCTTTCAAATTCTTTTAATTTACAATAGTAAAAATGAACTTGTATCCCTTCCTTATATAGAATTTAAAAAGGTTGGTGTATTTTATTGCTCCACCTACCAACATTCCTCATTAATTGACCCTTTTCACATTTTTCCGTGTGGTACATATTTGTGCCTCATCTATAACCTTTTAGTGCACCTTCCTACCTACTAGCTACATGCTTCTCTTCAGCATGCTTCCATGCACCTGAGTACCTCATCAATGTTCCTTCTCCTGGTATTCTCCATGGCCGCCACTTACCTCGCGTTATACTGTTCCTTCATTTATCTCCATCCATGGTCCTCATTTGGAAGCAATCTTCTATTCATCAAATTTTCAAACTTTGAATAACACATGTATCATTTTGTTCCTTTATGTGTACCAATTTCTCAACAACCACCCCAAACAAATGGTATGTGCAGTCCTCTACGCATAAAAATATTACAAATGGTAATTAGCTTCTGGCGTGTAATCGTGCTTATTTCACAAAACAATAACTAAATTGACAAAGAATAACAATGAAAAAGGAAATACATTAAGGGAATACATAATTGAAAACCTAATCTAAATGGAAATACTACCTTATTACAAACACCAAGAAGACTTATTTATAGTAGGGCTTCAACCTACTTCTGTTGAAGTAACTGGGTAACCGTATTCCATTGTGTTTCTAACTGACAAGATCATGTTTCAAGTATGTGAGTGATAACATATGGTCCTAACCAATCTACTTTGAGTTTTCCTGAGTGGCACATAAATTTAGAATCATAGAGGATCACCATTTGTCCCATCTTAATATTTTTGTCCCTAATGTGCCTATCATGTCATGCTTTTTGCCTAGATTTTTCTTTCTTCTAACTCTAATGTGCTATTGCTTATCGCCTATCCAACTTAATCAACTTGTCAATTCATTCTTCTAATGCTTTATCATCAGCTAGACCTCCAGCATGTGTAATACGCAAAGAAGGTAACATGAATTCCATAGGAAGTATTGATTCTATGCCAAACACCAATTGAAAAGGTGTGGCCTTATTTAACTGCTTATATGTTGTTCTATACGCCCAATATACTACAAAAACTTTATCATCCCAAATCCTTTCTTCCAAAATTACAATTTTTTTTCAATGTTTGGCTCAAAATATTGTTAAAAGCCTCAACAGTCCCATTTTCCTGAGGATGATATGGTGTAGTCTTATGGTGTGGAATCATGAATTCATCTAAGAAAATTCTGATTGTCTCATTTAGAAAATGTGTACCCCTATCACTGGTAAAACTCAAAGGGCATCCATACCTCATAATAATATTTTACCATAGAAACCTTGCTTTTTTAACCACCGTACAATCCTTTGTAGGCATTGCTTCTTCCCACCTTGTCAGATATTCTATGCAAGTAATGATATAACGTGATCTAGTATTTTGCGCAGCTAGTGAAATAGGACCCACAAAATCTATAGCCCATTTATCAAATGGTTGTGCACTAGTAATAGGTCATAGAGGCATTTCATCTTGTTGACCTCATGTCCCAAGGCATTGACAGTGATCACAAGCCTTGCAATATGCCTTACAATCTTTATATAGGGTCTCCCACCATAATCCAATGAGTAGAATCTTCTGCACAGTGGCATCAACTACATATGGCCACCGAAAACACTACCATGAGCTTCATCTGGATGATATCTATGTGTTCATGTTCTAGTACAAAATGATGCAATACTTCATCCTGACCTAACTTGTACAGGTAGCAAATAATCAAAATAAAGGGTTCCGCGCATATAGTAAGTTGTTACTTCTCTAAGGATTTCATTCCTTATGGGGCCATACCTATTCGTAGAGTGACAAAAATGTCCACGAATTCGGATGGTGTGTATTGTAACCTATATAACTATGCATCAGGGATGGTATCTTCAATTGCTTGTGCTTCTTCTCCTAATTGTATTCTAGATAAATGGTTTGGTCCAGAATTACTTTTACCTTTTTTTACCACAACTATGAAATCAAATTCTTGGAATAAGAGCACCCATTTACATATGTGCCCCTGTAAAATGGGCTTGTTGACCAAATACTTCAATGTCATGTGATCTGTAAAAATTACAAATGGTGTTGTTAGCAGGTACTGTCTACATTTATGTAGTGCATAGATCATTGAAAAAGACTCACGCTCTATAGTTGTGTAATTTTAATATGTAGGAGTTAAATTTCTACTATAAAAATAGGTAGGATGATCTATAATGCCTTCTCTAGGCTGAGCCAACACCATGCGAATGGCCGTGCTAGAGGCCTCCACATGTACATGAAATGTTTGGTCCCATGAAGGAAAGCATAAAATAGGCACGGTAGTAATTTTCTCCTTTAATGTCTTGAATGCATGTTGCTAGGGTTCTCCCAAGTAGAACGTCCCTTTTCCTTTTAGTAAGTCCTCCAAAGGTGTGATGACCTTAGCATACCACTTTATGAATTTTCTATAATGCCCAGTGTGACCCAAGAAACTGTGCACCTCAATTTGACTGGTAGGATCTTTCAGGATGATAATGACTACAACCTTAGCTGGATAAACCAACAAACCTTCCTTGTAGATGATGTGCCCTAACAATATTCCAAATGGTATAGTAAATACACATTCTTGATGTTCAAATAGATACTCAACTATCTATATATTTCAAACATTAAGAAAATATTGTCACAATGATCCTTAACAAGTCCATACACCATCCAATAATCTAAATAAACGTGAAAGAAGTTGTGAATGAAATATTTGAATGCTTGAACAATTATGCACGAAAATACAACAAGTGCGTTTTTCAGACCAAAAGGAATCACAGTATAGGAAAAACTACCCCATTCAATAGTAAAAGTAGTCTTTTCCTGATCCTCCTAGGAAATCCTAACCTGATGTTACCCAGAGAATCCATTTGTAAACAAATAGATTTCACGCCTTGAAACGCCTTATAGTATTTCCTCAGTGAATGGCGTAGGAAAGGGGACACTGACACATGCAACATTATGCTCCCTTTAGTCCACACAGATCCTAATCTGACCATCCTTTTTTAATACTAATTACCATTGGGCTAACCCATTCTTACTCTTCCAAGGGCTTGACGATCCCAGACTTCAAAATTTTGTCAATTTATTCTTTGACCTTTTCACACAAGTTGGGGTTCATCCTGTAGGGTCTCTTTATGACTGAGTGCATGCCTTCCTTAAGCTTTATCTTCATCTCTCCTAATGATTCATGCACACCTTTGAGTTCATGGTATCCCCGAGGGAATAATTCCTGATAATATCATAGTAACTCAATGATTTTTGTTATTTCAGAGTCAAACCAATAGTCCCCAATTATGGCCTCCTTAGGCTTAGCATATGATCCAATATTTAATTTCTTTGTCTTTATCGGTTCATGATAAGTACTCGTGGTCTTATCTACACTTTCCAGAACCTCACGCCTACCTATTGAATGCTTGACATCCATATTTTCTACTTCTTCATCATCCACTAAGTAGACCATTTTTCCTCTTTCTTTCTCAAAGCAAGCATGCTTAAGTAGTGTGGCATCTGTCTCTATTTCTTTAGCAAAACATGCTCCTGATTCTCCTGAATAAGTTCTTATGCCTTGGAACTATCCCCCATAGTTAAGTGCTTTATAACCTTTAATACGTCTTCTACTGGAGGTTTATTAGAGAAAAATTAAAACATCTTAGTCATTGCTATAATTAAATTCTACCAATTTATAGTCTCTCTATGGAGTTCTGCATATACATACCAAGCACGTGCGTAACCTTGTAAAGTGGAAAAAAATTCGTGCACCCAGAGTGAAGGTGGTAAAGCTTCTTGTCCCATTGTCTAGAGTCTCTCACAGTGCTGAACAGGTTAATTATCATTATAAGTGCATATTTGAGTAGGTGCATTTCTCCCGAAGAACCTAGTAGCAATAGCAATCCTAATTTCATTCCATCCTATAAGATTATCCTTCTAAACCACCCACCAGTGTGTTGTTGTCTCGCGTAGGGTATATGCTAGCATATTTCGTCTCTCCAACTGGTCAATCCATTGTTCCTCCATGGAGTGTAGAAATACCAGTAGGATCTCCTTCTCCAGTGTGCTAAGGTATTGATTTGTTACCTATTCTCCTGATACAATGAGGTCTATTGTCTTGAACAAATGTTCTCTTGACTTCGCACCTTACCAACTCATAAGTACTATGAGCCTAATTATCACAATCAACACTTGTAGTATCGCTAGTAGACTGCACATCTTACCACTGAAGGATTCCTTCTTTAGATGGCTCAAACACCTCTAGGTCCAAAATGATGCATACATAAATCCTATTTAGGTCTTCCTCAATCAAATGCTCAACATAGGGTGTAAATTTTCCATATGTTAAAGGGATAATAACTCTTAGCTCCTTGTTTTCAAAACTGATATAACCCTTGTTGAACTAAAGATCAAAATTATTTTCATAGCACTAAGAATGCCCCAGTAGAGTTGGGAAGCTATCTACCTCTCCCAATGCTAAAACCTCAAAATCTTCAGTGAACCTGGCTGCATGTATGATAATGGATGCATCTTTTAAAACTCTGATGGGAGTTGCCTTAGTCCGGTTAGCCATGAACAATACATTCAAAGATGACTGCAATGGAGTTCTCCCCATTTGAACCCATGCATCTAAAGTAAGGACATTGACTTCCGTGCTTGTATCAATCAATATATTACTCAAAATCCACCCATCTAAAACAAAATTTAGAGTGATTTCCTTGTCATAATCTAAGCTATGAGGGGGAAGATTTACATGAAAGATTTTACATTCAGTCTCAATACTTACACATGGATTGTTTCCCTTTAACCAATTCCCTAATAGTGGAATGATATTCTCCTGGCGCAAAATCTTGCACACTCCTTTGAAGTCATCCATATCAGATTGGACCATTTATGTTGCTTTCTTTTGCTCCATCTTCCGTGATTTCTCCTTTAAATATTGTCTTTCACCCTGAATATTTCTGACTACCTCCATGGTTTCCTAACAAACCTCCTTCTGATGGGAAGGATCTAGGTACAGTGCATGTAGAATCTCTTCCCTAGTGATGGTAGGCTTTTGATGCAATGCTTCTTTGGTGCACACCACTTTTGCGCGGGGTAGTGATTTTTATAGGAAATGCCTCAGATTCTGGTTCCAATTTGGTCATCCACTGATTTTTTATAGCGTATTGTATCCTAAACATCCATATGCCTTTGTTTTCTTGTTTATGTTACTTACTAATATGCTCATAAAAGTCTGGGCATTTTTCATAACTATGATTCTTTCCACAGAAAGAACATGTAATATTCTCAGGACATTCGAGTCTATAGTGGTCAAGAGATCTGTATATATAACATGTTCTGTGAGGGAACTCACCTCGTCCACCACCATGGCCTCATCCTCCAAATCTACCACGGTATCCTCGGACCGCTACCATGACCTCCTTCAAAATGAATTTCATTCTGATCACAGCGCGCTTGATTTTGATCACGATCCTGATGCTTCTTCTTTCTCTTAGAGTTATCTGATACTCTTGTCTATCGTAAACCAATATCTATAACATCATGGATCTGACCAATAAGCCGACAGTACTCTGTGTTGTGAGTTGTGGACCTCCATCTTACAGTAACAAGAGACATTCTTCCTTATTGTGCGTTGTAATAATGGGCAGTGGATAACATCATGGTTTAAATGATATATCTCATAGTCTAGCAGAAATGAGCGTACTGATCTATGGGGAAAACTATCCTTTGTGTGACCTTCCACTTCACAATATGTGCACTAAATCCCAGTGTGTGTCTCATGTGTTAAATTTTCCGATAGCTTCTCCAACTGTTTCGCCATAGCTGTGATCTATGCTTTTAAGAATGGGCTCACCCAAGTGTCTATAATTCCAACTGTCTCAGTGTGTAAAGCTACTTCAAGTGCTTCACATGGATCAGTATATGTCTTATGTGAAAGCACCCTTCTAAATGGTCGAATTAGACCTCCAAAGAACCATTGTGCATGACGTATTGCATGAATGTCATAAGAAAGCTTAGACAAAAGCATTTTGAAACTAGCAACATACTCTTTGACACTCTCAGTAGTGCCTTTCTTAATATCCTTGAGCGCGCATATACTCTTCTGCTTGAACTCAAGGATTTGAAACTATTTAAGGAAAGCATCTTTTAAAGCTCCATATCCTACGCAAGTCTAATCAGGGTCAAACTTTCTATACTAGCTATGTGTGTGCCCTTATAACGTAGTGGTGAATTGAATTTCCTTACGCTCAAAAGCTATGATTCCTTTTACACACCATAGTATTTCACACATGTACACGCATTCAGCAGCATCTTCTATGCCCTTATAATCTGGAAGATGAAGAGACATCTCCATGTGAATACTATGGGGTTGCTGCGAACCTTGCCCACCTGATCCAGAACCTCTTTTGTTTCCTCTACCTCCAAAACCACGAGATTGACTGGAAATAGAACCACCTATACCTCCTGATCTTAAACCTATAGCTAGAGTCAGACTAGTAGATGTACTTCCCTATGTCCCAACAGTAGTACTGTACTACACCCATACAGTTCGCGAAGTGTTAATAATCCCACAAGAGAGTCCAAAATTCTACGTGCTTGAATTCTGTGCAGATGATACACTTGAAAAGGTACCTCAAAAAAAAAAATGAAGACGTTTACGCTGCCATCAATGTGTTGGTTATATGACTCACTCCTGCTCTCTCATTGCCTAAATTAGTGTGCTGAATATTTTTCGTACTAATTACTAGAAGACCAAGCACAAGGGCAAGGTTTCGAGGTAGATTCAGATGCACACCCATGGCTTAAGTCCTTTGCACTGGCACACTTCTACATGAGGCTGAGGGGGGTTTCTTGTCATGCTTTCCCAAATAGGGGATTTCTTAATGCTCAGGTTCAACATCTTCTGCGTGAACTTCAAATCCCTCATGAGCCATCTCTCTCCACAATGCCATTCATTTTGCAACATCTCGATGCTTCTCTATCTCCCTCTTGCAAACCTCATTATACTTAATCTAACTTTCCTCTCACTACCTTACTATCGTTAGGTCTACCATCTTTCACCAAACTTTCTCATGTCCCCATGTGCGGTGGGGATTAGTTATCCATCGATTTTCTCTCCAAGTTCTGGGTTACCATCAAAGATTTTGAATCACCAGTGGAATTCCTTGTAGGTAAGTTCCCCTAGGATATCGTAAAAATTGGAATTCTGCTACCTCTGGGAAAGAATAAGTGGAAATTGAGCACTATAGAATATAGCTGTTTAGAAGACCATGAAACCAAGTCTCCATAGTGTGTGTGTCTAGATTAGATCAGCATCATAGAGGACCTAAAATTATTCCTACGTCCAAAGAAGTGTGCGATTCCTCCAATTCCTTTTAGAAACATAAACAGTCAGCCACTCATATAGTTCTACCAGAAAAATGGTGAAGAAGCTCTCATACAAACTATCATACAGATTCTGTTCCACCCATGCGTGTGTGTTAAAATCAGATCTGGTGTTGAACTTCCATGCGTATTATTCTTCTAGATCATGTATCCACTCATCAACACTTTCTAGGGTCAATCAATATGTATTCATCATGAACCATCTTGAAAACAACTTAAAATGAGGTCTCGATAATGGAACTAATGATACAGGCTAGAATTTACCACTAAAAGCCCAAACATGTTGCCACATCACTCAGCCTAGACTTAGCACTCACCCAAAGCGTGCAAAGGTACCAGAACCCTATTTAGGGTTGTTGTTGCAGGATGTTAACATGGTGAAGACTTAATGCAATCAAATGCAAATTAATACAACATTCTACAGAGAATTTCCAAATCTAGATCTAAAGTGTAACATATTTAAATTATAATCATAATGAATTCAAGCATGCATGAACTAATTAAACTCAACATTAATACTCTGATTCATCCAATACAATCCATTATATTAAACATGATAAATACACAAAATATCATTATAATAGATAGTACCATAACTTATGCGTGCATTATATTTGGCAACATAACTCCATAGTAATTCAGTTCTCACACAGTCTCTCTATACTTTGGAGATCATTACTTATTTATAAGGGTAGGGAATTTCTCTTCACCACTTTCATAACTCCAAAAATAGGTCACATGCTGAAAATAGCCATGCGCCTTTACAACCATAGAAACATAGGAAAGTGTGCTAACAATAGACCTCTTCTAGTTTCCTGGCAGTAGTAATTCTATTCTTAGCCCACACCCATGCAAAGTGCTTAGTAGCCACTCTTCCAAAAATAGTTGATGCATGTCACACATGTCTTTACCCATTTTGTGTGCTCTGCACGCTATCTCCAAAAATAGCCCGTACATGTGAAAATGGCTAAGTCCCAAATCTTCCCTTATCTTTCGCACACGTGTTCTTCCCTATCCTTCCACACCTTTGACTGTGCCTTGTTCTCACGTGCAAACCTTATATGTTCCTTCTGCTAAGTATCCCACTTTCATCAGCTACACAATTGAACACATGGGTCATTAAATATGGTCTTACAAGAAACTCATACATTAATTATACTCATTGGGGTAGATATGGTAGCTTATGTTTCATCTAATTTTGGAAAACTGAGCACATGACAAATGAAGCCCTCTCCTATCCCTTATAGGAGAAAACAATTGCTTAGGTTTTTGAATGAGAATATGACATTATTTTGCTTCTAATAACCAAATTTTTTTCCTAATTTTTGAAACAAGAAATCATAGAAACAAAAAGATGAAGTATTTAGGAAAAGGAAAAGCTTCACATGATTTATATGTAATCTTTGAATACGATGGGTTTTAAATACAAACTTAACCACCATATATTCACACATGTAAAAAATAAATGATTGGATTCATCATTGCAAGAGATTTCAAATGATGTGAATGTGATATGTGATTTTAAAACTTCATTCATATTTAACTCAAGCTAAAAAAAAGTTAGATTTAAATTGTTTCGAGTTGCAATACAAATGGAAATACCTTGGCTCTATTTATTTCCCACAAAATATTCATTAATTTAGCTTTTAATTTCTTCTCCTAAGATATCCTTTGTTCTTAAACATTTGGATGGATGTTTGACTCATAAAAAATATCGATGCTACCATGTACGAGACATATTTTTATTTTGGCTTTAGGTCTCCATTTTAATCTTATCACCGATGTGTAACAAGTGGCATTGATCAACATTAATATTTCCTTGGGAGAATAGTGACTCATTTAACATTGATATTTGACACGTAGCCTACATTGGTGCACATAATAACACATGTGTGCTATCTTCATACTCCTTTGCCTCCTCGCTCAACTTCAACTTAAAAATACCTATTGTTTTAAAATCAATCAAGCCCCTTTATAAACATTAGATACAAAGTAATAACTATCCCTCTAAATACAATTACATATACCATTCGACGCTCACATTGTATTTAACACATGTGATTGCTAGTTCAGTAATGATTTTAGACTCTTCTTCTTGTCCCTCATGAGCATCGAAACATCGATGAGGAATTTTAGGAAAATTATTATTAGTACTTACATAAATGAATTTGGTTTGTTAAATTGTTATACCCGTAATAATATTATAAACGATTTATTTATTTCTTTATTTTTAGGAGGTAGTTTTCCTACTTATATAGTTATATAATAGCCATTGTAATAGCATAATAAGGTAGAGTATTACTGGTGTTTATTTTGTTCAATTCCACTACTAAACATTCATTTGGTATCAGAGCGATGTAATCCTTAGTTAATGTATGGGGCAGAGTCATTGTAATTTTTTATAGCCCCAACATATGAGAATTTATTTTTTAAAGATAATTTTAGCATATTGTGTGTTTTTGTTGATAGTTCTGGTGCCACTTATATAAATGTTGCATGACTTGAAGGATGGTGTCTATTTTTTCTAACATGCATGTATTATGTCTCCCCTTTATTATTGGTGCATTCATCCATTTTTCCATAGATTAGCAGAAAGTAAGAAACTTAGCTAAACGTTTTGAAGGTGAAAAAATATGTGTATGCAGTCTGTATGCCAGTCCTGATCCACAAGTAAAGTACTCATATTAGAGATCTTCCCACGCTATTTCTAGTTCATTCATTATAAAAAGCTCAGGTCCCTTCGTATTCCATTCAAACATGGATTTTTTTTTGCAAACTCATTTAGATTAGCTACTCGACCCAGATTTGCATCATTTGCTTTATATTAGCTACTCGACCCAAGACAAGCCACTTGGAAAAGTGAATTGAATATCTTGTTTTTCATTGACTTAGACTGGTAGTTCATCTTTTTCAATAAACTAGCAATCGTACGTGAAATGTATGATGGAAATGCCAAAGGGTGTCAATTGACAAAGTCAAATTAGAGGGAGATAATTAATGAGAGAGGAAGGGGGACGGAGATGAAGGATTCCGAGGATGGAAAAGTGCAAGGGAGAGGAAACTGGATCCAGGGACAAATGTGAAATTCTACCCTTGAATAACATCATGAAAATAATGTCTATCGAACGAAGGATATTTGTTTTGTTCTATAAGATGTAGAGAAAGTGTTTCCTGAGATAAAATAATATAAGGAGTGCTTTAAAAGCACTATTGAAGTGAATAACTGTTTGAGATTATAGCTTCTTATAGAGCTTTGCAGGCCCTACGACCTCCAAGTGGATGAACACCAAGTTTTTTGTACCTCTATGTCCAAGAAATCCCTAGTTGGAAAATATTGTCTTTTCAGTGGGATTTATTACTGGGGTGATGTTTCCCTTTGAATGACGATAATAGTGTTGTCAAAAAATTTGTAGAAAGAATTAGACCTCGAAAAACTATCATCGTACGGTTCAACCATGCAATAGTAGCAAAGTGGTTTCCCTATTTTTTTTTCTTATCCCCTCGTAACTTATTGTATCTTGACTGGTATTGGAGGTTGTGTCTAGCTTGAGTTTATTATGGAGATGGTGATGGTGGCAGTTGGTTTGAGCTGTGTCCATTATCCACGTTTATCTTCTTGCCCACTGAATCCATCATCATTTTGTGTATATAGTTATTTTGACATGCAGTGAATAGAGCATGTTGGTATTCTCACGTAACATTGACATTGTATCACCAAGTGCACCCAACATGTGGATTATGATCATTTCACATTTTCTAGAAAGCTTCTAACCTGTGTCAATAAAAAATATTGGACATAGGCAGTGGAAATCCACCAAAGAATCATCAAAGAGAATATTGATCTATTTCCTCATAAATTTACAACAAATATAATGAATAAATTAAATAAATAAGAATTATTTTTATAAATATTAGAAGACCCATTTTCTTAATGGAAAAGTAAAAACAAGTATTAAATAGTTTTTTAAAAAAATTAAATATATTTTTGATAAATGTGCAAGGGTAGTTGGTGAAGTTTAATTTCTTAAGAATGATTTTATTTGCTAACACAAAAATAAATATGACATTTTATTTCTTCTAAATAATTTTGTAACAGTGACAAGACCTCACACCAAGCTCATGCATCATGACATTTGGCTTGAAACAAGGTACACCATTTGGCATTTGAATATTGTGGGGCTCTTCCTTTTTTTCCTTTCAAATTTTTTAATGGATACATCAATGAATCGGATAGATATAAGATGGAAAGATTCAACCAAGTGATGAAGATGCTCCCATTAAGATTTCAACGCATGCATAGATTTGAATCTGTGCCATTGTTTCCTCTTCGAGTGCCAGAGTCAGGAGGATGGATCTCAAATAGAAATTCCTTCGACATAATTACACTAATGTTATAAGTTTGTGTAAAAGATAATATAAATGTATTGCCGATTCTACAAAATAATAATGTAAATATGTCAAATGAGTTTAATGATGAACATAAATCATTTGTAATTTACCATCTCTTAGGTCCCACTTAATGAAAAAAAAAAGAATATAAAAACATTAATAAATTTAAATGAACTAAAAGCACATGGGATATATATCTAGTACACCCATATAGAACCATAAAAATGGTTCTAAGCTAGAAGATTTTGCTTGTTAATGGAAAATCCAAAGCAAAACAGATACCAAATACCAGTGTTAGCCAGGAAAATGTTTATAAAACTAGGAAAAAAATATTTATAAATGTAAATCCACACTAAGAACTTATTGAGAATAAAAAATTATCTCTCAGATGGTGTGAAACATACCAGAGGCGGAGAAAAGGGCAAGGAGAATTACTGAAATCCATGAGATGACAAATTCAACATTATATTTGTTGAATTTCTTTAAAAAAATTCCACTTTAAGAGCAAGCCCCAATTTATCTCAGGCCAATTTCTTTAGGCATTAGTTCAATCTCATGCGATGTGTTGCAACTGTAATGAAAAACCTTCCAATGACTTTCCAAGGACAACAAAAATAAAGAAATACGTAAAAGACATTCAAAAGGTATGAAATGAATCAAACCCTAGGGCCTACCCTAACAATACACAAAATCATTGATCAAACCCTAACAATCCACAAACAAAAAATGGATTAAATCCATAATACCAACAAAAGTAGCAGTCCTGCATACAAGTTTGGTGAAAACTAGCTAAAAGAAAAGTGCGTGACAGACATTTTGACAAATCCCAATTCATCATAATGGAATACATAAAACAAATAACAAAATGCAAGAAAAATATCAAGAAAATAGGACATGAAAGAGAAAAATATTGTTAGGAATTAGTATTTACATCATGGTAAATAATTATATGGTTAGTTTTATATATACTGTTATAACAAATGTATAACAATATATTAATACGGGTTTTTATATTGTTTATACTTCCTACTTTATAGGAAGTTGGTTTTCCTATTTGGATGGCTATTTAATAGCACTCCATACATTGTAATAGACACAGAAATAATATATCGATTATATTTGTGTGTTCAACTTGTGTAATATTTTCAGTTGGTATCAGAGCAGGTTTTGTGTATGGCATGGAGTCTTAAAATTGGAGAGGGGCAAATTGATTATTCTATTGCCCTGGTATATGAAGTCTATTAATTTGATAAGTTTAGATTAATTAGTTTTTTAAGTTTGTATATTTGCAGAAGGGCGCTGCATATTGGAGCATGTGACTAGATCTAGCTACTGCTACATTGTGTCGAGATCCTTCTTACATTGCAATAATGGTGAAGGCTTTTAGTGACTATGGCGTATTCATTCATAAAGGGTAGTGTCATAGGAGTGAAGGTCTCACATCAGGTAATTGTGCATAATTAATCCAAAAGCACAGGCCATCGATCTTCCCAAGGCCGAGGTCTTCTCATAAGAGACGTCTACAACAGAGGATCTACAATCATCCGAAACAGGCGCAAACCACGAGATCTATTGGAATTCGGGTCCTATTGTGAGGTTGTATTGGTATTTTGGATTTAAGATATGAGATATTACGTTCCTGTTCCATATCTTTTTTGAGCGCCATCATCTGTTAGATTGGTTCAACAGTTTCCCCATGTGTTGTGCTATGTAATTTGAAGATTCTATCAATTGTTAATGCCATTACTACTACACATAACAAGATCTACACTGAATGGCCCTGACTACATACTACTCTCAGACGCATGTATTGATTTGCATCTACAACCTGCATTATTGTCGAGATCCCTTCACGAGCTTGTATGAGATCTACAATCTCCTATCTACACCTAACACAAATTCAAGATTTATGGTTTCGTGCTAAGTGCCGTTAAAAGTGTGAGTTTATGATCTGTGACTCTAGAGTTCAGTGATTCTTGCATATTATGTGTGAAACTGATCAGCTAAAATAATAATAGCAAACCATCAAACAACGAGGAGCACAAACTATTCATTATCTATGCGTATGCAAATATTTAGTCAGTTCAATTAATTCTTGTTTTGTTTTTTATTTAGATCTGTCATATAGACACTCGTTCTTTGTTGTTCATCATTAAGTATTAGTATTCATTAAGGAGTCCTTTTTATTTTTTTCCAAGTGAAAAACTGATTTCTTTTTCCTATGTCGTGTAGTCTCTCATGTAGTTTGTGTTTATGTTATCCACGTTTATCAAAAGAATCATTGTCTTGTATATCATTGTCATTTTTTTGTATTTTAAAAGAGTTAAGTGTCACTATTCTCGAAAAGTAATCTTTAATTACTTTTCATTATAGTTGTCTTCTATGTAATAGTCGTAAATTGGTCAAGTGTTAAAGTTTTCATTCTCATATATGTCATTGTCTAAATAATTGTGTTGTCAAAATCCAGTATCATTTTGTCAATTGTTATTGTTCAAAGTAGTCTCATCGTCAAAAGAGTCATTGTAAAAATTTGTAAAAATAAAACATCTTGTGGATGCATTTTCGGCGGTGACTGACGTCCTAATAAATTTTATGGTTCACATTATGGGGGGAGACAAAATAAAGTTCAATGTGAAACCTGATGAGCTTCAAAGCCATAATCCGCTGAGCTAGCAGCATGCAAATGGAGGGAGGCATCAGAGGATGGAGGTTGAACAGTGACCTCTCGTCAGTCACCAACGAAGGGGCTGCGTAGACCCTGTGGTGGCATATGTATGGTGTGAGTATATGATTTTCAGTGTGGTTTCCATTTTCTCAGTGTGCTTTAGTTTGTAGTGTTCCTGTTTTGTGTGGTATTTGATGGATGTTGGAAAGAAAGTTGTGTTGGAGTGTAGATGGCTGTCAGTGATCCTCTAACTGATTTGGTCCTCTGACTGTCATACTTCATTGGAAGATGGTCAGCTAGAAGAATGCGTTCACTAGCATTAGTGACCATGTGTAGCAAGACCTAACTAGCAAGATCCATTCAGGAGTATGTTCTTCGATGCATTTTGCTTCTCAGTATCTATATGAGTGGAATTTCACATTGTGGGGGGGAATACATACCAATGTTCCATTCCCATTCTGCACCCAAAACGACTTAGTCAAGGAAAGCTTCCAGTGGCAGTGGCAGTTTTCTATGTTGTTCGAGATCGAGTGGCAGCGATCAATGACAGAGACTACGATTAAGAACATTACGATTCTTATAGGAAGTAATGTGAAATTTTTCAGTATATCTTCTATTGTGCAGTTTTGTAATATGTAAGTTGTTTTTCCTACATAATTCCCTGATGTATAAGAATAGTGATGAACAATAGCACTAGAGTAAGTCCGTTCATGGATCTTGAAAGGGTTTGTGGGAGGATCCAGAAAACCACACGAGGTGGACAGTTGATGAGGTTTCTATCACATCAAGGTTTGTGGTAAGCCTGTTTAAAACCATGGAAGGAGAGAGCCTTTCTTTTGGATCAAGGTCATGAGTCACAGAGTTGGACATGCCACAGGGGGTGAGCATACTGCAGAGGAGCGTGTGGATGTTTTTCTACCATGTAAACACTAAGGGGGGGAATGTTAGGAATTAGTATTTACATCATGGTAAATAATTATATGGTTAGTTATATATATATTGTTATAACAAATGTATAACAATATATTAATACGGGTTTTTATATTGTTTATACTTCCTACTTTATAGGAAGTTGGTTTTCCTATTTGGATGGCTATTTAATAGCACTCCATACATTGTAATAGACACAGAAATAATATATCGATTATACTTGTGTGTTCAACCTGTGTAATATTTTCAAATATGCAACAGATCTCAGGAAAACAAGACATGAAAAAGACTTGCAATGCTTAAGACTACCATGATATAATGTAGGCTGGGAAAAATAAGATGTAGAAATCATTTCTCTTTGGATTGCAACACCATTTGGAATCGGCCGCAGGAAATATCATATCACAAATAAAACATCAAATATAGGAAAACAATGCATACTGTTAAAACATGTTATGACAAGATTGTAAGATGACATTGTGGACTCTCCAATCAGGAAAGAAATGCTACAGAATCCTGGAATAGAAATCACATGCAACCAACCACTTATCTCCACCATGCAGCCAGAAAATAGAAACTATCCAAAAATATATATATAAAAGAAGCTTGAAATTTTGTTATCCCTTGGATTTCAATGCATTGGGGGAGGAGGAATGAGGTGCATCCAATTTTTGACAATTTTCAGAATCCCCATGTCTATGTTCACTACAAGAACGCCTTCAGCATAATAACTTGAGTTATTTGGAAACCATATCTTAGCTACTTATAGGGAGCTTCCAACTTGTAGGATTTACATTGTTTGAGATGTAGGAGTCACCAACAAATAAGAATCTTTATTTATTTGCAAAACATCCCATATCCTTGATTTTGTAGCTGCTTAGATTTTGTACACTTTTATTTAATATTGTGTGCTTAATCATCTATGGCATCAGGTCTGTGTCATAAATCCTAGCATGCAAACTCAAAGCCTTGAAGACTTCTCTGACGCATTATAAGTAAAGGTTTTAATAATGTAATTCAACTTTTAAATTTTTTGTTCGAATGGTTACTCAATGTGTTCTTTTTAAAGAGTCATTTAGATTAGTAATTTTGTTTTAGGCTTTATTAAAGTATATAGAGTCATGTAAATTTGTCTGTATGGTCATCATTTATTTTAAAGAAATTTCTTAGATGTCATTTAAGATTCAAACGTCAAAAAGTAGTTGTGTTTCAATAAGAAAATATTTGTCATTTGTCATCATTTTTATTGTCTTATTAACGTAAAAGTGTTGTCTTGTTAAATTTGAGTAATTACCTCTTTTTCCTAGAGTCAAAATTTGAAGTTGTCATTTTATGTTATTATGTCATTGAGTCTAAATATTGAGTTATTGTTGTAAGTGTCATTGTAAAAATAAAAAATTAAAAAATCCTTACGGATTCATTTTCAGTTGAAACCGACGTCCAAGTTATATTTGAGCTTCATGGTCAAATTCGGCTGAACTAGTAACATGACACTGGAGGTTGGAGGCATCGAAGGTTAGAGGTCGATCAATGATCTCTCATTAGTCACCAACGATGGGGTTATATTTTTTTGTGGTGACATTATTGTGGTGTGAGTATTTTCTTTCATTTTTTACAGTGTGTTTCTTTTTCAGAGTTCCTTTTTTTGTTCTAGATGCTGGAAAAAGAGTTATGTTAGAGCACAAATGAATGTTAGTGATCCTCTGACTGATGTGGTCCTATGAATACCATACTTCATTGGAATATAGTCCACTTATGAATACGTTCACTTAAAATGGTGACCATGTGCAGTAAGATCTAACTAGCAAGATCCGGTCAGTAATATGTACTTCAATACAATTTTCTTCTTTGTGTTTGTGTGTGGAAGTTTCCCATTATGGGGTGGGGGGGGGACATGACACCAATGTTCAATTTCCATTATGATCCCAAAATTATTAAAGTCATAGGTAAATTATAGTGGTAGTGGATATTTCCTATGTTGTTCGAGATCGAGAGGTAACAATCACCAAGAATGGCTACAATTAAGAACATTGTGATTTTTATAGGAAGTAATGTGAAATCTCTTTCCTGTATATGTTCTTGTTGGATCTTTGTCATTTTCATTAGTTTTTTCATTGATATCAAGTTGTATTAATGGAAAAAGGTGTTGTGTAGGTGGAGTGTAGAGAAAACTTCTCAAGGTCATTCAGGTGTGAAATATATGTTAAAAATTTTATAACAAGCTCGAGGAAGTAATTCAACAAAGCCTTTGTATGAAAAATGTGAAGGTTTATTGGTAGTGCTAGCTCTTATTAAACTTATAGTTGTTTGCATGATGATGGAATTGAAGGATAATATGTGTTTCAATTGTTCAACGATGTGTGAAAGTCTCAGATAAGTACATGTTTCATTCAGAGCATTTACAAGATTATTAGGGGTCATTTCCAGTTCAAATGGTGATTTAGGATTCCTCTGGAGAAATTAGAGAAAGCTTAAAATTGAAGAACGATGCCACGAATAAAATAAGAAATCCGCCAAAGTATAGAAGGATATGTGAAGGGTTAGAGAAAGATGCAAATATAAGAATAAATCCGCTAAAGTCTAAGAGGAATCCACAAACAATTAGAGAAAGTTGTGAGTAAAATAACGGAGCCGCGAGACAAGAAGAAAATAATCAAATGATTAGAAAGAGTCATGGGTAAAGGAGAAATCCATGAAACACATGATAAAGCCATTATACAAAGAAGAAAGCTGAAAAAATTCGTGAAATGGTATATTACGTATCAGACATGAGTTTTGGGAGAAAATCAAATCAAAGGATCAAAGGTAGGGTATTGCAGACTGAATGTGATGATATGGGATTTGTGTGCCATGAATAAGTCAAAACCCATTTTTGAATATCTCTAGATCCAAGTGTCATAATTTAATGTCCTTGGACTTTTTCAAAAGATGGTTACATTCTCTATGTCTTAATATAGATTTTTTATTTATTTTAAGGCATAAATGAATATCAGAGAGACATTTGTTTGAATCATCATTTTGAACATTTGAAAATCCTAGATTGATGAGAAATTCTTTTAAAATTGTCTTGTAACTATTTCTTTCTCAACTAATAACGTGTTGTACAATTAATGCACTTAGAAAATAGAAAAACCAAGTGCGAGAGCGGGAAAATGAAAATACTCTCATTTATTTAAATCCTGATGTGAAGAATATTGAGCGGGCTGGTGAAATGAGAGAAGTGTATGCGGATGGGATGAAGGAAGTATAATCGAGCCATAGGTGTAGAGACAAAAATATAGACCAGAATGAATCTTCAATGAACTACTAATTGAATATGAAAAACAAAACTCAGAATCAATTTAGATGGATGCATGAATACTGAAACATAGCCAGAGAGTGTTTGAAGATGGAGAGAGAGTACTGTAGATCTATGTGTAAAAACATAAATAGAAAGGTGATCATAATCCATTGTGTAAGAAATATCGACACTATATGATCAAATTTTTTTGCAATATAATCTTCTTAGTGGAAGCTTAGATTATAGGGGTGGTTGCTCCTTGTAAGTTGCAGCTTACTAAATTTGTTGATTGGGTGCTTATTTTTCTTCAAGTAGGTGCTTGGAGAATATGAAGTGGGTACTTCATAGGTTGAGTGGATGCTCAACATAAACCAATATCATTGTATTCTTTGGAATTAGTGTTGCTAATAAATCCTTGGTTTCTCAGTGGGTTTTTATCCCATTAAGGGTTTCCCACATAAATCTTGTGTCACATGTGATTATCTCTCTATATGTGTTTGATCAAATTCTCATGGTATATTGCTGCAATTAATTAAGGAAATCTATATTGGGATTGTTTAAAATTTTAATCTGCACTAATTCACCCTCCATCTCAGTGCTTGTGATCTCTAACAGTTCTATTTTGAATTTTTGTAATAAGTGAGTTGTGGTTCATGTATAATTACCTGATGTTTAAGCATAGTGGTGAATAAAATCACCAAAGTAAGTTCATGGATCTTGGAAAGGTATGTGGGAGGATCTAGAAAACCACCTAAGGTGGACAGTTGATAGGTCTTGTTCATGTAAATGTTTTTGGCAAGCTTGTTTAAAACCATGGAAGGAGAGAGCCTTTCTTTTGATCAAGGTCACATGTCATATTATAGGACATGTTTCACAGGGGTGTTCATACTGTAGTTGAGTGTGTGGATGTTTTTTCTACCATATTTGCATTGGGGGGGGATGTTAGGAAAATTATTATTAGTGCTTACATAAATGAGTTAGGTTTGTTAAATTGTTATACCCGTAATATTATAAACAATTTATTTGTTTACTTATTTGTAGGAGGTATTTTTCCTACCTCCATGGATATATAATATCCATTGTAATAATGTAATAAGATAGACTATTATTATCTTTATTTTGTTCAAAACCAATTTTGTACCTTCAAAAAACACGTGGTAAAAATTGGCGAAGTTTCAAGCTGATGCATATTTTCAATCTACATGGTGTTGATTACATGTATGTGGCATAGATTAATTATCTACACTATTTTAACCTACAATCTCTATTTCATTTCCCTACCAAATATCGATGCATGGATGAGAAGTACATGCTGAAAATTAGTGAAGTTGAGGAACAAAAATGTCAAATCAAACATTTCATGGGTAATGTTTTTATAATTATTGTACTATCTATTTTTCTCTAACTTGCATACATGAAGCTATAGATTTTCTTGAGTTGAGTTCCCATGAACAAATGATACGATTCCAAGTAGTGCAATTGATTTATTTTAAGATAACGTGGAGATATTTTTTTAACTGAATATGGATAAAATTTTAATCAAATGAGAAATAAAAATAGCTCTTTCTTTCAATTAAAATTTGATTAGGATATCCATTTTGAGAATGATTATTACCATTAGAAAGTGTGTTTAGATATCTACGCCATGGTTCTAATTAAGGGGGAAATGGTTAATAATATTATAAATAGTTTATGATAGAGTATTTGGGTTTCTCTTGATCTCATAACTAAATCAAATGGGGCTCTCACATTAGACACACATGGAAATCATAATATGTTGGACAAGTGGTAGCCTCATTTCCATCCATTCTCCTGATTTTATGGATGTGCATTTTCTATTTTCCATGAGTTTCCATTTTTTATTCCTTGAGGGTAAATTTAAAGTTAAAATTTTCTTGTTTTAAACTAATATTTTATTTTACTCCACTTTGATTTGGAAAGAATTATCCAAGAATGTTCCCTTCTCTTCATTCATTGGTGGATAGTTTTATCTTTGGATGCTCATCAACCTTTACTTTATCTTGGAGGAATAATTTGAGTACCTTTTCTTTCCATTTTTGAGAAGGGAATTGATATAATTCAGAGGAAAAATACTTCATCATGGTCTTTTTTGATCATGAGAAAGATTTATTTATCTAATTAGCATTTTGGTTTCCTAGTTATTGAAATTTTTTTACTAGTATCCTTTTTTTGATTTAAAGAGAAATTTTCATAGGATGTTGAAAAAGTGTTGCTAACATGTTAGAAGACATTGAATGTGTATATCACTATTTGGTAATGAGGTAGTTATTTATGCTATGTATATATTCATAGTTGTTGATTTATAAAATCCTTGCATGATCTCACTTCTCTTTATTTTATGTAAATTATATCAATATCAATGTATTGTCATTCTTTGATATATTATTCTAATGCATAATGAGGTGTTTGTGTAAGGTAATCTTATTGTATGTTTGAATTATGGTGGAGTGTGAAATAATTGTGTAAATTATTGTCATCTATTGGATGTTAATAATTCATTTTGTTTAAATGTGGGAAACTCCTTTCCCAATGGATTATAAGAACTGATAATGGCTAGTTTGACCATTATTTTTAACAATATTTTCATTAAAATTTATTCCTTACTAAAATATTCATTTATCCTTACAAATACCTCAAGGTTTTAGCTATTATAACTTAGGATTCAGGTTTATAAGATTTAATCTTTCCATTTTACATATCTTGAGAGAAAGTATCCTCTAAATCAAGGATATTTTTTTGATAATACTTTGTTTACTTGCAAATTTTTCCCAATCTTAATTTTTTTATGATTCTTCCCACTAATGAATTTTGTTTTTTGGGTAGGAAGTCATATTGGTCATGTTGTTTATGCAGCATGACAATCACATTCTAAATTCTCCCTTAAACATGCCCCCAATTGATGAGGAAGTAAGAAATTACAATGATTTATCTGAGTCTCTTCGCCTATTTGCACAATGGACTAGATTTGAGATCAAATACATGGCATGTGATCCATGCTTATTGGCACTCTGCATGTTCTCAATGATTCCCCAAAATATTCATTTTGTACATAGAGTTACTTCATCTCATCAAACCCTTTTACTCCTAATCATATCACACTCAATAAAATGCATCTCCTACTCAGTGCATTTGTATCTCTTCTTGATTTACTAATTATGAGTGTAATAAAAATGAGTACATATACAATAATTTAGTCCATATCTCATGTATTTAATTTATATTACCCTAGATATTGATGAATCATAGTGCTTGATGGTCTGTATACAACATGAACTCCTTGCAAAAGCATAATGCCTCCCTTTCTCCAGAGCTTTCCCAAAGACATAAATCTCTTGATCATAAATTGAATATCTTCTCCTTGCATCATTTAATTTCTCACTAAAATATACAATGGGTATTCCCTTCTTACTCATATTATCCCCAATGGACACTCCACTTGAATCATAATCAACTTGAAATAACTTATTAAATGAGGAAATACCAACACTGGATAATCCGTGAAATTCTTTAACTTTTGAAATCCATATTTTATTCCTATGGTTCACATAAAATCAATATAAATTTATAAATCAACTTTGTGATTGATGCAAAAATTTCACTAAATATTCTAATGAAATTCTTGTATAAACTCATTAATCCATGGAATCCTTGGGCCTCCATACATTTTTGGGTTTCAAAAAATCCACTATAGCTCACACCTTTTTAGGATCCATTTTCAACCCTTTTTGAGATATCAAAAATCCTAAGTACACCAATTCTTACCACATGAGAGTAAACTTCTTCAAATTCAAAAAAAAATTATCCTCTCACAAGATCTCTAACACTTTCCATAAATGGAATAATTCATTTTCCTACATCATGTTGAAATTCAAAGTGTCATATAGAAAAATAATGATGAACTTACCTAATAAAGGATTCAATATTTCATTCATCAATCGCATGAATGTTATTGATGTGTTGGTTAACTCAAATGGAATGAACATCCACTCATACAACCCATATTTCATTTTAAAAGAAATATTCCACTATTATTCTTATCTTATTTGGATATGGTGGTATCCACTCTTCAGATCAACCTTTTTGAAGTTCAAATAGTCCATAAAATTATTCATACAGGGAAATGGAAATATAATTTTAATATTAATATTATTGATGGCTCTAGAACAATTCAAATTCTCCATTCTATTCATTTATTTGACGCTATTATTATAGGTGTGCACACAAGCTCACAGGTTATCTACTTAACCCCTTTTTACAAAAACTCTCAAACTTTATTTCTCATCTCCTCATTCTCCATAGGTGTTGACCTATTTTCAGAATTTTTTAGTAAATTAGACACTGAAATGAAGTCATTTATTCATTAAAACTACACGCAAGTGGTAAACCATCTATAATATCCTTTGAAATGATATACACGTACTCACCTAACATATTTTTCATAACATCTCTTATATTTGTGCAACTTTCCTTTGTAATAGTTTTTTGTAAGCCTTGGAATGAATATTAAATATTAATTAACCCTCTTCATAGTTCTCAAGAATCCTTCTTTGAAATGAAAAACACATATAGAATATTATCTACCTATACAATCATTTTTTCCAAAGGCTTAAGATTGTGCGTTTATCTATTCTTCACCAATGTGTAAGTATTTGTATGGATGTCATGAACTACCTACATATCAAATTCTAAGGTATCCCTACCATTAAGATATCCCTACCATTATGTGGCATATGTCCATAGGTATTAAATCACATAAGAAATCATATTTATATGTGTCAATTCTAACATACACTCTACATTCCTCATTCATAAGCAATTGATTCCCCTTCAACAACCACAACACCTTATATGGGTTTAGGAGTGTAATTATCTTTAATCTAGACCATATTTATAAAATCAATATTGTTAGTGCTATTTTTAACACCATATGACTGTAATGCGTTATTCAAAATAAAATATAGGAGGTAAGGGTTTGTAGCATGACATTTTTTTATGTTAGGAATAGTCCTCACATGGATGCTTTCATGTTCCACATTAAATTATTAGTTAATTAAGGTGTGTAGGAAATTAATAAGTGCAACATATAATATATGGAATGTAAGTGATTTTTACTAACATAAAAATAATTTTTTTTTATTATTAGTAAATGGTTTTAATGGGACCATACTCAACAGAACAAAAAGGCTCAAAAGATAGGGTAGACAAATAAAGCAAAGTGGTTTTTTTATATGTGGAGTCCACACTCTAGCAAAAAAACCTAAGAAGAGATAGATATTATGATAAAGATAAAGGAAGGGACCAAATTCCTACAAGAATCCCAACTACAAACGCAAAATAGAAAAACCACAACACCAAAACCGCACCAAAACATAAACAAATAACTAATTAAGAGACTTTTTAAACACTTTCTGGTATATCTTCAGGGCCTCATAAAGGTTAATGGTAGTTTGCATATCAGCATCCTGACTATTCTCAACAACATTCTTCTTCTTGATTATTCCATTCTTCCAGGTTGCCCCTGGGATACCACTAGTATCACAAAATTGTTTGACATGGATTTGTATGAAATCAAGCATAACCCTGTGAATGGAAAAATGGTTAATTTTTTTTTTCTCATTATACTGAAATATTTTCTCCAGGGAATTGAGCTGGCTGGTTAGGGTTTCAATTCTCCCTTCTAGTATTGAAAGAGTGGAGGGGTTCAAATTTTCCTTGTTACCTTAATAAGGAACTCCACATTGTCGTTTATACTTATTATAGCCTCGGCCTACTACTTCAATTATGCTATTAAAACAAATCTTGTAAGAGGGTTAGGAGAAGACTTAATGATAACCATAATATTTTCAACCCCCATAATTTCTTTTTCCTATTGTTGTTACACAAGACTCCTTTAACTAGGGGATCAGAGGTGGGTGGCCTAAAGTTGGGTTTTTTGGAACAGATCCTAGGTTGTTGAGGAGTGGGGGGTATGATCATTGGGCATAACATCGAGAAAGTAATTGTGTAGAAGGAATATCAATCCTTGATGAAGAGGAAGACTCACCAAATGGGCTTGAACACCATGCACCGGTTTCTCAAGAGAATGCAGAATATAGTAAGAAAGACTGACCTTGGAGGCATGCCTAAAATGGCTCACAAAGACCAAGTGATGGAGTGACAAAGTTGAAAATCATCCTTCCAGGATGATGTACCACACATAAATTTTAGCTAATTCATCATATAAGGGGATATAAGAGAAGATAATATGAGACTTCTCAATCTACAAAGCTTCATCTCCCTCCACAAATCATTTCTCCTTGGCATACTTGTCAAATTTATTATAATAGAATTTAACCCCTTCCATAATCAGACCAGTAATGGAATATATCAAGCTCTCGGTGATGGTAAATTATTTTCCCTTGAAAGTGATCAACTTATCTTTCCATTTGTGGGTGAAAGTGAGAGATATGTGTATATCGCGACATCTTATTCTTTACATAAAATCTATGAAGCCATCCACATTTAGGGCCTTCCATAATTATGCATTTTTTTTTCAAGAGGGATAACAAATAGGCTCCACTCTACAAGGAGGTCCTCCCATATTGAAAATCACAAACAGATCAACAAAAACCTAGTCACAACTAGGATGTAACCTACAACAGTAGCGATGCCTAAGCTGAAAATAATAATATAGAAACAAAGGACTTGCATAGCATCCAAAAATTTCCACTAACATTGCATAAAATTCTTAATAACACTTATATCAAAGACAAGGATCAATAAATAATGAAAAATGATCTGTTTGGAAGAGATAAATCTCGAATGCTGGGAGTACTAAAAATACTTTCTTCACACATGTTGAATCCTCCAACTTAGAATGATTAAAAATCTAGGTGGCCTTGGATTCTTTAAAAATGATGGCTCTTGCAGCAAAGAGATATCCTCATAATCATGCCAAAATTTGAATTTATTATTAATGATTCCATCATTAGCAAGTGCATCATCCACATTATTCCCCTCTCTATAAACACGACAAATATTGATATTATTGAAACCTTTAAATAAGACCTTGGATTCATTTATAAAATCTTGTATGGTCCAGGTGGGGGTTTTTGAGCCTATAAGATTTTTTATAATGTATATAGAGCATGTAAAAAAATACATTATATTAGGGGTTTAGTAAGATTATTAGGGACTGTGAGAGATTTAGGGATATATTTTTGTGATGTGTGATAAATAATATCTCCTTTATTAAAGGAGATATTCCTACTACATATGTAACATTGGGGTATGAAACAAACATATTGAATGTATGAAACCTTGAACATATGATCTATTTCCAAATTTGGGGTAAAAACCACATTTGGTATCAAATCAAGTTTACTAAAGAGGTCTCTCTAATTTTCACTCCACCCATGTTTTATTTTATAAGGTAAACTTAGGTAACAAGTGAGAAGATACCACATATCTTAGAGAAAACCCGTTACCTTTTTCTGTGCTCATCCATGTCTTATAATTTCAAAATGTGTAAATAAAGGCTACATTATACCACAAACCTTGTAGTGAACCTATTAGCATTCTTCATTCATTTGCATCCAATTTCTCCTTCCATTATATTCACTATATCCAAATTTTTCATCCATTTTTTTCCTTGTGTTTATGCTTATAATTAGGCATGTTTAGTCTTGTTTTGTGTTTTGTGTGTTAATGTGAGAACTCTTGCAGGTCAATTTTTTCATACAACATTTTGGAGAAAATATGTTCTCAAATTTGAGTCCAAATCATCCAAAAACATTTGGATCAATTGTAAAAAAGGAATATTTCTCTTTCAATTATTTTTGGGATATTTTGGGGATTTGTAGGTTTTTTCGTTGTTTGGATATCAATTTTTATTTTTATAAAAAGAGAAAACAACAAAGAAAAATCATTTTTTGGAGCACTATCTCAGATTGAACCTGGATGTAACTCCTTTGATATATGGATTTTTTTTGTGGTTTTTAACATTTAAGAAATGTAATTAAAGATTGGATTGTAATATTTAATTGATCTTTTCATTGAGTGAGTTAATCCACCCCTTCTTGGATTTGAAATCATCAAACATATTTTCCTAACTCAGCCCAAACTCACTTAGGCAAGGTCTATTTCTCCTGATATGTAAAGATAAACTTTCTTTTGCATATATTAGTGAATCCTATATTTCAAGATTGGGTGGGAACCCGATTTAAATAAAATGCACACTAGTTTTCAAACTTCTACATTAGATCAATATCTCCTTTTGCATTAGTGACATCATTCTTTGGTGAATTGGATTCAACCATGTCACCAATGTTTCAAACCTCCTAGTGATTTGTGTGGTGGATCCACATTAACACACAAATTGGATCTTTTATAAAGATATATTTTGATCTTTGTGGTGTATGAAATTTTCCTGTCTCATCATGATACAACCCTAATGAGATTGATACCTTGACCAATCCTCTCCATTATGCCTAATATTCTCAGCTTGGTTCTCTCTTCCCAAACTATGATGATGACAAAAAATCCTAAAAATCTCTTAATTGACGCCTTTATGATAAATAGATCATAATTGATCTCAAGCTAAATACCATGTTTCTGATCCATTTTGTGTTTGGGCTCATCTCTACATCCCCATATTGGACCCTATATTCTGGCTTGGTATACTCCAAAATCTACCTACCTTTCATATGTGCTCAGATTGAACTGTTAGAAGGATTCATGATCACATAACCATGACTTCCTTAGCAACCAACTCCCTCAAAATGATGGTACAAAAATTCATCTAGCTCAAATTTTTTTGTTAATAAGGTGACCAACCATTCAAAAAATCCCATTGTATGCCCTAAACCTATTTTGGTAGGGTAAAATTAGTTTTTTAAAATTCTAAAGTCATCAATTTTGAATATAATAATAAATTCTTCCTCAACTATTTTTGAAGGAATGCATAGGTGGATTGGCTACTAAAATTTGGGAAACAACTTAGACAAATGTTGGTCTATGAATTGATCCCCCATCCCTCCATATAGATTTTTGAAAATTGCCTTATTAATAACCTTTAAAATAAGGAAAAAATTTAATATAAATTTATTAGAAAGGGGAATTTTTTTTTCCAGAAAAATGTGTCATAAGGGAGGGGGGAATATATTTTTTCTAAATAGATGAACTTTTGGTGGAAACAAACATCCTTATGTTTAGGATTGTGAGGAGAGAGATGTAACACAATGTGAAAATCATGTTATGTCTCGATAGAAAAAGACAATAGAAGATGAAGGTGACAACACAACACCACATCTCTTGTATCTTGCATTATTTCCCCATGTTGTATCTAAGGGGGTAATGTTAGGAATAGTCCTCAAATGGGTATTTTTTATGTTTCACATTAGATTAGTAGTCAATCAAGGTGTGTAAGAAATTAATAAGTGGAGCATATAATACATGGAATGTAAGTGATCATTACTCACGTAACACTCACATTATAATATGGGTTTGGTAATATTATTAGGGAGTGTGAGAGCTTTAGAGAGATATTATTGTCATGTGTGATAAGGAAGATCTTATTAATTATAGTATATATTCATATTATACAAATAAATATCAGGGTATGAAACAAACGTGTTGAATTTATGAAACCTTGAGAATAAGATCTCTATCCAGATTTTGGGTAAAACCCACATTTGAATCAATTAATTTACAATTAACCATGAATAATCATAACAACACATTAATAATTTCAAAAATGATAAGCGATGGAAAAATAACTCAAATACATAATGTTATATGAAGAATTAGTTGTAAAAAATGGAATGAAGAAGATCCAAATGTGTAGGTAGGGAAAACAAGTTGATATTAGAATGAAGATTCTTTATCTCTAAGACTGGAAATGGAAAGCTCCCTGGGGTAGGATAGTACAAATAATGTACAACCTTTCCCTATTTCTATACAATCCTGACTAGTACTGTATGGTATTTTATCTTGTTGCAGTTATGTTCTATAACATTATCCACCATTTTCTTGTCTATAAATATGCTTCTCTATATGTCACTCTCATTCATATAACTTTGATATAACATGTAATGACCTGTAATAAAATATTTACCCTAGACATCGATAATACACTTCATCAAATCATTAGATAATGAAAATAGAAATTAGTGTGTGGTTGACGTTGTAATACCCTTATTAGTTAAACCCTATTGAACCAATCCAAGTACTGCACTAAATGCTTTTGATAAGGTCAAGCCTCATGTAGTGATCCTATGTGTATGTGTAAGTGTGAATTTAATCTAACCTAACCACCAATGATTTCCCTCATATCTCTTGAAAAAATATTATGGGATAACTATAGAGTAGATAATTTACCAAACATGGTAGTAGTGTGATGTAGTATGCTTCAACTTATATAATAAACCCTTTTTTCCATTGAAAACCTCTGACAATACTTGGAGTGAATTTTTTTCGTTAAGACATGGATCTGAGAAATTTTCATACTTGGAAATGGAGTAATATAGAATATTCGACCCTAGTTGAGTGATTTAGAAATATAGCAGTGGATGTTCAAAGTGATGTGCAAATAATTTAAGAATATTGAGAAGTGGTTTAACAAAAATAATCTTTTTTAAATCCTTAGTTACAGAGTAACTTATGTAACAATGATGTACAACTTCTAGAATATAAATGAAAAAGCAATAGGAAAATTAGATATTGAAAAACCTAAGTGTAAGAAAGGGAATGAATGACTTAGTTGATTCACGCTTGATCTCAAACTATGCAGACTAGGAAAAATGATGAATTAAAAGGTCATACCATCGTAATTGCTCAGGGTAAATTCTGGTACCATTAGACAGAGATGGACTAGGGTGCCTAGAATGGGACAAGGGTGATAGAAACCTATTTTAGGAACCTTTGATTGCGTAAGAGCTCAGAATCTAAATTTTCTGATATCGCAAGAGTATCACTACTAGTCATTGTTGGTCACGTTTCTGTCACTTCTTGTTCACATAAATCTCCTATAACCTGAATAGAGATGTTAACCTATAAAAAAATCAAACTACATCAAATCCCAAAAATAAAATATGTAATATGGGGAGTCAGAATAACCCCAAAATTCACCTGATTGAGTGAACTTACGACTGAGAAATACACTACATCTCAGACTCCATGTAGTTCTTATGAGTGTGTGAAAGAATCGTGCCCTAGGAAGCCCTTATACAAGTGCACTTGACAGTGGGTGACAGGTAGATGTACCAATGTAAAAAACATGTGTTGATGGAAAAATGAACTTCTCCTTCTTATGAAGTGTATGCAAAAAATGCAATCCCTTTTCCCTTGAATGGATGCTAGATGGATGCCTTTTGTGCTTTTATATGCCTATAGATACAAGCTTAGGTGGTGATAATAGATTATTATAGCTTGGTCCTTTATTTTGATCACATAACATTGTATTTATATGATTACCTTGGTTGAATTTTGTAATTGATAACTGAAATACCAACCCATAATAAAATAAGATGCCTAAAATATAAAAGAGTCCCAAACTAGGTGAGTAAGATAGAAAGAGGTCAGGGGTGCTCAGAGGGGACGAGGTCACCTAGGAATTAGCATCCTGGTCAGGTTCTGGTGTCTAAGGTCATAAGATATAAAGTAATAAAGTTCATACTGGGATGTAGGGTGTGTAAGAATAAAGAGAAAGAAAGAAAGATGGAAAAGAGGCCAACGATAGTTTTTCAATTACTAGTTTTCTTGCTTAGGAATCATGTAAATGCAAGTATGTTATTAGGACCTAGAAATGTACCCAAGTTTATGATTTTGTGTCTAAATTTTCCCCCACTTTATGTTGTTGAGTGAATACTCGATATTGTAAAGTATATAAGAGATTCATACCTGATAACCATGTAGAATGTGATGGTGATAACGTGTCGAAGAGATAAGTTAAAGCATGAAGTGATATAAATAAAGTGTGGAAAATAAGAAAAAGGAAGTGACCCTAGGGGTGAAGCATATTGTGTTGGTGCCGTGTTGAACCTACTATTTTTCTTGATGTTGTGCTTGATGTAGGGATATTTCTTGTTACGTATTAAGGAAGAACCTTCAAAAGAAGAGTGAAAGAGTAATCAAAGTCATGTATTATAAAAACTTTGCAAAAGTATGTGAAAATGTGTAAAAAGGAAAGTGTGCACCTGATGTATAGAAATGTAGAAGATAGAAAATGTATTGAAAATGTTATGTAGAGCAATTTTTTTGGGCAATATCATGCCAAGTTTTAGTTGTTTGGGTGATCTCTCACAAAGGGTGATTTTTTGGGCGATTTCATGCCAAGGACAAGTTTTTTGGCCGATCTCATGCCACAGTAAAAGAGTGTTGGGGAGAGAGGTCTACTATTACTCTCCTTCCATTACTACTTCCTGATTATACACCACTACAGATGGTGTGATCCTATTTTGTTATGAGTTTTACTGTTTTAGTTTCATATTTTTTTTAGTAGAAATGGAGATATAATGCATTCTGATTATTAGAGGACTATGCATGTATTGTGAAAAATGCTATGTGAACTTCTATAGAATGTGTTGATATGAGGAAATTTCTATATATTTCCCTAGACATAGGCTCCCACAAGAGGTCAGGAGTGCCCACGTGCTAGTGTTTGTATGTGGTCACTGTAGTTTGTGATGAATTCAGGACCCAAGTTAGATTCTGGGCCATTTTTGAAACTTTAGCTTGTGCTGATTCTGCGATGAATGTACTATGTTGTACCTTTGAGATGCTGTATGGGGTGATTTTTTCACCCAATGTATGCCCCCTTGTTTGGGATGCATGTGACGCTGATAGGAGCACGTGGTCCAAAGAAGAGGACCAAAAATTGATGTGAAACTATGTCCTTACAGGGGGAGGGGATGTGCATGGTAGAAATAGGAACATAAAAACAAAGTGGCTAAATAGATGTGTTACTATAATAAAAGCTAGTATGCAAGTAGAAGAAAATGAACTAAGCAATAAAGAATACAAGATAAACTACAAAATGAGGGTTTCATACATGAGATATCACTCACAATGTCACAAGAAAAATAGAGCCAAAGTGGTCAAAAGCATACAATGTGCATACAAGATAAAGCACATAGCCCAAAAATAATAAAATTCAATAGAAACAATGAAAAACAAAGTATAATAAACATCCATGATAACATATAGTCTTGTAAAAAAAATTCTACACATGAAGCACCCATTATCATGTTATAAACATAGAAAGTATGTCAAGACATGTATGTATCAATAGAATAAGTAGTGTGCTACTTAGAGTAGGAAGTCGTATATAATGAAACAATAACACCTGTGATGTGTAAGAGTAATAAATGTAGATGCACCTAGGAGCCTTGATGGGAATGGTAAGAGGTACAGTTCTAAACATCATTGCTACATCTAAACATCTATAGAAAGTATGCATTCACAACTAAAGACCAAGTGAACGCGTATGTGTATATAGAAAAGAAATGACATACTAAATATTTGACTAGCATAATAATCAAAGTGTATCATGTAAGTATAAGAAAGAAATAATATGTGAAACCAAGATATACAATATGTTGTGTATGTGTGGGATGGAATGATATGCAATGTGTAGATGGAAAATTGAACTCCCCCTTCCTATGAAGTGTATGTAGAAAATGAAGATCCTTATCCCTTGAATGAATGCTAGATGGATGCCTTTTGTGCTCTTATATGCATTTGGATCCAAGCTTAGGTGATGATAATATATTATTAGAGCTTTGTCCCTTATTTTGATCACATAGCTATGTATTTATATGATTCCATTGGTTGAATTTCATAATTGACAATTGGAAGGCCGACCCATAAGAAAATAAGATGCCCAAAAGATAAAAGAGGCCCAAAAAGAGAGAGTAAGGTTGAAAGAGATTAGGGGCACCCAAAGGGGACAATGAAACCTAGGCACTAGCATGTTGGATGGGCACTGGTGTCTGAAGTCATAAAATATAAGCAAGTAATGCTATGAATAGGCTGTAGGGTGTACAAAATCAAAGAAAAAGCAAGACAGACAAAAAAGAGGCCAAATATAGTTATCAATTACTAGTTTTCTCATTTAGGAATCATATAAATGGAAGTATGTTGTTAGGACCTAGAAATGTACACAAGTGTGATTTTGTGTCTACAATGAGAACCTTGAGTGATTTTTGATTGATATCTGCAATAAGAGTTAATGAAAGTGCCAAGTGAGTAGTAAAGTGATATTGACATACTTATATAGATTTACATAGGTGAAATATTATGAGAATGCAAACCTTAGGAATATGAAACAAAACATTTAAGATATTTAAATTAAATTATATATTTTATATATGAAATGGGGTAGGAACATAGTCCATTCCATCCCAAATTATATGGTTTCACCCAATCTAAGTTTTATTTAAAATAAAGAGTTATGGAATAATTCAAAGAGATAATTTAATGCGTTGGTTGATAAATAATTCCTAAATTAATGATAGAATAGAGTGTGGAGATAAGAAAGTGAATAAATATATAGAGATATGTACTAATTGGACTTAGAATTTGAGTATTTATCTTAACAAGGGAACATAGACAAACTTGTCATTGCCAAAGGATAAGTTTTTCCAAATTTGAGTGTTTACAACTAGTAGTATCAATGTCGACTTTACAACACTTACTTTGAGACTTGCAAATGGTTTTAAAAAGGTTTTTTCTTTTTGCAGGAAAATTCTTTTACTTTGTAGGTTTTAACAATACCCTCTTCACCATAAGATCTTCTCTGCATTTTGGTTTTGTTCTAATATTAGATTTATTTATTTCCATGTATACATACTAAGAAACATGATCTCTAGCATCACTCCCTTTTCCATCACTAATTTGTATAAGTTTTGAATAGAAAAATGTATGATGTTAAATTTATCCATAATGAAAATATGTTCCACCGAATCCTCTACCTTTTTTCATCCTCTTCCTTTCAAATAAGATCTTTATTTTCCTCTATGTCCATGACTATGTTTATGTGACGAGTTTACTTCACTTTATTTCACATGGTATTGAAAACCATATGATCCACCTTTCCCTTACATACAAATCTATTTCCTTTGGGATAAATTATCTTCCACATTTAGACAAAACTAATAGTCATCCTCCACAGATCTCAATCTAACCATACAAAACTCATATTGATTGAAAACATGCAATCAATAAATATACATCAACATGTTTTTATGTGCCATACTCTACATGATTCACTCTAATTATCAACTGATATAGCTTATCATTGTAATCCTTAACACTTAACTCCTTGTGGCACACATTTTACAAGTTATTAAAAAATGTGACTGGTAGTCTATTGACATGAAATTAGCCTTCAACTTTTTAACCAATCTACCCCAATTCTTTAGCTTATCCTTCCGTATGTGCGCCTTTTTGGTTTACACATGTCCCCATCATAAATATGCTTGAACTTTTAACTTAGTGCATTTTTTTTACCTCATTAGGGTCTTTAATGATTTTTTATTCAATCTTCATTTTTTTGATCTCATTGACAAGATATTATGGATCTAGAATTCTAAAATAAGAAAAAAATTCCAACATTTCCTTTCTCCCAATTCTTATGATTATAAGCATGAATCAATAATCTTACTCATTAACATGATTTGTTTCTCCTCTTAGTCTTTAGGTTCTCTATCCTCATGCTCATCATAACTTGCATATTCACAATGGAAAAATCCTCTACACTTCATTCTCTCCATTATCTCCAAACAAACTCATATTCCTCTTATCACGTCAATCAAGTTTGCAAGTCTTAGTGCTTTGTTTTTTCTTACAGAGATATATAATCTATATGCCATATCTAATTCCCCATAATCACTTGACAATAATATCTTGTGACATACACCTTTTACCCAATGACACATTCTACACAATGAACCGATTGCTAGAATACATATACAATTACTTTCTCCCAAAACCCGTAGTATGGAAAGAAAAAAATCTAAAAAATCACTTACACAGAAATTAGAGTGATTTCTAAGAAAATATCTATAGCATTATTTAGAATTCCTTACTTTGATACAAAATTGATGAATAGTTGTAGCTAGGGTTTCTAATGAATGTATTCCTTACACCACACAACCTTTTTAGAATTAGAGTTCACTGAAGCAAGATCAAAGGCACAAATCTTAACAATAATGTAAAAAATCATATTCTAGTGATGAAATAAAATATTTCAAAATTAGGCACAATTTAATATCACTCCACTGATGCTCCTTAATAAAAAATTATGCCAATAAATTATTCTAATAAATATAATCCTATGAGTTATCCTAAGCTCATTGAATTTGTAAAGATTATATAGAACCTCACATCTCTCAGTTATGAAACATTAAACTACATTCCTTTCCTAATTGAAAGTTAAGTCACTTGATTCCATTATCTGTAACTTGATTATATTATATGCTTGCAATCCCTTATGTTTATTGTGATTTGTGTGGGAGAACAAAGATGCATTTACAAGTATATATACCTTACAAATATTCATTCAAATACCTCTAATCACCATTTATCCACCCATGAATTTTCCCTCCGTTAGATAAATATCATTTAGATCATTTGGTTGGTCCCTTTCCATGGAAAATGAATGAAGGCCCAATTATGCTTCCCTATAGCTATATCAATGTTAACAGGAGATCATATTAGGAATGGATCTTAACATTGTAAAAAATGGGAGTGGTTTCACGGAAATGCATGAATTTGCATCCCTAATAATTTTTGATAGACTCAAAAGTGTATTATGACATCAACTAAGATTTTTTAGTGTATACAGGGTTTTTTAGCATCAAGATATAATAATAATAATGTTCTACAGTAAATAATGATGCGTAGAGGTTTATATAGATATGGTAGTGTGGAAATATTTTTGCATATAAGTATTAAATTTCATAGACAAAGAGGTGTTTTCTACATATGAAATCTTATTTGATAAGGGTAATGCTGCATTGTTTCATAGTTTTATGCATTTTGGATATGCTTCTATGAAATTTGTAAGAAATGGCTAAGGTTAGAATTGTGCACAATGTGTTTATGATTTTTTTGACATTGATCTAGTCCTTTTTTAACTAACTCTAACATATTTTTGGGTGATTTAATATTTCTTGTGAACCCAAATTTTACTATATCAAAGATAAAGCTAACTAAAAAAAATTGAGAGAAATTGAACAATTTTTTTTGGAGTGTTTTGGACTCCTTGAGGTTGTCTAGAGAGTTTGGATGGTTTAGATAAAATAATAGACATTTCCAAAAAAAAATTATTATTGATTTTGCCTAGTTTTGATCCTTAAAACCTCATTTAATTTATGTGATAAATAGGCACCTATGTCTAGAAAACCCCAAAGAAAGCAAAATGTGATTTAATGTTTGTGATAAATCAAAGAATAAAAAACTATCAAGATATTTTTCAAACCCATAAATTGTAACAATATAAATAAAAACACATAAATAGTTACAATAATTCAATAACAAAACAACTCATGTTATATAAAGTATGATATTCCATTTTCCAATGATTACTTTAAATAAAAGATCTAATGATTGCTTCATCTAGAATGTTTCAAAAAATACTCAATTATAATTCTCAATTCTCTATAAATATTTGGAATCTCTTTATAGTGCTACAGTATATATGACTTAGAATGCTTGTGTATATATAGATAAATTAGTTTAAAAATATGACCTTATTGACATCTAAACCAACTACTAATAGCCATGAAAAAGGACGTACCCAATTTAAAAAGAGCAACACAATCATTTTTAGGAGTATTTGGACGATCCAAAAAATACCCCATGATCATACAAACAATTTTGAAAAAATGGGGGAAATCCAAAAGAAATATAAGGAAAGAGGATAATGAAAATTTGAGGCCGAGAGAGGGTTTAAGAACCACTGTGAGTCAAAAAACACATTAATGAAACCTAATATTTTCTAGGATTGTCATAAATAAAAGTGAAAAAATTGTACATATATAACTATATAAGTATGGAAATCAAATGTTTTTTCAATTGTGAATATGAATTGATGAATATGTTCCTTAGTTTACGATCTTTAAAAACCTACATTTTATTCCAAAATCCCTTTTGATACATTGACAAATTATCCCCCTTTCTAAAATAACCAATCCTAGCTCTAGGTCTATACAATGTATAAGGAAAAAAATATGTTTTGGGTCCTTTTAAAAACTAAAGATAGATCAAGCTTCCATTATATTTATAATGCCCTTGGAAAATTACAACATTTGGAAATAAACATACAAGTATAATTCATTCAACAAACAACCATTTATACTGTAAGTTTCCTAACCCTTACCTTTTCAAAGGTTATAAATAATTAGTAAATGATATATGCTTCTCTAGATGCTTGAAATCTTCTTTTGGCATAAGGATTCTTCATAAATAAAGAGAACTATTCTTTTCCATTTCAATTAGATAATTCACTCTTTATGTGTTTTTGTTTCATAAATGATTTAGTGCACCTTTGGAGCATATGGACTTCTTGAATTCAAATAAGGACACTATTAACATGCATCTTGGAACACAACATGTGAAAAATGGATCCTAAATAAGGGCCAAAATCATGAGGCACCCAAATGATGAGTAAAAGTGGACTATAATATAGTGAGTTAGAACCATAACCTTAAGGCACCAAAATTATGGATAAAAAGGGAAAATAACAAAAAGAGATATAATTATACAAGTACGGTACTAGAAGACTAAAACCATCTAATAATGGTTCTAAAAAAATGTAAATAAATATGAAAGATCTAGGGTAAGAGAGAAATCTAGGGAGGAGAGATAAATAAGATTAAGGATAAGTAGACAAGGATAAAATATTACAGAATAGAGAGTTGAATAGAAGAAAATAAAGTCAAATTTTTTTGCAAAAATATTTAATTGTCAAAATTAAAATAACCTAAGGAATACATTCTAACAAGAGGATGACCTAAAACAATAATCAATAAACACATAAATACATTAACACCATAGTTATTAATAATCATGTACAAAAATTAAGTTTTTGCATAATGCACTACTTTGATGTGTGTATGTACGCATTTATATCAATGTAAAACAAATAATTATGTGGATAAAAAGTATCTTTGGTTACCTAACCACATCCATGCTGCTATGTTTGGGAAAATATGTTCCCTGAAATTATGTATAAGTGAATAAATGTGTGTGTGTAATCAATAAATGTTTGACATAAGGTACATTAAAAACAAGAGAATAAGAACAACTACAGTTGAGTTTTCTAAAGACCAAGGAAATGAATCTATGAAATCCTTAGATCTAGATATATGTTCTATTTGAACTTATTTGGGTGTGTTTTACAATGACACTAATTAGAAATGTCGATCAATACCTTGTAATATATTATGTATGAAGGAATGAGAGAACTCATTAAATTCTTGCATATCAAAAATAGAATGATTGGAATATATTCCCCCCTTTTGAGGTTTGAGATGAAAATTTTAATCCCATATCTCAAAATAAAAGGATTATATGCACCATTCATATAGTAGGAAAATAAATTTATGATGTAAACATAGTAAGATATCACCATACAAGTATGTCTACATGTAATAATTAAGTTTCCCTTATATGGCCTTGGTTATAAACAACTAGCATAATAGAAAACCCCCCAAGCTGAACAAGATATAATTTGTATATAAGCATGAAAATAAGATACCATCCCAATTGGGCCCAAAATATAATCTTTATATGCACAATAATGTAGAGGCCATAGGTGGGTAATATGTAACCTTATAATATCACATACAATGGTCCTTTCCCTTGATAGATGCATGATATATATTATAGATCATGAAAACGCATAAAATGGCATAAAAGCATTCACATTATATGGATAATGGAAAAAAAAGAACTCATGGACGTGATGAAATGAGAAAAAAGACCATTTAAGTGATAAGAATAGGAAAAATTAGTGTACAAACACATGAAAAATCAATTGGAAATCTCACAAGGATGAAAATTAAATAAATTCTTGTGAAAATTCAAGAACAATTAATATCAAGTATTTAGAAAAGTTACTAAGGAAGAAATAGAGACAAATGGAAAAATAAATATATGAAAATAACTGAATTAAAAAAAGAAAATTATAGCTCAATGAAAATCAAGAATTAGGACAAATAGGACTCAAATATAGAATATACACAAGTGCATGATATAAATTTGATTTTCAAGGGTTTCCCTTCTATTGTAATAAGGCAATAAGCATCTAAGATGATTGGGATTAAATTTAACTTTTTGTTATTTAAATGCAATGGTGTTTTCTTGATATTTTTTTAACACCTAATCACCCACTCAAAATTGTCTCAATTTGATCTTCCTTTGATAGGCATTTTTGATACAACTCTAGTAAACTATGAGATACTCAATAACATGAATCAATATCACACTTCACATTTCTAACTAATTTTTTCTTTGTAGTTGTCAACAATAATACATTATAATGAAAATCTCAAGGAAATAATCTAGAGTTCCAGTTACTTATTCTAGGGATGTAAACCAAGGAATAGGGGTCATCCCCATAGTTATGTGTACACTCATAGAGTATGCCCATAAGATGAAATGTATATAGTTATAACAATCATTTCCATTTTTTCTTCCCATTAATACTATATTGAGAATAATATTGTTGGAAGATTTTTCTTCATCACTATCATAAGGAGTTGAAAATATATATTTAATATTTTAATTTTTTCAAAAAATCTTGACCTTTTTATTCTTAAAAGGTTAAGCACTATCAATAATACTTGTGGAAAGTACGCATATGTGTGCTATATCCTTTGATAAGTTGCACCAACATTTTAGAGACTAAATGTCATGAAAAATAGAAAAATATGTACCTATAGATGCCCAATATTGGTGCAATGCATTTGAAAACCATAATTTAGAAAATTTTAAAACATGTAGGAAACTTAGACCACTAGTGCATGTTATGCTAATTTTAATATACTTTCTATCACATTATTTTTCTCAATCCTATTTTATATATTATTAATTATAACAATTGACATGTTTGTCCACCTATATTAGTCACACATAGTAAAATTGGATTTGATTATTCATTATGATTTGATAAATTATAAATTATGAATGATTTTTTCTTAAATGGAATGAATTAAATTAATGAGATAAATACATGTTGATTATTGAAAATGTGAAAAAGGGACTGTTTTGTAGGAGAATAAATAAACTCTTAGTCGGGAGAAATAGAATAACAACTGAACTTCAAAATTACCAATATTGAACTTCATAAATTTGGTTTTGTACAATTGATTTTATGATTTGATTATATAGTTTTATGAAATTTCTTTTATCCCTCCTATATGATTGAACACCATAGCGGAGAACGTAAGACAAGCTCCGTGAAGAGCTTGCAAGTAATTTTTTTGTTTAGGCATACTACTAATAATAATAGAGAAGAAAGATTCATAAATTATAATTACAATTCAATTAATTTAATCAATGCATCTTCTAATAGATGGTATAAGCTAAGAAAAATTCAAAAAAAGAGTAGTGCATTTATTGCAATAAACACTAAATGTATTTTTAAAAATGCAAATGACATTATACATGTGCTAGAAGGCCCTTTTTATTGTTTTAGAATTTTATTGTCCATTCAAAACAAATGGTTCATTAAAAACCTCTTTTAGTTTGAAATTGAAATATTAGTTTAAATATATGTCTTACTACTCCATGTCATATATACTTTCAGTACATCTTCAAATTGTTTCTACAATTCTCCAAATACTCATTATCATATTAGTATGATTATCTCTTTGATAATGTAGTGCCTACTAGTTTCGATCTCTATTTTGATCATATTGAATCATTGTGCTATTCATGATTGATACATTTGATAAACTACTAGTATGGCTATTAGATTTGGACATACATTATTTTTTCATCTCTTTATCTTGTATATGTTAACCTATCTTGGCATGTTGTTGTATTTGGATAATGAGTTTAATTCATGGGTATTATTACTATCATCTAATTACAATGTGTTGATTATGGACCTCTATTGATTTTTAGAGTAGCATGTATCTTGTAATAAATTGTGTAACATGGCATGGTTGATTGTTGTGATTTATAACATCTTGTGAAATGGAAAAATGAATTCGTAACTATTTGGTTGGTTGCATATATATGGATCAATTGCTTGAGATGTGTGAGATTGTTTCATTTAGCATATTTCATCAAGTGTGTATGATGTTTTCAATTGATTATATGTAGGTGACAGGTTTACGACACCGAAGAACATGGGAATCAGGGGTTGTACCTCCAAGTTGCACAATAGGTTATATAGGACAAAGCTATCCCCTTGCATGTCTTGGAATTGAATTATTATGTTGTAGAATAAGGAAAAAAATATGGAATTCATCCTCTTCGCATGTGTATTAAGTTAATATTTGGTCACTTTTGGTTTTCTTCGCTTCATTTAATTAATTTAGAGTTATCTATCCTAATTCCTTGTTAAGTCACTTTTTTTTAGTTAATTGTCTTCCATTTTATTAGGGAACATTTAATCTAGTTTATCCTTGATTAAGTAGGTGTTGGACCACCTAATCATGGAATAAGTGGGTGCACCACCCCTCTTAATGAGTAAATTTTCCCAAATCTCGAATTTGGGAAAAAGTGGAAGTTTGGAAGATTTTTTAGAAAGTTGGGGGTCACTGTTTCCTTAGAATGAGCCCCATAGACCATACCTATAGGACAAGGGGGACATTATCAAGGATAAAAAATCTCTTTACCCTCATTTTTTAACCCCTCTCCTTCCCCATCAACATTTATTTATTTTTGATCTTGGGTGATGTTGGGATTTAGGATTGCATAATTATTTGGTTTGTTGTTTTCTTGAAATTTTTCCTTCATTTATTATCCTTACATTATTCTTTAAAGATACTTTTGAGGGTTACTTAGAATTCATCAGGAATGGGTGACACATATCGCCATCCCATCAATTTTTTTTTTTTGAGACATTTATCTTATTTAACCCTCAATTTTGGAAAATTTTGGAACTTCTTGGGTTCATTTTTGCTTGGAGCTTGTGGGAGATTTTTGGAGAAGGAAAGATTTTGAAGTTTGAATTACAAGTTGGTGTTTTATTTTCTTGCTTCTAAGGTAGGCCTCACACCTTCTACCTTGTTTTGATTTAAAATCCGAAATCTTATTTGTTTTCTTGTTTGTTTTTGGTTATTGAAAGGCTATGTAGAATTTATTTTTGCTTGTATACACTTTCTTTTTTTCTCCATCCCCACACTTGGGGAGTGGATTTTTGAGCATTGGACAAGAGGGAAGAATCCTTCTTGCTCCCAAAATCCTTGATGGGAAGGCCTTGTTGGGATTCTTACTCACTCCCTTAATTTAGTGTAACTGGGAGATGGTTTTCCATATGTTTTAGAAACCATCTTCCATCCTTGCCAAGGTAAGCTCTAAGGTTTGCAATATCTTGGCAAGGAGGAAAACAATCAGAAATAAGGTCAATGTGAGGCATAAGGAGATTTTGGTGGCTTGTGTATACTTGGAAATGTTTTAAAACTTATTTGGTTACATAGAAAATTTGGATTAAATGGGTTTATCTACCCACTCTTCCCCTCTTGTAGAAGCATGGAGATTCTTTTGTATGATTTTGGTCTTTAACTTTGTTGAGTTTAATGTATGTGTGTTATGTATTCCTTTCTCTATCCTTCATTATGCATCCTTGGAGGCATGTTTTGTCTTCTCTCCCATGGTCTTAGAGGGAGGATGACATTTCCTCCTTATCGGGAAGTTACATGTGATGATTCCATTTGGTTTGGTGGAAACCCAAGACATTTCTCCTTGTGATTTTGGAGAGTTTAAAGCTTGCATGGAGATTGTTCCTTGATTGGAAAATAAAATGATTCATTTGAATTTTTTACATGTTGTTCCCACTTAGTTGGAGGATTACCCACTTGCATTTTAAGATTATGTAGTTTTTTGTTAATTTGTAACAAAATAAAAATGAAACTTGTTGATCTTGATTGGGAAATCTTATTTTTACTTCACTTATCAAATCTTACCTCCTGGAATAATGAAATTATAATATGTAGATGATAGTTATTCCTTCATTAACAAGTGTTATGAAAAGGAATTATTAATCTTGTTTAATATAAGAATAAATGAAATTATTTTGAGCTAATGTTGCTTATTTGAAATGTTTACTAAGATATGTTTTACAATTCTTATTGGTTAGTAAAATGTCATTGTTGAAACCTATGAATATTGTAAAAATTTCTACTAGTTCAATGAGTGTTATATTTTACAAAATGAAAGATCACAAAATGGATATTTGTGTTGTAGTATTATGATTTAAAAAAATACATCTCATTTGGATTATCTGTCTCCCACATTTATGTTATTATATTTTATCTTTCAAACTAGAACGTTTCTAAATCTATTGAATGTGTTTTATGTCTCATCCCTTTTGATTATTGATTTGTAAGAAAATAGAAATCCATATGCCAATATTGGATTTGAGTAGCTTCTACTTTGACATTTAGTTCCTTGCATATAAAAATGTATGTACTTATATATAGTACATGTTATAAAAGATAAATAGGTTTATTATTATCATGAATATGGTCTTAGAAAGATAAAATGGAAATTTTAATATGTACATCTAGTTTCTAAAACCTATGAAAGTGTAAGATATTCATATTTAATCTTATAGGAAAGATTATATAGATAAATACAAATGTTTACACACACACACAAACGAGTATATAAATATATATGTAGAAAGCATATATATATATATATATATATATATATATATATATATATATATATATATATATATATATATATATATATATATATATATATATATAATTCCAAAACCTAGTGAGGGTGTATAATGAAATAGGAGGAAGGATGCATAAATAATCTTATTATGCCTCCATGGATGCCTCCTCCATAACCTATAAAACAAAACATGGAGAAAATGAGATAAGTGAAGAGAAATTATGTCTTTAGGAATCCATAAATATCAATGGAGGAGATTTATTTTGATCTAAGGGCTCTTATTAAACCTAGATAATTCCACTTGCACATTAGGGATCATGAGTTGAAGTGGGAGGGACAAGTGGGATCATCTTTCCCTCTTATTGTTGAGCAATATGTTTGTTTTAAAATTAACTAAAAAAATAATATTTTTGGTGTAAAAGGGGGCAAAATACCAAATGGGCACATGCCCAATTTATATAACCTAAACTATAATTTAAAAAATTCCTTAATAAACCTAATGTAATGGCACAATATAACATTGAATTTTTTAATAATAGCCATAAATGACACAATTATGATTATGGCTGGAAATTATTCATCTGGAATAAATTGTTTTAACTTGGAATAATAATGGTACTCCTTGTCATCCCTAGATAGAATATCATCATTTGAGTTAATAATAGTTTGGTTCACATTTGACACCACAGAGTTCCAGACACTGATGCACCATTGACACGCATCAACAAGAATAATTGATGCGCGTCAACACGACGTCAATAACCCTTGTTGACACGCATCAAAATGACGTCAATTGACCTCGTTGACGCACATAAACATGACGTCAATTGACCTCGTTGATGCGCGTCAATAGGGGCATTGATGGGCATAAACAAGGGTCATTGACGCACATCAATAGGGGACCATAGACGCGCGTCAACACATTTTTGTTGACGTGCGTCAATGGTCCCTATTGACGCGCATTAATGACCCTTGTTGACGTGCATCAATGCCCCTATTAACGCATGTCAATGGCCCTTGTTGATGTGCATCAATAGGGGTTATTGACATGCGTCAATGGCCCCTGTTGATGCTCGTCAATAGGGGCCATTGACACACATCAACAGGGGCCATTGACACTTTATTTGGCCTATAAATACCCTCCCGTTGGTCATTTTCTTGTTTACACTTTCCAGCTCTCGATTTTTTTATAGGAATCCATCATTGTCACAGACGCAAGCACAACTACAATGATGACTTCAAGTGCTTCCCAACCACAAGGTCAGGACAAAAATGAAGAAGAGAATCCAGTCCAATCCACGGGAAAGATCCTCTATAGGAATCCTTTGTGCCCCCATATCCATACTATTTTAAAGATGTCTTCCAAATATAAAGATTTGATTGATGCGTGTGAGTTTAGTGGGCTTGTTGACATGCCCCATTTCAAAACAGACCCAGATATTTTGAATTACCTTCTCTCATCCTACAATATAGAGGACGGCCTTTTTTATGTTACTCTGAACGATGACTGAATGTTTTAATTCGGTATCGAAGCAAATGACATCCATCGGTTTACCAGCCTTCCATTCAGAAATTTACCAATTTTTACAATGAAGGAAACACTTGTGGAAGACGACAAGAAATATCTCGAATCAACGTTTGGTTTCCATGTTGATTGTAAGTATAATTCATTTTCATTCATCATTTTTTATTCTTTTTTTTATTGTGATACAATTTAATGTTATAAATTTATATTAATTCTCACTATTTGGCATTTGTAGCTCATGTCAATAAATCCAGGCATGGTGTGGATACACAAGTAATTGCACACCACTTTCTTGCTGCAATGATTTCCTTTTTTCAATCCAGAATAGTTTTTCAGGGTCGGCAAACATATATACTAAACTGGGCCATTGCATACATAGTTGCCACTATCTCAAAACAAAAATTTGATTGGTGCACCTATCTATAAAAAAAATAAGAACTGACATAACAAATTCAAAGCTTTCAGAAAAACCTTTCATTTATTCCACAAACTATCTCATTGGCCTTTATTACGAGTCACTTTTAAATTTAAAAGAAAAACCAATTCCTACTTGCACTGACAAGAAGTTGATGAAGTTGTCAATTCCATTTGAAGAAAAATAGGTATAAACTATTTAGTTTGTATTTCAATTTTCAACATTACACTGCACAGTTATTAACAATTTATAGTTTGCAGAGAAGATTTATTGAAGCCCTTCCCCGAAAAAAGGTGTTATCAAGAGGAAGATGCCAACAACACGCCGAGGCTTCGGGAGATTCCCAATCTGAAATGGAAGCTCACTCCTCTCCGAACCCTCAACAGTTTGAACTCATTAAATTCCAGAGAAGTAATACCTTCTCATATATTATTTACAAATTCCAAATTTGTATTTTTATTTTCCAATTTAAATTTTAACCAATTGAATTGACATAAACATTCAATGTTGGTGACATTGGAGGGACTTTGGATGATATGCGTGTTTTCAGAAACTCAACCTTCTTCCCCAACTCACTTTGTATAGTCGCATGCATTTGTATCTTCTCAATAACCACCAAATACTACTCCTACAATGGCCACCCTTAGCAACACGACAAACTACCCCTCAACAACAAGGTACAACTTTTGAATACCACTTCGTTTAATTTCGTAGTTTTTGGATTGTTTCCTAGTTTCTCATGTTTTTTCTTGAACTTTTCAGCACATTGTAGTCCTTCTGTTCAAACAGTGGCGCCAACCCCCCCTCAACCAATAATTTTTAAAATGCCAACCAGAGGAACAGGGAAAAAGAACATTGGTAAACACATGCCAATTACTTTGACCCCTAGCGGGACACTAAACATTGCCTCCTCCTTTAGAATTCCAACCCTCTCACTTGGTGGCTTACCCAGTGCAACGGGCATATCAACTTTGAATAATATAAATTTGGATGAATATTATTTGGGCATTGATAGCAATGACCCAACTGGTTTTTTTCAATACCCATGAGATGATTGAAGGCCAACAGGTATACTTCAATTTCAACATGCTTTACAATATTGAATTACATTTCAATTTAAATTTATTTATCTGAATCTTGATTAATTTTATCACAAAAAGGATCAGGCCACCCTAAGGAAGGAACAAGTAGCATATGATCAAGCCCAAAAGTCCCCATACTTCTCCAGTAAGATCATCTTCATCAAATACAAATGGTGAACAGTTGTTACCTTTTCCTTTGGAGAACTTAATTGGTTATGATTGTCAATCCCATGTCAGTGAGTTTATTCTACCTCATATCAATCAGCTCATAGAATGGGAGAGAAGGGATAAAGTTCTTATCAATGATATTATTAGTCGTTTTGAAAATTATTGGCAAAGAGATAGTTTATACGTTGCAGTCCAGAATCAACCTGCGAAGATGGATTCCTTACTTTACCCAAGTAAGAAGTGGGACTGTCACGTATAATAACTATAAAGACGAAATTTTGGATAAGATATTAAAAAAATTGGAAAATATTAGTGCTGAGGCCCAGGCATATTTTAACAAATGGTCTAAGGACAAGGATCTGGTAGCAGTTGCAAATGCCGAGAGAGATAGAGTGGTTGTAAGTATTATCACTTTCAAACAATTTTTCTTGTTCATTTAAAATTTTCATTTTTTAGTAACATGTTGAATTGACATTACTTTTTTGTTCAATTGAAATATGAAAACTTGAAGAGTCAAGCAAAGGTTTTCCAAGTTCACTTGGAAACCACAAAGAACAGTTTATCTGCAGCGAAGAATTCGAAGGAAAATATTGTTTTGGTTAACCAACAAAACAATACACTGAAGTGGATAATTAAAGAGCACGGCTTTGAACCTGAAATATTATTCAAAGCTAAGGTAGAAAATGATCCAAATTTTTTGTCCCATGGAGATGCTACAAAGCAAGAAGAACGAATTTTAAAAAATATGGACAGTGTTGCGGAAGATCTTCTAAGTTCTGGGGTTATTTCTGTTGTTGGGGAAAGGGGTACAGGCACAGGCAAAGAAACCATTAGGGAAAGGTGAACATGAGTTGAAATGGATACAGAAAAAGATGGTTGAAACTTTTTATTATTGAGTGTGGAAACTTTAAATATTGAGTCTATATTTGAAAATTTGTAACATTGAATGTTGTGGTCATGGTATTTGAATTTTATTATTTGGATTTGATAATCTTTTAAAATTTTTAAATACTATATAATCTTTAATTTTTTAACTTCCTATATATTATGTATAGAATTTTTAGATTGTATATGGACTTTATGCTTTTTGGTTTACTCTTAATGGTGATTGCATTAGATAGGGATGAATCATGATGACGTATGTTTCTTGTTTACTTGGATTATCATGAATTGTATGTGGACATAGATTTAGCTTCAAGCACAATAATTCTTCTTCTCTAGACATTTAAACTTGTTTTAAGATAATTATTCTTCTCTATACTTGTAATGATATGATCATGATAACATTAGAATGGATATAGATGATGATGAATGATGATAATGGATAATTGTTTTAAAAAAATGGAATGTGTTAGGAAAGAGTCATTTCTTTAAATTTAAAATAGATAAATAATTGTTTTAATAATAATTGTAGTGTCAGGTTATGATAATGATATGATATATATGGATGATGATGAATTTTATGTGGACGTAGATTTAGCTTCAAGCACGATAATTCTTCATCTCTAGACATTTAAACTTGTTTTAAGATAATTCTTCTTCTTTATACTTGTAATGATATGATCATGATGTCATTAGAATGGATATAGATGATAAATAAATGGAATGTGTTAAAATGGATATAGATGACATTAGAATGGATATACTTGTAATGATATGATCATGAATTGTTTTAAAAAAATGGAATTGTTTTAATAAATTTAAATTAGATAAATAATTGTTTTAATAATAATTGTAGTGTCAGGACTCAGGATTATGATAATGATATGGTGATGATATGATATTTATGGATGATGATGAATTTTATGTGGACATATATTATAAATTGTATAATGTATCATGGATTATGAATTGTATAGTATGGAAATATCTTCCTTTGTAAAATTCAATTGTGTCATTTTATCCCACAAAGTTTAAAAAATAAATTAAACATAATTGTAAGAAATCAAGAAAGATGATATGATAGGGTTTAACTTACCTCTAGTGTTTTAGATTGCTGTGAAATCATTACTGGTAATGTGCTAGATCTTTGTTTTAAGAAAACTCAACATGAGAAATGGATTAATAGATAGATGGGTGAGTTGCCTGACATTATTAGTCCCAAGAAGTACCAGCTTCCTCGGATGGATGTCAACCCACGTTTTCAAAAAAAAGAAAAATATTGTATTTAAATAAATGTAAATATATAGACATGTAACATCTTTAATGATAACAAGAGCTGCAAAAAATTTAAAGTGACAAACAATAAGATTAAGGTGAAGAAGATACCTATTTAAAGTTGAAACAATCCATTATCAAAAGCTTCTTCAAACTCGATGTTCTCTTCTGCAGAGTGTGATGATGCGCCAATTCCACTCTCAACGTTGGGAATAGTTGTACTTGTAGCTGTATTATTCACACCTATTCTTTTGCAAAGGGAATTCCAATGCACAATTGATCTGTCGAAAGGAAAGGTTTCCATGGAATATCGAGAAACATAACACCTCATGTAACTTTCCATATTTTTATCCAACCTGTTTCTCAATTTTGATTTTATAAATGATAGTGCACTAAAAACCCTTTCGTCCTCCACAGACCCCAAAATCATTGTTTGACATAACTCATATAATCTGAAATATTGACTGATATCTTCTTGTAAGATAGAACTTTCATATATTCCTCACCACATCCTTGTAATAACACCACTTTCATAAGGCTCATCTAAATTTTTATATTGGTTCCTCATTGTTGTTGTAAAATTTGTTGATTGAAATTTTAATAAATTAGCATTCAGTATACCTTTGATTTCCATACCCTTGAACTATGAAGTCTTTGCGAAATGTTCCATTATTGTACCCATGGATTTATGGAAATGCTTTCTTACAAAGTCAGCATGACCACCTTCAATATTCCAAAAATTACGATTCATCACACCCATGGCTTCAAGAATTTTATCTTTGGAGAAACATTCTCTAATTTCTGATGATAAGGATTCTGAAATTTTCTTAAGCTTTATTCTTGTTTCAACTATAACAGACTCAAAGAGATTACGTGTCATAGGAACATCTTCTCATTCCGCTCTTGTAATATCTTGACATTTTTGCAAAATGTGCAGTCGTATGTCCCTCCCATTAATAGTGATGCAGAGGTGATCGTGGATATTAAATCTCAAATAGTTACTGGGATTTTTAAGATCTAATAAATTTTTCCAATTCTCAAAAATAGGTGTATCTAAACTATCTTGGGAACAGTACAAGATATCAAGACTTTGACATACCATTTTTCTCATCCATATAAAACCCACAATATAGATTAATCTTCCCTATGCATGCTTCATCAGTGTATTGATCTGCTGTAACATTGGAAGAATACCAACCAATGTAAGCAATGTCTCCAAATCAGTTAAATGAAATAACAAGTCCCTCGCCCTATCAACTTTATGACAGTATTTTTGCATGGAACCAACCAACGAAGGATACTCCTCATGAACTCTGCATGTAGGTTCATACAAGGAGATCCATCTAGTCTCAACATCATTCAGAAGTTTTTTGCCATCTGTAATTCCAATTGCAAATTTTTGGAACTCAAGAAATCACTTTGGTTTGCTTGACATATAGGCATGAAGTTCTCTTATAAGGTCTTCTAATTTAGCAAATTTTTCATGGTTTCTTACCATTTTATACGCTAAATTCATTCAATGAGACATATAGTGAATTGGTAGCATATATGGGGCCACTGTTATTTGTAATCTAACACACAGTCCTGTTCGCTGACCCTGCATGATAGATGCACCATCTACTCCAACACATACCAACTTCGTAGCAATTTCATAATCAGTCATTCCAACAATATCTTTCAAATGAGAAATAACTATTTTATGTAGGTTTTCGGCATTGCAGTTTTCAACCATTTTCATAACACCCAACATATGAGGTGTCCTTATATGATTTTCTAAAGTATAGACATGGATACATACCCATGTAGTGTTGTCGACTTTTGTCACTTCATCAATTGAAAGAGAGATAAACTTTGATTTTTTTACATTCTCTTTCAAATTTTCCTTCTCTATCATCGAAAGGCATTTTTCCATTTCCCATCCACTACTTTCAGACCAATGAGACTGAGGTACTTTAAAAATTCCATTATATTGATAACAAACTTTGAAATCAAGGAAATCCAAAATTGGTTTTCCTTTTTTTTAGTATGTGAAATAGAGTAGAGAATTGTATGAATTTTGCATGTAGATTTGTTTAATTCATCTTACCAATATGCGATGTGATTGTTCCTTCCTTTTCTAAGAGATGTCTGTGTTTTTTCTACTCTTCCTCATATTCTGCTACGTATCTAACATGCATGCATTCTTTTTCAGTTTTCCACCTGTGTGTTTTGATTTTCTAGCCATCCGCCCCCGTTACAGTCAAATATTGTTTTCCACAATGTTTTTTTCTATAGTGTCCAGCTTCATTTGCATTTTTTGTTGCTTTCCCAATTTCCATGTACATATTGGACATGTACATTCAGATGAGATCTCTTCAGAATTAGATGATTGTACAGGTTTGATAAATGGAAATTCAGCTGCCCAATCAAACTTGTATGACCTGCCAATGGTCCACATATTCTTGTTCATTTTCAATTTTTTACTTTTTTGAGTAGAATTTTGAGCAATATCACAATCACCTGGTTTCCTCTTTCGTGAACTGGAGTTTGAATTTGATTTTTGTGTTCCATTTTGTTGAGTATTTGTATGTGTGATATCTTGATGCACTTCTGATTGCACCCCAATAAGAAAAATATCTTCAAGATTTGGCATATTATCGTAGGTATAATTTGTTTAATACTGTGTAGAATGCATGTCGACTTCAATAATACCTTCCACACAGTAAATATTCTGATTCTTTGCGGTGGCATCTATATGGTTGGTATTTAAAATATCTATATCCGTAGAGTTTCCAAAATACTTGAAAAGTGATTTCTGAGATTTCTTAGTTACTTTTAGGGTCTTCGCATTCTTAGGACTAACACCTTCCATTATTCTGAATAGAGTCTTATATCAGCAAAATAACCAAGTAGCGATTTCCTGTTGCGCATCAACAACTAACCCTTTTTCACGTGTCAATAGCACATCAATAATCCCTGTCACACGTTAATAAGGCATCAACTGAAACTGTCACGCATCACGAAGGTGTCCACTATCTGAGGTTTCTGTCACGTGTCAACTCTATCCTTGTCATGTGTCAACTACCTATGCCCCGTCGCATGTCAACTCTCTCTGTCACGCATCAACTCTATTCCTCTCACGTGTCAACTAATTACCCCCTTTTTCATGCATCTGCAATATCTCTTTGTCATGTGTCTGCAATACCTTTTTGTCATGTGTCAACTATATCCCTATCACGCATAACAAACTAACCCTGATAGGCTAACAACAATCTCTAGTGCTTAAGAGTATGCAAGTTCAAACTTCGCGGTATTGGTAATTTGGTAAGCTACTTGAAGTATACTACTTGACGAATCACCTAGGTTTTTATAGGAGATGTTTTCAAATAAAGGTGAAGCTGACCCCCAAAAAAAAATATACTGTATATTTTAGGTGAACAAGACACCGACAAGCTCTAAAAAAATCACCTTTTCAAATTTTCCTAAAATGAAATTTTCGCCATATTACGAATATTCACCACTAAAATTATCCCTACTTACTACATCCTTTTTCTGGTCTAGAAACATGTTTTTCTATTAAACCATAAGTGTTGCACAATCCTGAAACCAGCTATAATTAATTGTATCAGATTCAAACCCTAATCATGGGTGGGAGACCATATAATAAGGTTAATGTTTAGGTTGAAGTGAAATCCATACATGACCTACATTGACACTAGTATGAATTGGCATTAAACCACACATAGTTTTCCATGTAACATGCAATATGTATATAAATGCAGCTACTGGGTAACTTGAAACACTTTGAGAATTCTTGAGAGGATTTCTCTCTTTCTAATAATTTTAAGTAGGGATTTTGGTGTGCTTGGAAGTGAGGGAAGCTAGACTCCTTGACCTAGTTGAGTACTTCAAAACTTTAGTAGTGGCTACCCTAATGGATGTACATTAACTTTAGGAATATTTAGTGATCCTTGGGTGCCTTTTGTGTGTGTTTGAAATGAGTGTGCCAAATGATTTTGTATATGCTTGCTAGTTGAGTAAATTTGGTGATCTTAACTTTCATATATCGGGTTTCGAAGGTCAATCAGTATGATAAAAGTCAACCTAAGAATATGAAATGACCCAAAAAAATGTTATTGAATTGGAAGATGTGTCATTCCAAGACCATATATGTTGGCCAAGATTGTATTTCACATCTAAACCTTAAAATTTTTTAGACAGTAAAAGGGTGGATGGAATTTGAAATATGGGTAGAGGTTAAGGTATGATTCTATGTATTTATATTTAGAATTTATTAACACATCAGCGTGTGGGACTAAGAACATTAAGAAAAGGATAAAAAATGTATTGAGTGGGGATATGATGAGGTTTTTTTTCTTTAAAATGGAGCACAATCACAATTAGTAGCGTCAAATGGTAAATTGTGAAGTTTGAGTATCTATACAAGGATTAGTGCACCTTGGAATTTATTGATCAATAAAACATAGAATTCATAAAAAAAATTAGACAATTATTAGATGTGATCCAAGGTCACTCTTGGAATTCATATATTTCTACATACATTATAATATTTGGAACTAAACTAAAATAAAAATTATAATTTTCCACCTAACATGAAATATCTATATGAATGCAGCTAGTTGGAAACTTGAACCACTTTGAACATACTTGAGAGGATTGTGCTCTTGTTAATACTTTGAAGTTGGGATCTTGGTGTGCTTGGAAGTGAGGAAATATAGACCCCTTGACCTAGTTGAGTAATTAAAAACTATAGCACTAGCTACCCTAATGAATGTACATCCACTTTAATAATTTTTAGGGAACCTTGGGTTCTTTTTGTGTGTATTTGCAATGACTGTGCCAAATGATTTTTTATATGCTTTCTAGGTGAGTAAATGAGGTGATTTTAACTTTCACATATATGGTTTCAAAGGTTAATCATTATGACAAGTCCAATATAAGAAGATAAAAAGAACCAAAAAAAATGTTATTGAATTAGAATATGTGTTAGTCTTAGACCATACATGTTGGCAAGGATCTAATTTCACATCTTGACCTTGTACGTTTTTGGACAGGAAAATGGTGAGTGAAATATGAAAGTTACAACATGATGGGTAGAGGTTAAGGTCTTATTCTATGCATTTATATTAAAAATGTGTTGAATCATCAACGTATGGGAATAATCACGTTAGGAAATGGATAACAAAATCTATTGAGTGGCGATAGGATAAGGTCATTTATCTTAGCAAAGGATCACAATCATAATTAATAATTTCAATGGGTAAATTTTCAAATTTGAGTGTCTACATAAGGATTAGTGCACCTTAGAACTTTTTGATCAATAAAACAAAGAATTCATAATAAAATTGAGACAATAATTATATGCAATACAAGATCACTCTTGGAATTTATACATTTCTACATACATTATAATATTTGGAACTAAATTAAAGTAGCATGTGTAGCATTAGAACTATGAGGTTGAGTAAAAGAGTGAGATTCACTAGAGATAAGATGTGCACTAGAAGACTTATGAGGAATAATAGAAGGGAAAGATGCACTAGTTTATAACATGTTTTTTAGAAAGCCTATTAAGAGACCTAGGATGGCTAAAACCACTAAGAATAACTTGTGTGCTATAAGGCCTATATGGAGATCTAGGAGTAGGAGTATGAACTATATAGGCTTGATGATGCAAAAAAAGAGCAGGAGACTCAAGGAAAATACCTTGAATCATGACACATTGTTATTTTTGAATAAACTTAACACATTGGTGTAAAACAAATGGTACCACCATAAGATTAAACACATGTCACCTAAGCTAAGAGTGGAAAACACTAGAAATGGGACTTGTGTGGTAATATAGCCAACAATGATGAATGGAATAATACGTCAAAATTGGAAATTATGATCATGTGTGATGTGATTTTTAGTATAACCAAGAGAATGAAGCACATTAAGATTACATAATCAATTCTTATTATGTGGATCAACCATAATAGTATGTATATAGACTTGTTTAATATGTGATACAAGAGTATCATCCATATTAGAGTCATCAAAAATAATAATCGGCGTATAAGGTGGCATAGGGATGATAGTTTCAATCATTGCATCCATTGGGTGATCCTATTAAATAAACGATGGTACTGCATGATAAACATTGTGCACTTACAAAGTAGATTTATTAGCTATTTGATTAGGAAGTGGATCAATAAATATTTTTCAGATTTAGATTATCATTAGTAGGCTTAGAGGATTTAGTGGGCTCATCCCATTTAATTTAATTTACACCAGTAATATATTTTATAACATGTTTAAGCTTGATACATAGATAAATGAGGTGATCAATGCATCAATGATAGCCATAATAATAATTATCATCAAAACTTTGACTATGAGGATTTTTCATATCAACCTCAAGTGGAGGAGGGAGAGACACAATATTGCACTCAATTAATTTCTTTAGTATAATGTATGGAGAACAAGGTAGACACATAAATTACCTTCATGCATGTTGTAATTTTATCTTAGTAATTTGAGATATGATATTAACAATGTCTTTGGTAGTAGCCTTACTATAAGAAGCCTTGCCTTTGAATGTAGATTTTCTTGGGAACTTGGCATTAGATACACTAAAAGAACCAAAAACATATTTAAGCTTATTCATATGTAAAAACTTAGCCTCACATTATTTCATAACATGGCATAGATTATTAAATGAGTGGATTTTATCAAAGATAACCGAGTCTTTTGAAGGAGAAAACAAGCTTTGCGTGAAGAAATATTGATTTTTGCTATTATCTAGGATATTATTCATTTTAGTAAGCATATTCTTATATCTCAAAACATAGTTAATGATGTGCTCATTAGACCCTTGGCATAGTTTAAACATTTGAGCATAAGAAACATTTTTTCTAACTTTGATATAAAATTGTGCAAGAAATTGATTTTCCAAAGAAATAAAAGATCACACAACTTGTGTTGGGAAATCATTGAACCATTGTAAGAAAAATTATTTGAGACTCTGAGGGAAAATATTTTTAAGTAAGATATCTTTAGATGCATAATCAAAGAAAAAAACATGGAACAATCAAAGGTGTTATGTGGCGTCACTTTTTCTTGTAGTAAATAAGCAGTGTATGAGTAATGAAACCAAGAGGAAAGGGATAAGATACCACTTTCAAGGAAAGTGGGTTATGAATAAATTGATTATAATCCGTAGTGTGAGAAGTAGTGGATCTATCTTGTTGTAATTGTAATATTTGAGCTTGTCAGGTATGCACAAGGGTTTCAAGAGTTTGCATGCTAGGAGAAGAAGCATGTGAATTACTATGATTGCATGTAGAGATAAAGGGTAGATGTAGGAATATGCACATAAATATTATGTACTAGAATACTAGGTTCCCCCATAGATATAGGAACAACAAAAGTAACAATAGTAGATACATTTATAGTATATTAGGAAGCATTCTTAATTTTCTCTTGAGTAGCATATGAAAGGATGTCGATATGAGTGGGATTATCTTATAATAAATGTTCCATATGTTGTTTGTCATCCTCGTGAAGGGAATGTGAATGATTTTTTAGAATTAGCATTATAACCTTCACCTTGTACATGGTCAATGATACTAGTCAAAATAGAATTAGAAACTATATCAGAAAAAGAATAGGACAATAATAGGGACCATAGTGCCACATTATGTAATGACATAAGGGTAAACCTATCTCATAGTAGTGGAATATTGAGAAAACTTAGGCTTAAGAAAAAAATGGTAGAAGCGAGAAGTATTAATCATGACGATATCTAGTAACAAAAATACTAAAAAAAATGGGAATGATCATGAAAATGAACGCTAGAAACTCTAGGGTTTGAGCCAAAATGTTCAATTCAAGATTCAAGTTCTGATCTGTAAACTCTCTACTTTGGAATTGTTCACAAAATCAAAATTGAATATTGTTGTTCTAATTTCGATTAGAAAATGACAAAGATATCTTAGTGAACGAATTTTATTATTCTTAGAATCAACAATTACAGGAAAGGAAAAGAATATTCAAACTCATGAATACCAACAATTTTTATTTTGGAAACCTCTAGAGGAGGAAAACCAGTCGATAAGGGAAATTTCTATTTCTTCCCACTTTTATTTGCTAATTCAAATAAGATGTACATACTTTAAATTAAGTATGAAAGAGAAGTAGATAATATCTCACACTTCCTCCCAATTATTTTGTTTCTCTTCCTCAACACTCCTTTCTTCTACAAACACAATTCCAGCACTAAGACTTCCTTGCTCACTTACTTTCATTATTCTATAATCCAAAAATTCTCCTTCCTACATGTATTTATAGCCCTTCTCATGTCCTCCCGTTCATTGTAAGATGGGAAAGGTCATGGAGGAGAAGAGACATGGAAAACCTTTCTAATTCTATGATAGTTTGTTTTGAATTTTATTATTTTGTCCGAAAGAGCCAGTACTTCTGCCCAAAATAAACTGGTGGTCACAAGACCACCACCTTAGTTGGGCAGCGGTTACAAGATCGCTTCCCGGGCTGGTGGCTGTTCTATAAATGTCACTCTATACAAAGCGGTGGTTTTTTTTTCATAAAGACAACCTTTGTTTCTTCATTTTACTTCTTCGGTGCTGGCTGATCTGATGAAGTAGTGTCATTTTGGATCCCTATGTATGAATTTCACCAAAATTTTACACCCTTTTTAAGTCTAGATTATATTTATATGATGTGGACTACAAAAAAAATAAAAAGGAATGTAAGGTTAAAATATTAGGATCTATTCTGATTAACTAACTTCTAACATTTATCACATAATATCATAATAAGTATACACACAAAAGCACACACTTGGGTACATTTCTAGGTCCTAATCACATACTACTAATTATATGATTCCTAAGTGAGAAAAATAGTAATTGAAATCTATCTTTGACCTTTTTTTGTCTCTGGTCTTGTCTTCTTTCTGGTCTTTCACACCCTACAACCCAGTTGATACTTTATTTCTTTATCTTTCACGAATCTGGACACCAGTGCCTAGTCAGGACACCACCACCCAAGTGCTCTAAACCTTCTGGATGCCCCGACATCTTTCTATATTACTTTCCTCTTTTTGGCCTATTTTATCTTTTGTGCATCTTATTTTCTTATGGGTCAGACTTTTAGCTGTCAATTATGAAATTCAAATAAGGGAATCATATAAATACGAATATATGTGAACATAATAAAGGAAAAATATCTAAGCATCTATTATCACCTCCTAAGGTTGCATCCAAAGGAATTATAAGAACATCATAGGTATCCATCTAGGTTCCATTCAAGGGACAAGGGAATGCATTTTATACATATACGCATAAGAGGGGAAGTTCATTTTTCCATCCACACATCTATTTACATTGGTACATATAGCTATCATTAACTATCACATGCACTTACAAAAGTTATTCCTAGGGCACAATTTCTACACACACGTAAAATAACTACATGGAGTCTAAGATGTAATGCAACACTCGGTCATAAGTTCACTCTATCGGCTGACCGCCATGGTCAGTCTGAATTCCCATTTGCATCTTTATTTTTAGGATTTTATGTGGCAAGATATCATTTGTTTTGTAGGTTACAGGTGAATTCTGTGATCATCCAACATCATACAAGTGACAAACAATGAAGTTTAGGGCTATTGGTGTGACATAAGAAAAATTAGTTTCGGAGTCCCTAGTGGTCACAGGTGCCTAACAACAGTCAGTGGTGCCTAGGCACCACATTCCTTTTCCATTTTCCCTACTTCAGGCTTATCCAATAGTTCCAAGATTTTTTGTGTTCGGTTACGATAGTCTTCTCCTCTTGTTCATTAGTCTTCCATTTTATAATACTTCAAGATCAAGTACAAAATCAACTAAGTACTCTTCCCTATCTCTTGCACTTAGAGTTTCATATTTCTTTATCTTATATCTTATTTCAAAGCTATACTTTATCATGTATTTATCATATGCGACTCTGTAATTAGGATTTCACAAATTCTATATTTGTTAAATCATTTTTTCAAACCCCAATTTTTAACACTCTCAGATCTTTTGTTTTTCTCATTGCTTTAATATCCTAAGATTCATATCGCCATGGATATGGCCATTTATGATTTTTTGCAATCTCATCCTAACTGTAAGGATAAAATCATCTCTCTTCTTGCTAATACTTACATTCCTGTAAATAATCCTCCAGATCATATATATCAGTTATTTGTTGATGCATTTTCTCAACACCTTACTTTCCCATCTGATGTATCTTACACTCTTTTTGTTTACTATAATTATCCTCCTCTTTATATTAATGCTTACATCTTGAACATAGACATTAGGTAGGTACTAGTTGATAATGGATTTGAGCTCAATATTTTTAATATTACATTTATTCAATAGCTCGGCCTCTCCCCAACTTATCTCAAGACAAAATCAATTTCTATTCATATCTATGATTCTTTTTTATGTCCATGCATGGGCCATGTCACCTTACCTATCAAAATTGGCCCAAAAACCATCCCTACAGTATTCTTTGTTATCAATGTCAAGATATAGTACAATTCCTTACTTGGTAAACCATGGCTTCATGCTATGTAGGTAGTAATTTCTATAGTTCATTGATCTGTTAAGTTCCTACATGATGTTCATGTGTATATTATTCTTGTTGACCACGAACCATTCCCAACTCACTTCTCTACCTACTCCATTTCTCTATCACAATTCCGGTCATCCCCATAACCCTCCTACATATCTCATTGATGATTATTAACTCATGGAACCTCCTACCCCTACCTTGGACATGATTCCTATTTAAGGTTCCATTTTTGCATTGGAAACCATGCCATTTGCTACATCTCCACAATAACACTCTGCGTTGACACCCCCTCCTACTAGTTATTCGATACTTTTTCAGGGTTCTATCCATACATTTAACGTCATACCACATTTATCTTCCCATGAACACTCTGCATCACCTCTTCCTCCTTTCACATACACTCTTTTTCTCATTAATTATTATTGGAAACATATTCCATTTGATCCTACTAGTTCCGATACTGTTTACACACATGATGGCTTGGCTTATCTTGGATTCAAACTCGATCATGTCATCCCTCCACTTCATTCTCCTCACATCTGTTAGGGATATGTTTTCATTACTTTTGCTTATGGCCTCTGTGTCTTCCATCTATCATTATTTGTTGCATGCACTTATCCACACACTCTTGGGTAGTCTTGGCTTGACTACACAGGTGGCACTTTGGATCCTAGTCATATTGACATCACATGTCCCATTCCTTTCGGACATGTTTCTATTTTCAGTGATTAATTTATTGGCTATACACAAAATATAACTTGTTGGTATGCACATGGTTGTCCCCTACCACCTTTCACTTATGAGGAATACACAATTGGCATGTAAAATTTATGCCGCAATGGATCTATATATGATCAACAACATACTATTGCTTACTAGGTCTCTGACACATCGCCATTCAACTTTGACATTAACAATGATGATCTCTTAAATGATGTTTTTTCTTAGTAGTAAAGAAGGGTTGAAGGTTCCCTACCCCGTAAAAATAAAACCATTCAAAAAAACAAGAAAAATGACCAAGGGTATACCCATTGAATTCTACTACGATAAAAGCATAGATGATCTAACAATAAGCCATAACCATAACAATAATAATATAAATAACAACATCCATAATAACATCATTTAAAAAAGAAATCAATCATAAAAGGACCAAATATCATCAACAAAAAAATCATTGATCAATTCTTTCACTGATGGAATGCACTCATTCCATTCCTTGACCAAGATAGCTATGGTGATCTTCCATTCCTTGTAGTTAATCTCAATCATCTCCCTTCTAGGCATGAATCCATTTTTCTCCATTCGATTGGCTCTTTGCATGTCCTAAACTAGCTCTCCCAATATGTTAATGTGTTGGATAATACATTTCATATTCAGTAGGTAAACTTCTATCATATGCATTAGGGTTTATTTCATTTTAAGTATGTCCTTCTCCATGGCCATACATCTTTTATTCACATTTTTCAAGTTATCATTCACCACAATGGAAATGATATTTTCCATCTTATCTTGAATATCCCTAAGATCTATGGCCATCATACTAATTTTTTGTCTGTTAATGTCAGTGTCCAATATATAATTTTCAAAATCCTTCAAAAATCAACTTTTGTTAATCCCCATTGGGCATAGAACAAGTATTTCTGAGTAAATTTAAGCACTCGTAGACTAGAAATGTATTATTCCATATTCTAGGTGGGGGTCTCTGAGATATCTTCTTTTTCATCCATTTGGGAGTATTTTCAGTCTTCGTCTCTTGCTTTTTACTAACAGTATCCCTAATCTCAATTTGAACCTCTTTATCACTGCCAACTTGGTCCAAATCACCACCATCCTTTTCCTTGGATCCAGATATCACATCTATATTATCTTTCTTACCTTTTTCACCTTCTCTTCTCATTTTCTTCCTAGGGTTTTCCTTGGTTGAGAGAGACCTCGTCCTTTTTTCCACTAAGTTTCCTTCATCCTCTAACCAAGGGTTTTCAATATTGGCTTCGTATTTTACACTTATATCAATTCTGAGTGTGCCTATTTTGACCAAGGTCTTAACAAGGCCTTGATGGAGAGGAAAAATGAAAGTGCCTTTGTTAACCATCTCTATGGATTTTACCAATGATTTATATAGAAAATTATACTTTCTACAATTTGTAATGTGAGTGGGCATTGGGAAATGGTAACCATACACCACTCTATGTCATCCTTCAAGAGTAATATAAGACATAAGGAGTAGGAAAATTATACTATCTACCATATCTTAGATGATTTTACTTGATTCTTATCTACATCGTACACTTGGGGGCATCGTGCTTAATTCCCCCCTCCTAGCATTATTAGATCTTTCATTTCTACTATCATGCTCCATGCTTCACACTTAGTCTTTCTCACTTATTATATAAACAAATTGTATTATCATTACCCTATGACACACTCTTTTGTTAAGGTTCAAACTTGACTTTTGAGGGCATACTACATTCATGAACGTCACACACTACACATTTCATTCTCCATGCTCCAAAACACATCTCTCTATCATTTTATTGTCACACATTGTACTGCACTCTACGCTTCATATTACATCTTGTTAGCATACATTCATCACACCATTACCTTGTGAAACACTATAGTTCCATGATTGATACTTGAATGTTGAGGGTATAAATCTCAAATGAGCCTCACAAAATTCACACTCTTTACACTATATGCTTTATTGATTTATCTATCTAGCACACACATTTCAAACCATTTCCCAATGATCTATTCTTGCTCTATGGTTCATTATTGACTGTCGAGGGGTATTTTATAAATGAACCTCATCTCATACATATTCATACACATCCACTTGGGGGGAACGCTGCTCCTATCACATTTGCAATGCATACCATTCCACCTCACTCATCCACAATATATTGCATATCTTGGTTACACATACTCTTGTTTTCTTATACTAGTTACATGTACAATTTTTTTTACATGCCAGATAGATACTTTTTATGTCATTCTAACACACTAATAATCAGGTATGTTGGCCCCCCTTGAAACAAAATGAATAGTTCTATGCTTCCTTTAGTACCTTGATAACATGATAAGATTGATCAAAAAGTAAAAATATTAAAGTAACTATTTAAGACCCATGGGGAATAGTTCCAAGGTTCTCCTCATTCACTGAAATGCCAAAAAAATCAACTGTTATGTTGTTCATGAAAAAAAAAATCATGGGTTTCTAGGGAAGGAAACACTATTTTGAGGACTTACAAGAATTCAACCACTCCATCTATGCAAATTTATTACAAAAGGGAACCCATGCATTGTCCAGTTCCTCTAATGACATTTACAAGAGAATAAAAATGATGCACATGCTCTATACTATAAAATGATGGCCATTTCAGAGAAACATGTGGTCTTGCATGTCATTTAACACACTTTTTTGGTGGATGGATGAATAATGGTGAATTTTCCTCTCTTTTCCCCTTCTCCCTCTCCCATTTTATATATATTGGAAAAATTCTCTCATTGTAAAGGTTGGTGTTGAACCCTAGTTATTGGTGTTATCATTGATGTCAAGTAAAATTTATGGAAAAAGTGTGAATGGTGGAGTGATGATTAATAAGATACGTGAAGGTTGATTGGTAGTTCCTTTTCAATAATGGTTACAGCTCATAAAGAGGATTCAAGTTGATTCTAAGATGGTATTAGAGTGCTATATGCTTGGCAAGTGACATTGATGCCCACTGAAGGTATGGTGCTAGTTGGTCTATTTGGTATGCTTCTATTAGATGTTATAAAGGTTAGAAATTTTGGATCCAACATGTACAAGAGATTATGGAGTGAGATTAAGGCCATTTTTCGGAAATATCAGTTGAAGCTAGATCATTTATGCCTAGTTATAGAGCCTAATGAGGTGTATGGGTATAAATAAGGTAAGAAAATACAAGTTAAGAATGTTATGAGCCTAATGAAATTTCATAAGGAATGCATGAGCAACAAAAATTCTTATTTTAGATCCTAGAGGAAAAATTAAAATATCCACCAAAACTACCTTTGAGGACTATCAGTGAATAGTGAGGTAAATGATATAGGTTTGAGATGTACAATTTTTTTTATGGTAAACCAACATATGGAGTGTGTATAGGGATGCATTTTACTGATTCATGACGAGTTTCATCAATTTTTGAAGAGGTTTGTAGAAGTTATGCAAGTTTTTCTAAAGCCAACTTCTTAAGGAATGAAAATTGAGAACCTTGTATTATTAGCCTAAAAGAAAAAATATGGATCCTCCTTCAGATAAATCATAGAAGGAATTTTTAAAGAGCATTCCAAGTGTGATATTTTAACAAAAAATTTAGGGTCAAAGGTGGAAGAACAAGAAATTTCTCATAATTTTGCTAACCTTATTTTTCTCTCTTCCAAGAATCATCTTGAATCGATGGAAGAAATTTTGGTTTACATTCAAATATCTTATTTGAGAAAATTTAAATATTTTCATGGTTTATTAATGATTCCTCCAAGTTATTATTTTCATAAATTTTATCCAAGTATCTCCAATTCATTACAAGGGCTAATCATGGTGTGCAAGATATGTGTCTACAAGTGTGCTGTGGAAAAATTCAGTCTTGAAAGTTGTTATTGAATCAAATGATGAGATTGAAAAAACAATTTTTCTCTCTCTTCCAATCCTTGGTACATGATAAAATATCAATCTTTATTTAGATAAGTAGTATGAAGCCAAAATATTACCTTTAACCTTAAATTACTTCCTATGCTAGCTCATGAAGTGTGGTCCCTAAATTGTAAAATGTGGTTTTCATTTCATAGGATCATGTGTTTAAGGGAATTAAAGATGGTATAAGGGTCTACACATTTTCATTCATTCTTTCAAAAAAATTATAAAGGGCTGAGGTACTATTGAATCTTGTCAAGCTCATCTTTGGTCTTGATGTGGACTATGTGTCACTATGCAAACATGGTTTGGAAATTAAATGTGATTTTTTGGTCTATTGATGTTCTTTGAGCACTGAAAGAAGGTATATAATACCTCGTTGGTCCTCTCAAGTCAGTCAGGGTGTTTTCTAAGACCCTAAAACAACTTTTTTCTTTACAAATTAAAACACTGTCAATATTTATACCACGGTGCCTACAAAACCAAGCTACTGGGAGTAAGTTTTGATCTTATAAAGTGAAAAGAAAGATGGAACAGGTGTTTAAGGTTTTCAAAGGTCACATGAATTTGGAATTTTTGTTTTCCATTAACTAATGAGTGATAAATTAAAATTTTATCCCTTTTAGGCATGCACGGTCCAACAAACCCGCTGTCTAGGGTTTAGAATGGAAAAATCATCAAAGCTCCAAGTTCAACTAGTGAAAATTCTCAAAATTTTAACCTTATCTATATCTTGTACTTTTATTTCATATTTTTCAAGTTTTAAGTTATTTCATCAAGGATTCAATGATATTTTCATGACAGTCTCTTTGAGATAGGTCTTCACTTTTTCTACAGTGCTGATAAGTAAATTTAGTTCTCTCTCTCTCTCTCTCTCTCTCTCTCCCATTTTGAAGGCCTGAGACTTCTTGTAGAGCTCATTCATGATATTGGGATGATTGAAATAGAATTAAAAACGGATGAAAATGTTTGCAAAATATGACAATGGTGTTTCATTTCTTCTTCAAATACTATATTAGTCTTACTACATTCTCAGATCTTGTAAATTGAACTTTTCAAGTTCATAAATGTATCTACCTGTCTAACTTCAAAAATAAGCATGGGAATAAAATGGATGAAGAGTAAATTAAGGGAAGTAATGGATTTTGGAATATTTGTATTTATAACTACTCTATACATTATCAAGAAATCTTTAAGTAACAATCCTGAGCTCGTAGAATTCAAAAGGTCAATTGTTCATATGTTGAAATGGTTAGTTTTGGAATGGAAACTAAAATGTAAAGGTGTAATAAAACTCAATAGGTGCCATTTTTCAAACTACAAACTCTAAGTTTCATGAAAGAATCTTGTAGGTCTACAGGGAGGTGAAAAGGTGATAATACACATATGCAAAATTATGGTATGAGTTACAATGTGTGTGGTAATTCATGTTTGCTCGAGATAAAGTAGTAAAATAAATGAAGAGTCTTGTATGAAAATGAAAAAGGTTTTGGAATATGAGAGGTCTGAGTATGAAAAAGAGAATTTTGTGTCAAATTTGTTCTTCTTGAAAGAGTAAGAAAAGAGTGAATATGATTGTGTTGGAAGTGAATGTGTGAGAAATAAATATATGAAGTGTTGACTGAGTGAAAGTACAATGACAATATTAGAATGAGTTAAGAAAGGTAATGAGATGAATATATGTTGAAGTATGTAGTTGATGACATAATTATAGATGATTTAATTAGATATAATTAAGGATAGCTGTGACAAAGAAGAAAGTTGATGCTTGAGAAAGCTATAATGCTATGAATATTATATTTAGGTAATATTACATGCATAGAGAGGAATATGACAGGTAAATTTTCATGAAGAAGACATCATGATCTAGTATGAAAATTATTCTTAAATATATGATATCCGTGTGTAAGCTAAGAATTTGTATGCAGAAGATACATAAGTACATTAGAGCTAGAAATGTTGCTAGGATGATGAATGTGTGATGAAGTCAACATAGAGAGTTATGAGAAAGTGAGAGTATCATCTTCATGGGGTAGAGAACATAATTTTTAGAACTAATAATAGTTGTGCAATCTAAGGAATTGAATGTTAGTTTGAGATGAAATGTGATGAAGTAATGAGATGAAACAATGGTCACATCATGTTGATGTCAGAAACCAAGTGAGGAAGGTGATCCTAATTTTTTCTATGTTCTGTTGGATATATTTTATTCTTGGCTACACACACAAACCTAGACAGTCATGGGATAAATCTCCTTCATTTAACTATGAATCTCCCGTACAAGATGTCTATCTACTATAACTATTCACACTAGTAAATTATATAATTTTTATAAACTAAAATTATTCCATTGTATTACTTTAATCACAAAGCACATGAATCATAGCTTAGAAATTTTACATCAATTAAGCATCTATGTTTAGAAACATTGTGGAAAAGAAGAGGAAGGAAAATATATAATGTATAGAAGTAACAAGAAAATAGAGAATGCACTTTATACTAAGTAGATTTTAGAGCTTATTGCATCCGTACAACATAGATACACACTTTAGAAATGTGATAATATTTAGCAATTGAAAATGAAATGAATTCAGATCCATATTTAAGATAACACAAATTTTACCATAAAATCCTCATAGAATGCACAAAAAAACCTCTCAAACACAAAGTTCTTGAAAAATCCACCTTCTTATTTAATTCCAACTAGTTTTACAGAATGAACATTCAAAAATCTCAACACAAAGTTTGAAATATTCAATTTCATACACTAAAATTACAATAACTATTTTCCAAAATGTACCCCTTGCTCATTTTGTGGATAACTCCTTTCATTCTTCCCTCTCTTGTGCCTCTGTCACATTTTTTTTCTTTCTAGGCACTCAAAACTTTCTGGAAATGGCACTGTTGGATAGAGCTCTTTCTCATCTTTCCAGAAAGATAAAGTTTTCCTCCTAACTCCATGTATTTTTGAAGTTATGGCCCGACGGAGTTTTTTTGGGAAATTTTCCCCTGAAAGACCCGCAGAAAATGAAATGGTGCCACGTGTCCAAGGAAGTGATGGGGATCAGAGGAAAACTTTGTTTTTTTACCAAGTGTTTGGCAAAGTTTTCAAAAAGGGATATTTTGCCCCGCAGGCCCACCGGCGAATCGGATTATGCCACGTGTCCAAGGGGAGAAAATTGAAAAATTTGACTAAGTGTGGTGCCATGGAAAATTTTAGAGGAAAGGCCCACACCCAATCATGTTTCGCCACGTGTCCTATGGCATCGAACTAGTGGAGCATGGAGGAGAAGTTAGAATTTTGGTGAAGTGTTTTGCCAAATTTCAAAAGGACAATTATTGGCCCGCAGGCCCGCCAACCATTCAGAGCAGGCCACGTGTCCCCAGGCACTGGGAATGGCAGAGTGAAGGGGGAGATTGGGATTTTTTCCCAAAGGGATTGCGCAAAGGGAAAAATCTTTGCAGAGGGTCCACGGTGAATGAAATCGTGCCACGTGTCCCGGACTGGTGGAAAGCGGGGAGAATTTAGGAAATTTTCTCAAAGGAAAAAGAAGGAAATTTCAAAGGAAAAATCGTCCCCCTGAGTGCAAACCAATGGAATATCACCACATGTCAGGTGGTGCCAAAAAACTCAAGACAAGCCCACGTGGAAAATTTAGGAGGAAATGCTTGCGGTGAAGCACCTTCTCCCACGTGTCCTCAACTCATCAGCCCGACGGGGAATTTTTGGAAAATTTTCCAAAGGGAAAAACAATGGAAAATGAAGCATTAAAGGCCCGTGCCCAATTAAAACTTGCCACGTGGCACCTAGAATAGTGGAACATGGGGAATTTTTGGAAAATTTTCCAAATGACCAAAAAGTGGAAAATTTTAAAAATTTTGCTCGTCAATCCGATTTGGCCCTGTTTTGCCCTAAAATTTCAAATGGCCATATCTTTCAATCCAGAGCTCGATTTTTCATGTTATTTATATCAATGGAAAGCTGGTGAAATTATCTACAAGATTTCAAGGTCATTTTTTCATTTTTATGGATTTTGGAGAGAGAAAATTTAAAATGCCTCTGGCACGTGGTCATGGATAGAAATGATGTTTCAACCACCATTTTTAATGAAGAATGGCTCGCATTCTCTCCCAGCATGGCGAAAAATGTTAGGGGATGGTCTTGTAAGGATGCCCATGCTGTTTTAATGTGTTTTGGGTTGGTGGTTGAATCTCTCCCACATTTTCCCATGTTTCTCTCTTCTGGGGTCGTGGTTTGCACTATAAAAGCCAGAATGGGTTCTTTTTTGAAACGAGAGACACTTTTTCAGCTCTCCAACTTCCCCTTTTCTTCCTTTTTGGTAGAATTTGTGGAAATTTTTACCTTTCCATGCAATACAACACCCCTTTTTTCATTTTGATCACTGTAATGCATTGTCTTGGATCTGGAATGTGAATATATGCTTTGTGATTAAAATCCCTCAATCGTTTCATATATCTACCATTGTTTTTCTGATCTTTCATTACATTTTGAGCAATTTGTGCATGCTTTGTGCTATGTTTTCTTGTGGATTGTGTATGTATTGCAGTATCAAATGTCTGTAACTCCTTTGGTACATCACCTTAATAGCATTAGCTTCATTTTCTTTCATTCCCTATCTTTTTCCCCTTGGAATTTAGGGTAGGAACTAGGAATTCAAACCTCTGCAGCTTGTAAGTGATATATCTGATCAGAGGAGTTAAGGAACCAACCTCTGATCTAGAGATTCCTCTCCCATTTTACAACTCCCACACTTGGGGAGAGGATTCAATGTTGTGCAATCACACTGGATGCCCAAGATGTCAAACTAGAAGTCTGATCAACATCCAAGGGTGTTACTGATTTGCAACAAAAAGTACCAAGGAAGTATTTTGCATCAGAGGAATGCGAAACCTTGTTATGATTCCCCTCGAAAAAATTCAAGGATGACTGGATCAGTAGACTCCTTGAATGCAACATCTTCTATCCATCTGGTGAAGTAGTCTGTATCTGTCAATACCCGCTTATGGCTAGCACTCGAAGGAGGATTTATCATTCCCTATGAGTTCTAGACCCCATTCAAAAGTTTGATCCACTTGGATTGGTAAGAGGGGAAGTGATACCAATTTCTTCTTTCCTACAAAGAAAGAGAATTATTTTCATTCCATGAACCACTTATGCACATATGAAAACATGGTAGGCCAAAAGTATCCTGCCTTGATGGTATTCATCACTAATTTTTGGGCAGAGAAGTTTCCACCAAATAATCCATTGTGAAATTTTCGCTAACACTTTTTCAATCTATGTGCCATTAATACAACTCAGCAACACGACATCAACATTTATGTTGAAGAGAACACCATCAATCAACACATATGGAATAAACTGCATCCTCAGATGTCATCTCTTTGTTTTTTTCAAACCAGGAGGGTATGCACTAGTGGAGAGGAATGTGATCATGTCCTTCATCCAGGTACATGAGCTAGGATCACCATTCTTCTTAGGTTTAAACCTACTAGAGATCTTTTCATCTACAAATAATGTAGTCCGAGGATCAAACTCCATGCCCTCTACAAGTTGCTTACAGAGTGCATTACCTCTGGAAAGCTTAGTGGATTTAATATTCACATCATACTCCATGATTTTGGTCACCCATATTTCTTTCTTCTAGCTAATTTCTGCTCCCATGATGAATTCTCTCACTGTTGAGTGTCAAACTAATATCTTGATATGATTTGTGGTAACCATAGTTTTAGACTTGTTTAGCGCGTGCATGATAGCAAAGACCTATTTCTCCATGTGACTGTATTTTAACCTCATAATACTTCATTTTTTGACTAAATAAATCCACTAGTTACTCTATTCCTTGTTCATTTTTTTATGTCAAGACAACAGTAACAATAACATCAAATCCATAAGCATAAAGGATGAAATCCTTCAAATCATTTGGATTGATTAGTGTGAGAACACAAGAAATTTCTTACTTGATTTTGTTGAAGCTCTCCTTTTCTTCTGATATCCATTTGAAGACTGTATCTTTCTTGATCATGAGGGTGATAGGCATTACCCATCCTACAAATTTAGGAATGAATCTCCTATAAAATTGATTTTTTGTAGGAAATATTGCAAGACTTTTTTGTGCACTGACAAGGAAAGAGCAAGGATGGATGAAACATGCTCAAGATAACTGGAAATGGCATCCGTTGAGACCACATGGAATAGAATCTTTCCCTACACCACAAATTTTTTTCACTTATTGGGGTTAAGATACACCCCAAATTATCTACATCTCTCGAATGCCTTTTTCTAGCTACTCCATATGATATGCGCCTTGCTTTAAGAAAATAGTATGTCATCTAGGTAAACCAGGATGAACTCATTAGTATATCCTTTGAAGGAAATGTCCATAGGCCCCTCTGGAATTTTACGCCTACATTTGAAAAACCAAAGGTTATCTTTTGATATGTAAAGGCTCCCCCATTTATTTGTAAATGTCGTCTTAAATTGTTCCTCTTCCTTGACCATGATCAGATTGAATCCAGAATACAAGTCAAACATGGAAAATATTTGCATGCCAGCCAAAGTCTGTAAGATCTATTCAATAGAAGGAAAAGGATAGTGATCCTTCAAGGATATCTTATTTAAATCTCATAAATAAACATAGAGTCTTATTTCACATTTTTTTTGTGCACTGGAACAAGATTCATGACCCAAGTAGAGTACTTAATGGGAAATATTATCTTTTCCTCAATGAGTGTGTAAAACTCTTTCCTTATGAGGGTCTCTATCTTTCGGATTGACTAGAATCTGGTTTTGTCTGATGGGTTTGACACTAGTATCAAGGTCAATGGAGTATTGAGCAACACTTAGATCAAATCCTTTGAGTTATTCATACTCCCATGAGAAGATGTCACTGTATTTATGAAAAAGAGAAATGAAGGCCTAGTTTTCATCATGTACAAAATATTTTTGTAGAAGCAACTCTTTTCCATGTCCAATAGTGATTGGAGTGCATTCTTCTTACATTGAACATATATTATTTTATTCACACTTAAACTCATCATTGTGGAAGAAAATTTTCTTAAAGGTGACTGTCCCTTTAAGCAACTTATTTATCTTTATCTAGATCACTTGGTCACCATAGCTATCTTGCAAGTTAGCTTGCATGTTTGAAGATAACTCAGCTTCATTATGAATGAACTCAAAATTTTGCACATCATTGTCAAATAGCTACTAGCTGATATCATTCTCTGGAATATATGATCAAAATAAATCCTCAATAGGTGAGAATTGTGAACCAAGCACGACCATTTGATCTGGTTCTTTATTCATCTTTCTTGGCACCATTTTGAGATTCAAAGCATCAAATACCTCTAGGAGGTCCCAAAATATGTAATTATATGCTTTGAGAAGCTTATTATTTTTTGTGCACTTGTATGTGACCTAGTGGATAACTGATTCAGTGTCCCCAAAAATCTACAACGCCTTTACCTTTTTATTTTCATTAATGAGAAGACCATGCACCAACACTTCATATTCTGCTACATTGTTGGAATATGCAAATTACATCTTGTGCATGAAAAAGAACTTCTCATCCTTGAGAGAAATGATAACAACACCTGTGTTAGCACCATTTATACATCTAGAGCCATCATAAGTATAACTTTCACAGTCCATAACCCTCTTCGTCTTGTTCTTTCTTGAGTGTGGTAGGCAATGCACGGTCTTCTTAAAGGATGGACTAAGTACCGAGGCTATTTTCAAAAGATTTAAGAGCTTCAACATAAGGATCAAATTCATAGCACTTTTCTGCTAATTCATCTAATATTAGATCAGGTATGAGGGAGGAGTGGGTTGCTCTATTGAAACTAAATCTTGTACTTGGCCTTCTTGGATTAGGAAATTGGTTTAGAGAGGTGACTGATCATATGAATCAACATGATATGAAAATATGGTATTATATTTTATGATAAACTGGGTACCATACCTTGTTCTTAATAGCATATGAGACTAATCACAAGAGAAGTAAGCACCCAATTTGGCAATGAATTCTCTTGATAGGCAAAGGGAAAATAAGGGAGGTAAGTCAATAATTTACACATCTTGAGTTATATTTAAGCTTGGACATGAATGGAGAGTTAAATGAAGATCCTTGATGACTCCAAGAGTGATCAAAGTTGAGCCATCAAGTTGTAATACTACTTTGGACATAGAGATGCACTTAAGACCTAGAACATCAGTGATTTTATTTGGAATAACTGAAGTACTAGCCCCTGAATCAATCATATAATTGTGCACAAGATGTTTTCCTACTATCAAATACATATAGAAAGGTGGGGTTTTGAAAACCTTACTTACTTCTCTTCAGTTTGACAAATATTGACAGCAACATGAGATATTTAGATTACTAGATTAGTGTGTGGGAGTTGTGCCAGAGCTTTCTGAAACATGTCACACTAAGATGAAATGGCCAGGGCATCCCACATTGTGAAATTTACTTTCATCTTCTTTATCTAGTCCATAATGTTGAATGGAATGCCCAAATTCTTGTGCATTTAAGGCACAAAAAAATTATTTTCTTGATTTCTCAGGTGCAGAGGTGGGGTCCTTAGCTTATGCAGAGGCTTTACCTACCAAAGGAGAGGCACACACTACTTCTGTTGAAGCCTTGTGTGGAACCTCTCACATAGGGTATTGCACACTATGACTATTGGGTGTATTACAATCCTTATTTGAAGATGAGATAAATATCTTTTCTTTTGAGGATCAACCTGTGTGGTAGGAACATAAGGTTGTCCACCATAATTGAGAATTCTTATCTTGCACATTGTGTTATCATCAACTGGGGTGCGTGGTCTATTTGGACTATCCGCAACTTGATTTATTGTACAGAACTCTTCGACACCAAATAACATAAGGTTGTCCTCAAGAACTATTTCTAGCACTTTTTGATTTTCTAATTCACACATATTAGTCAAAGGTTCATAGTTTTAAGAAGCTTAAATCATGTAAGTTTATACGCGTAAGGAATTGGCATGACTATATTGGCTATGAGGCATGTTATAGGGAAAACACCATTATAAATCTTTAGTCATGTTGTTATCAACTAGAATAAGTGCTTGACTTGAGCATAGTGAAGGAAGAGGCTGCGTAGGAGGAAAAAATTTTCAAGGGAAGGTGTACATTAGCCTACCATATGTCATTATTCTCCCATATCTTTGATTTGGATAATTATTTCTAAAAGGATGACGACTTTGATTATACTCTTGATTGGAATTATTCCTGGAGGATTGCACTTGTTACTTTTCTAGAGATGTGATTTTATTGGACAAGTTTCTAACCAGGGCCTTCATTTTATCATCCTCCTTTTACTTCATGGGAGGGTAATATGTGGAACTAGAAGGTTGAGCACTCTGATCGGGAATATGGGAAACAAAAGGTTGGGGTACTTGAGGAATATTTGGAAATAAGGGCATAAACGAAGTAGGAGCTAACTTTCCTGCCTAAATTAGACAATTCTCATCCCTAATAGATAATGCATAGGCCCCAAGAAGTGTTGCGCCCCCCATGGATTTAATCATGACAACAATATCATAATTTAAAGCTCTAAAAAATTACATGAAAGAACCTTCAGGATTTGGTCTTACCATGGCTGAAATCCACTCCCACATTTTCTGAAATATGAAATTAAAATCTGGCATAAGCTCATTGGGAGCTCTCTTGATGGTTGTCAATTGTTCAAGAAATGAAATATTGCATGCCTTCTCTTCAAATTGATTACAAAGTGCTGCCCCTAGCTGATTCCAATTTTGAATTGACCATGTTGTTAGACTCCTGAACAATTACAAAGCTCTCCATTTGAATGAAGAGGATAATAGTATAATAACCACATCTTGTTCAATGATTTGGTGGATGGCACAAACATTGACAATGTCATGTATACAGTCATCTGGAGTAGGATGGTTTTCCCTAGTGAATAAAGGGATACTTTTAAGTGTAGATACTGGAATAGGATTTTGGGAATTAAGAGCAAGAGGACTACTACCAGTAAAATTAACAAATAATTGATTTTTTTGTTGTGCTGCCATAATGATAGGTCTCAAAATACCCTAGTAGGCTGTAAGGAAGGCCTACCTGGAGGAGGTGTAGAACTCACATGATGCATAGGAGATGGAGATGCACACACAGTTTCTTGGATGCATGTTCTTCTTAGAGAAATCTTAAGGTACTCAAAATACTCTTAAGCTACTACACTTTGACTAGTATGTATGCTTATCATAAAAGGCATGTAAACTTCTGAAAATAGTAGATTTGAGAGTTGGGAGTCACTAGATGTGCTAAAACAAGCCTCCAAATGCTGGAAATAACTAAGTCGCACACCAAAAATTAGCAATGATGAAATTTAATATTTCATTGCTCGTCCCACTGAGCATGCTGAAAAATGTTGGAAATCAAAATTGCACCCATCCCAGATATAGATGATCTTGGATTTTGAGGCAACATGGGATTGTCTCCAAGTTGTGGGACATTGCACGCTTAAGACAGAACTACAAAGAGGACTAGTTCCTCTACCTATTTATTTTGCTAAAATTACTCGTATGAAAGGAAATGCATCTGTTTATCACTACTTTAAAATTCTAAGGGTCCAAGGTTAGGAAGAGATGCATGAAAAATGATAAAACTAAGATAAAGGAGGTGATAACACCAGAAAGAACGTGGATGAAAAAAAATAGATTTAAGAAAAAATGAAGGAAAATATGCACAGAGAGGATAGGGACACACGTATCACAGTCTAAAAACACACTCACACACTCAATTTTTTGGGGAAATATCAGAAAAGTAACCTACAAGGGACATGAGGAAGCACAACAAATATTAAAATGTAAAATAAAGGAAAGATAAATCAATAAAAATGAGCCATAGGTAGAGAATAGCCACAAAACTAAGCTTCTATTGCTTCCAAGAAATGCACAGTTGATTACAATAGCAGATGAGGTTGATATCCACATGCAAAAAATAGATCCAAAGGTCTACAACTTAAAATAATGAGTATAGATCTTAGAAAACTAAAGGGGTCCAACCTTTTATAATGAGTGTTGTTCTTAAATTTATAGAAGAAGAAGGAAAGAAGAAGAGGAGAAAGAAGAGGGAAAATTATATTTGAAATCCAACATACCAACAACAAGCATTGAATTCTTGAAAATATGCCTGACAATACTAACATATGTACCTCCCCATGTCTGTTTGGATTGTAGAAGGAGGTGAGATTTGAAAAAAAAATGTGGCTGATTTGATTAAATGCCTACATTAATTGTTGAAATGTGTTTCCTTGCTTTTTACCAACCAAATCCTACCACGCTCTATTTTTTAATGATCTAGAGTGTAGCCCATGTCAACAACTATCCAACAAGACCAAGGGCACATGGATAGGTGTCCTGTAACAAAATTTATGATGTTCTAAAGTTTACAGTGCAAACTGGACATGCAAGACACGTGGCGGGCACTGATTGATCCATGTGATCTGTTAACTGTTTTGGTGTGTTTTCATTTCTACCAAGTGTTGCATACCGGTTCATCACAAGGATTCAACACCTAGTTTATGCACTTTTCTAGGTTATGTATTGCATAATCATGTCTTACAGGTAATTATGTGGCATAGTGAATCAATGCAGAAGAATGCACAAAGTGCACATAAAAGAAAGAGGCACGAAAGATGAAAGTAAAGGACAGGTAAATGTAGGTAACATGTGTAGAATAAATGGATGTATAACTATAGAATATAAGTATGCAAGTGGGGCACAGGAATTTAAATGAGAGCTCGTGACAACAAGATAAAAGAGTTACATAGAGAAAGTTAAGAAAGAAGTGTATAATGCACAAAAGTTAGGGAAAGATACGCTAGGGAAAAATGTGGAAGAAGCATGAGAGGGACTTAGCCAATTTGGAGTGAAAGTTAGGGGTGTGCGTGGAGGATCTGTGAATTGTGGGAAGGAAGGCATGAGCGCAAAATGGGTTCTCACAAAAGGAGAATGGATATAAACAAAGGAATGGAGAATTAAGGGTGCACGGGGTGTGTAGAGGAATAATAACCAAATAATGTGCCATGGAAACAATTAGAGTGCATATAACCTACAATATTTATCTTTAGAGCCAGAATGAGAATATAAGTTGTCAAAATAACTAGGGGAGTTATTTTGGACAATAGTGACCTAATGTTAATAAAGGACCAAGCTTTCTAAGGGACAAGGGACTACATTTTATGCATACATGCATAGGAGGGGAATTTCATTTTATTATGCATACATCTATTTACATTGGTACATCTATCTTTTGATTGTTATCATGTGCACTTGCACAAGGGATTTCTAGGGCATAATTTCTATACACATACTCAAGAATTACATGGAGTTTGAGATGTAGTGAAGTGCTCTATCATAACTTCACTCTATTTAGTGACCTTCAGGGTTAGTCTGACTCCCCATGTGCATATTAGATTTTTAGGATTTGATGTAGTTTTTGGTTTTGTAGGATATCATTTTTTTTGTAGGGTATAGGTGAATTTTGTGATCATTAAGCAACATACAGGTGACAAACAACGAAGTTTAGCGACATTGGTGTGGCACAAAAAAATATTTTTTACGTCCCTACGTAGTCACATGAACCTAACAAATATCCCTATCACATGGGCACCCCAGTCCTATTCCAGGTGCCCTAGTCCAGGATCATCCGATAGTTCCAATATTTTATGTGCTTAATTACGATAGTGTTGCTCCTCCTGTTCATCAGTATTCCAGTCTAGAATACTTCACGATCAAGTGAAAAATAAAATAAGTATTCTTCCCTCTCTCTTTCACTTAGGGTTTCATTTTTCTTTAGCTTATTGCTTATGTTAGATCTGGTCCTTCATAATTTATTTATTATATGTGACTCTACAATTAGGATTTCATAAATTCTATATTTTTTAAATCAATAACACATTGATACTTAAAACTAGTGTTTATAATATGATAAAAGATTCAAAATACAAGAGGGGAGATGTAATTAACCACACATGACTATACATTAGAGATTTTGTGGCACATATTGGAAAAATTGAGAAATAGTATCCTTTGGATGCTTCATTTTAGAGAGTGTCACTACAAAATATCTTGGTTTAAGACTGTATAGGTCTTACGGGTATGCTTGTATAGTCTAGGACCTAATGTACTATTTTCATATTTGTTATTTTTTATTTCTGCAACTTCTTATATCCTTCGACTGTCTATAAATATGTTTCATTTTCAAACCCTAAGTGTCTCAAAATATTGAAACCATTGATAATAAACTAAATCGCACTCAAACCCTAACCATGAGTGGGAGACCCTGCACCTAAGGTTAATGTGTGGGTTAAATTGTAATTGTTACACCACCTACATTAGTACTACTTTGAAGAGGCCTCAAACCACATGTAGTTCTACACCTAACATGTACTATCTATATGAGTGCATATAGTTGGAAACTTGAATCAATTTGAACATGCTTGAGAGAATTATGCTCTTACTAAGAATTTGAAGTAGGTATCTTGATGTTCTTGGAAAAGAGGTAAGATAGACTTCTTGACCTATTTGAGTGCTTAAGAACTATAATAGTGGCTTCTTGTTGGTCGTCGAAAAGGAACTTTAAGAAGAGCAGCAGTCAGGGGACAAGAAGTCCCTCCTCTTTAATGGGAGAGGTTCCCTTATTCAGAAACAAACCTATTTACACATGTACAAAGCATGGTTTCACTATGGAACTTGGATATCATAAAAGTGTTTCCTAAATAGATCATCAATTACAAAAGGACAGAGGAATGAAAATGCGGAAATGAGCAGAAAGGCACCATTCAGAATTATAGATGACAGAATAATTCCTTATGCGTGCAAGGATACAGTGAATTGGAATAAGATCATTTGTACTCACATTAATAAGATGAAATTTGAAAAGACACACAGTTCTATGAATAACATCTACAAGAATACAAAGCTTCTCAGCATAATGTAGACAAATGATCTAACAATATTTAATGGATAGCTTGCGAATAAAAAGAATCAGATAGACAAAGAATGAAAATCCTTCTGTATTGATTTCTTTATGATTTCTTTACACTTTCAAAAATAAGCCAAGTTCCTCTCTCCAAAAATGGCGAGGAGAGGCCATTATATAGTTTACAAATTAGTTACCCTTGGTAACTACTTCTTTTAACTAATGTTTTAGTTAAAGGGCTGCTAATCGCGATACCCCAACTAATTACAATAAATCTGAGATGAGGGAAGGAAAAAAGAGAAGAATCAGGAGAAGAAGATAGGTGTTCATGACTGGGAGGGGCCCACTGACTTCAGGATCCGCTGTCTGAATATTTTCAATGCCTCTACTATGTCTCTGCCTCGTGGGACCGATGTGTTGGCAGTGGACTGGGTCCAAAATCTGAGGCACTTCTCCATTTCTTTGTCAAATTCGACATGAGTATGATAATCTTTATTCACTTCCTCAATAGCAGACTGGAGAGAGCAGATCTCCTTCATCTTTTCTTTGGAAATAGACTCCTCCCTTGAACAAATTCTCTTTGACAAAAGCTCTGAATTGAGCTTTGATTTCTCGTAAAGAGAGGGGCACACTAGAAGTCTCATCATGGAGATGGCAATGTATATCCTTGAAGGCAGATATTACCAAAGTTTTGAAGGCTTCACCCTTCTGCCAGCTATTCTTCAATTCTCCCAAAGCTTCTTCCAACACCTTGATTTTCCATTCCACGCTGTACACCCATGATTTTGACAAATTATCCTTTGCATCATTGAAGACCTTGCTTGCCATTAAGAGATTTTCATCAGCTTGCCCCATAAGGTGAAGGTCTACTATACAACTGCTCCAAAGTTTAAGTTCTTTATCTATGCTCCCAATAGTGGAGGAGAGTTTCTGTTGCAAATTGTTCACCTTCTCATGGAGTTTGAAGGCTTCATCAATGAAATTCAATCCTGCAACAAGCATATCATCCACCATGGCCTCCATAGCCCTTCCATAGATGGAATACTTGTGTATATCTTTGATACTTTGCACTTCATCTTGGCTGAGAATTACAGGTGGTGGAAGAGTAGCCAATGGGGTAGGATCTAGAACTTTATCCTTGGATAGCAGTGACTTGATGAAACCTGTAAGAATCTGGGCCTGCTCCTCCAGCTGTTCTATGGTTTTTTGCCCTTTCTCCACCCTCCCAATGACCCTGGTGACTGTTTCCTAGAGATTGTGGATCTCACCTTCAGGGGTGGACTCTCCCATGGGAATTCTCGAGAGCTCCAGATCAGATGCTTGTAAATCATGCTCTGGTTTGTCCACTTTGGGCTTGGCTATCTCCAAGAATTGCTGGCCCTGAGCATCAGATACTATTCTGGAGGTAGTCCTGGCTTTCTTAGTGGGAGTAGGAGGAGCAGTGCCTAATAGGGCCGCCACAGCATCAAAATTGGGTCCTGAGATTTGGGAGGAAGACTTCCTCTTTCTACTATCAACAAAAGGCTGCACCCATGCAAAAGAGGAGGAAGAAGAGGAAGGTGGGGCAAGAGGGCCTGAGAGAAAGGGAACTCATGGCACTCAAAGTGTGCACTGCTATCGTCTCTAGTTGGGATATGAGTGGAGCGCTCGGGGCTTCTGGTACAGAGGAGTCACTAGCACCCGGAAGCTCAGTGCTTTGGACCTCTTTTTCTTTATCCATGGGGGCTTCTAGAGCGCTTGTAGAGACTGGCACTTCACTCTCCTCACTTTCACTGAGAACAATGATGTTCTCTGGGCCTGAGGGCAACTCCGTATGCTTCCTTAGGGGATCTTCCTCCACAGGCTCCTTCTTGACTTCTCTGACTTTCTTTTGATATACCTGGGTGGATGAGGAAGGAGTGGAGACTGTGGGACCTTGAGTTGATGAGGCAGGAGGGGTCTGCACAGGTGCTTCTGAACTGGGTGTCAATGCATCCCTTCTTGGTGTTGGAGTATCCTTGGAGGAGGATTCCCCTGAGTGCCTTCTAAGCTCACAGACTTTCCTATCAAACCAGATTTTGGTTCTTACCAAGACGGGAGCTAGGATTTCTGCCAGATCATCCTTCTCCTTTTTGAACCAATCCAAATCCTCCAAGGGAGTGTGTTTGACCATGTTGTCATATTCATATGAGTACAGGTCAGAATTATCATCCTGGAGCCCTTCAGGAACTTGGTACAGGTTAAGCTCTTGAATTAATTGAAGAGAAAATCTGCCATAGTGTCTCCTCCTTGCCTCAAAATCATCAGCACAGTCAGCCCAATAGTCCTCTGTGTCTGCCCTATGATGATAATTGATTTTGATGTTCTGCTCAATAAATTTCTTCAAGTCAAAGCAGGTTCTTGGCCTGAAGAAATGGACAGTGATGGGAGCTAGGGCTCTTTCTATGTTTTGTGCATCTAGAGCCGTTTTGCAGGTGTAGTTTCCCAAAGATATGGGGAAGTGCAGGCCAGTGATTTTCTTATCCCTGTAGGTTCTGTGCAACTTGTCCAGCTGCCTGCATACCTCTATCAAGGCCATTTTATCATTGCAGAACATAGGAAGCTTGAGAGGAGTGCTCTCATAGCCTGCAAGCCTTATATAGGAAAATTTTCTAAATTGGATGAAGTAGGCACCGTAGTGTGATATCAGATTCATAGCTTCATCAGAAAATCTCCTCGCCGTATCGCTCTCCAGAAGCCTGACAATGTACATGGTGAAAGCATCATTCACCCTCCTGAAGTTGTGATTGCTAGTTTCCAAGGTGAACTGAGGGCAGTAGGCATATACGGGGTCACCCTTATGAGCATCAATGTATGAGAAGCCAAACCATTGCCTCGATGCTGCCAGAGTATACATCAAGTATGAAGTCATGTAAAATTTCTTTGTTTGCTGTACATTGGACAGCTGCTCTGCTAGGTTCATACTGATGATCTCTACCCAATTGATATTCTGAGTTCCTTCGCACACCATATTGATAAGTGGGCACATCCAGAAATGGAACTCATTGGTAGAGGGCAGGCCCATGACCCGAGCTAGTAAGATTATAAAATCTGATAGTTCCTCATTGAAATCAGCATGGAACAGAACCTTGGATAAACGAGATGCCCCCTTTTTAGGGTTTTTAAGCTAGGACTTCGCCACCCGCGCCTTGTATTGCTCATTTTCCTGGTCGAAGAGGGCCTGTGCCTGGTTCTGAGAAATTACTATAGCATTTTCCATCTCAGGAATCCTTAGGGTAGTGCCAATGGTGGCAGCGTCAAGTTTGGCGATGAGTTCCCCATGCACATTCGTCAGCTCACTCGAGTCAGGATTGAAATGAGCACCGCAGGAGAGCACTGTATCTGTGCATTGCACCGAGATAGGGAAACCACCGGTGAATGCCAAACCACTGTCATGAATCATCTGTGCCATAGGAGAGGGGTTTGAGTCTGTCATTCTTGCCCAGAAATCTCCAAAGTCAAGGTGGCAAACTTCACTGTCTCCGATATCAGGAATGACAGACTCGAGCGGTGAGACTTGCTCCTAGCCTTGGAATTTAATCTTCATATTGATAGTAATTTGAAAAGCAAGGTTGCAGTCTAGACTCAAGGTGAAATTGTAGGGGAAATGGATACGTGTGCAGGAATTTGATCGCAAGGGTATGGGCAATAGATAGCAAGAAAGCAGTGTGCAAAAACGCATAGGGGGAAGTTCATTATATAGCCATTTGGGAGAGAGAAAGATGATTAATGTGCATTAAATACACATCTACCAACTTGAAAAGCAAGATATTTGTGAAGAGCGGGAAAAATTAGCTCGGATGGCCTTTGGTTCATTTGGGACACGCGGGATGTGAAAGCGCGATTCGGCCGATATGGGTGATGCGGGAAAAGTATGCACAAATGCTTCTGGGACATGAGGGACGAAAGTACGTGGAGTACGTGATTCGGCCGAATCAGATGAAAAGGGAACAATGAGCCTGGGTGGACTTGGGACACTTGGGACAAAAGTGTCCGACGGGCCTGAAAGAAATGGACTTCGGGGTAAAGCGGCCGATCGGGGAACAGAGAGCCCAAACGAACTTGGGACACGTGGGACAAAAATGTCCGACGGGCCCGAAAATCACACAAAATGACCCAAAAATGTAGATTCTTTCCAATTTTTTGACTTTTCATATTACCAGGACAATAGAGAAGGCGTTTAACTTAAAAAATTTCAATTTTCAACTTCTCAAAAGCAGGGAAATTTTGAGTGGACAACAGTTGGCTCCTTCTGGGGATGACTTGGCATAAGTTAAAAAGAATGAGACAAGGCAAGAATTTAGAGAAACTAGGGGAAGTAGACCAGTACCTTATCCATTGGGCCACGGAGTCAAAAGCAAACCAATACAGAAGACAACACCCCAAACAAACAACACACAAAAACAAGGGAAGGAAAGGAGAACACGCACTATACAGAATATACAAAGGACTTCCTAATCACCTATGACTTAAACAATTTCAGGTACTGCCCACTATAAGGAAGTGGGAGAGAAGAACCATCCATATAATCAAGGTAAAAATAATTCTTACCAGCAAAGTGCCTGATCTTGAAAGGTCCGAGCCAAAGGGAATCAAACTTGCCATGGCTGCCACGAGGTTCATGCCTTTTATCCCACAACAAAACAATGTCTCCAACTTTGAAATCTCTGAACCTGGCCTTTTTATCAAACAAGACTTTTACTTTCTATTGGTGGGCAGATATCCTATCAGCAACTTTCAATCTGTCCTCATTCAATTTGTAGAGGTACATGATCCTCTTATCCAAAGAATCATTGAAACTGGTGTCTTCAATGGCCTTCATTAGATGCAAGGCTGGTAGCTCCACTGTTACTGGCAATTGAGCTTCCACTCCATATACTACCTGAAAAGGAGACATCCCAATGGCTCTCTTAGGTGTGATCCTATCTGCCCAAAGGGCATCATAGAGTTTCTTGTGCCAGTTCCGTTGGGACTCATTAACTAATTTCCTTATTATAGCCACCAGATTTTTATTTGTTGATTCTGCTTGTCCATTCCCCTGAGGATAATAATCTGAGGAGTGAGCCAGGGAGATGCCATATCCATAACAAAAATCCATCATCTCGGTTGAATAAAAATTTGAAGCATTATCTGTCACGATCTTGTTTGGCACACCATACCTTACCAAGATGTTTTCTTTGATAAAACTGCATACTACTTCTGAAGTAGTACTCTTTACTGGAATGGCTTCTACCCACTTGGTAAAATAATCTGTGGTGGTTAATACATGGGTATGACCAGCACTAGAAGAGGGATTAAGTGTTCCAATGAAATCCAAACCCCATTGTTGAAAAGGTTCTTCGATCACAACTGGTTTAAGGGGCAAAGAGGCCAACTTGGGTCTACCCACGAAAGTCTGACATGCTTCACATTTATCAACCCACTTTGATGCATCTCTGAACAAGGTAGGCTAGTAATATCCTCCATGAAGTATTTTATGGGTAGTGATAGTTGATGAATAGTGCCCCCCACATGCTTGATTGTGAAAAGCTGAAAGCAGCTTCCTCTGTTGTTCCTTGTCCACACATTTTAAAAATCTCCCATCCAATCCACGCTTAAACAAGGCATTTTCCCACAACACATATTGGGCCGACCTTAGTTTAACAGCTCTCTTTTCTTTGGTAGTCAAATGAGAGGGGCATTCTCCATAGGTGAGAAAATGTGTGATATCAGCATACCATTCGTCAATTGAGCCAAGAAACAGAATGGTAGGAAGATCAGCCTTATCCTCTAGTAACTCATGTCTAGCTCCCTCAGTGATGAGTTCACACAGGCCTTTTCCACGGACGAGCTTGGTTGGTCTGATGTCAATGTCATATTCTTGGACCTTGGCCACCTAGTTCCCTCTCTTGGATCCTGAACTCCTGTTGTGTGAGAATGGACTTGATGGTTGTATCTGGTACAAATACTGTGGAGTGAGAGTTAAGAATGTAAAAATGAAACTGCTTGACAGCTTTAACCACTGCAAAAGCATGTTTCTCCATTATGGTGTATCTTAGCTCATGATTTTTTAGAATGTAGCTCATGAATGCAATTGGGAGTTCATGATCATTAGAATCTTCTTGAGTCAGAACAACAGCCAGGGTGTTATCTGTGGCATAGCAATAGATAATAAAATCTTTGTTGAAATTTGGACACGCTAAAACAGGAGTTTTAGCAATAGCCTTTTTAATACCTTCAAAATCCTCTTTCCCTTCAGGAGACCAACCAAACGTCTATTTTCCTTTCATCATTTGAGAGATATTCAAAGTTAGCTCTGCGAAATCAGGGATGAATCTCCTCAGAAAGTTAATCTTACCAAAGAAAGAGTGCACTCCCTTCTTGCTGGTCGGAAGAGGAATTTGCTGAATAGCTTGAACTCACTCAGGATCAATTTTTATACCATCTTTGGAGACCACATGCCCCAATAATTTCCCCTCTGTGACACAAAAGATAGATTTCTTAGGATTTAAAGAGATCCCATGTTCTCTACATTTCAAAAGAACTGTTTCCAGATGCTGAAAATGATCTGCCCTTGTTTTAGAAAATACAGTCAAGTCATCAAGGTATACGACAATACACTTCCCTTTCAAACTTCCAAAGGCCAAGTCCATAGCCCTTTGAAAAGTGGCACCGGCATTAATGAGCCCAAAAGGCATCCTTTTGTAGGCAAAGGTACCCCAAGGGGTAGTGAAAGCCGTTTTGTGTTGATCTGCGGTATTAACTTCTACCTGGTTATATCCTGAGAAGCCATCAAGCATAGACAACATTTCGGATCCCGTTACAGCTTGCAAGACCTGATCCATCATGGGTAAAGGATAGTTGTCCTTTAAAGAAGCTTGATTCAGATTCCTAAAATCGACACAGATGCGGATCTCACCATTTTTCTTTCTAACAGGCACTATATTGGCAATCCATGTTGAATGGTGAATAGGAAAAATGATTTTGGCCTTTAATAACTTCTGTATTTCCTAAAAAATGGTGTCAGCTATCTTAGGATTGTATTGCCTTTGTTTCTGTCTGAAAGGCTTAATCCCAAGTTTGAGAGGGATAAAATGTTGCATCTCCTTTGGTTGAAAGGCTTTTAAATCTTCATAGGAATAAGCAAGAACATCTTTATACTTCCTTAAAAGACTAATTACTTTCTTCTTTTCTTCTGATGTGCAACATTTTCCAATGTTCACGATTTTAGGGTCGGTGGAGCTTCCAATATTGGTTTTATCATATTCAGCTGATTGTTGTGATCCAGTGGAAGTTTTAAACTTTACATACCTATCATGTTTGTCAAACAACTCCTCTAAACTTACCAGTCCCTTTGGAATCTTATTCCCTTTGAGTTTGATACATCCGTCTTGATCTGCCTCTTCTTCTTTGATAGCTTCTTCGTTGAGGGGCACACTTTCACGAGGCAAATTGTCACTTCCTTCAAAGTACAACTGTTCAAAATTATCCCTGAGCTCTAAGAAGGAAAGAAAGTGCTGATCATTATTGAAAACTTGCCAATTACTTGCATTATCGGGTACACTGGGTCTATGGATCATCTCAATGGTAAACTTATCTTGAGAGAAGTCAGGATGAGGTATAAGCAATGACCCCGAGACTGCTAGTGAATCAGCCCTAGTATTCTCCTCCCTAGGCACTGCTTCGATGGAGAAGGCATCAAGAAATTCAATAGAGTCCCAAACCTGATTCCTGTAATGTTTCAACCTTCTATTCTTTACCTGGAAGAGGTTTCTAACTTGCTTGACAATCAACTCTGCATCTCCATGAGCTAGAAGATTCTTCACACCCTGTTCTTTTGCCACCTGGAGTCTGAGAATGAGAGCTTCATACTCTGCTGTATTATTAGTATTTTCAAATTGCAACTTGAATGAGAAAGGATGAATCCTTCCTTCAGGCGACACCAATATTACACCAGCTCCAGAACCAGCTGAAGAACAACTTCCATCAAACTCTAATATCCAAACACCATTAGGATCCTCAGGTGAAATTTTGAGGAGTTGGATTTCTTCTGGAGACATAATCATATAGTTTCCATGCCCAATATCTTCATAAAGTATTTGTGCTTTGGGATCATCTTTTTTTGTACAATGTACTCAAACTGCTTCTCAGGTAGCAACTTCTTCATTTTCCATTAACAGGTATGAGGGCATGTGACCAATCCATTTGAATTTCTCCACCCACATCCTTACAGAAGTTCCTACTTAGCAGCATCCCATATGAAGGAGGAATGTCTGCTACTAGGATAGTAGCTAAAACTTTCTTCTCAGGCAAAGTAGCAAAGGCTACTTGTGCATCCTTAATTCTTCCGACCAGGGGCACTTCCTTACTCTCCATGGAATAACAAGACCCGTAAGTGCATGTGAGAGTTAGGCCTAAGGCATGGGCTACTTTGGTAGGCATTACATTGTCTGATGCCCCTGAGTCTATGATGCAATTACTGAGCCTATGGCCGGCTATAAGGAGTGTCACATAGAATGGTTTGATCTTGTCATTGGGTGAGGTGACAGCGGCTACCAGATTAGGCTGTGGTGCAGAAGATGGAGTGGGTAAAAGGCCTTTAGAGGTAGTTTTAGAATGGAATTGACAAAGTGAATCATTTTAGCAAAAGCCTTGGGATGGGTTTGATAATATTCAGCCTCTGAGATTTGAACCTTGGTCTTTTTCAGGTGATCAATAATATCGAAAGACCCAGAAGTGGATGGGCTATCATCGCTCGGGACTCTAGGCTTATCAGTTTTAGGAGAAAAAGAAGTAACTTTAGTAGCATAATTGACAGGACTCACCTTTGGTGTGGATGAAATGGGGATAGGAGATCCTCTTTTTGCAATTACAGGGATAGTTGTCGGCTACTCCTTAGATATTTTGGTGGGCTGTATCACTTTCTCCCTCTGATTTGTTTTCTCTCAAGTCATGACAACATATGATTCGCTATTCATGTCTACTACTACTTCATCATAATCATCCCCTTCATCAACGCCTTCAGTAGTGAAGAAATTAACTCGAGATCCTTCAAGTTTGTCTATTCCATCCTCAATCTCTTCAACAAATTCTTCACAATCTTCATGAACCTCTTCATCCTCTGGTTCTTCAACTTCACAGGTTGCATTGACAGGGACTTTAATAGGAGGTCCCTCAAGCGCTAATCTTGTCTGAGAAGTGGGCAGATGATTTCTGGGCTGAAAATTTCTCCTTGGAACGTCTGCATAAGGTGCGTGCTGAGCCAATTGTTTCTTAATGGCGATGAGATCATTTGCAAGTTTCTACACTAATGGGTCAGTACTAGGCCCAGGAGTGGAAGAGGAAGAAGAGGAAGACTTGGATCTAGATGGGTCTCTCCTCAACTTTCCTGACATGATTAGATCATCTTCAACACTAACAACAAGAGTTTGGTCTTCGGCTAATGTTGCAAGATTAGCTCTTCTTAATGCATAACTAACTTCAGGTAATTGGGCATTCAGGAAGAAGCATTTTTGAATTTGATCTACAGGCTGAGTGTCTGGTGGAATTTTATTAATCAACTTATTAAATCGGGCCACAAATTCTCTCATGGGATCCTGTGACTCCTTCTTTATTTGAGAAATTTGGGCCAGCAAAGCATGCACATCTTCTGCTGGTTTGAAACGGTTCTCAAACCTAGCTCTCATTGTGTTCCAGCTAGTGATAGCTCCGGCTGGAAGGTGATAGAACCAATCAGTAGCATTATCTTGTAAAGTCTCAACAAAAATCCTTACGGAGACATCTTCATGTTCAACTCCCAGTACTCCACATGCAACTATGAAGGCTGCGATGTGTTCATCAGGATGTACCTTGCCATCACCTTTGAATTTAGGAAAGTTCTTCCGATTACCTCTGGGTAACTCATGCAAAGGCTGAGGAAGGGAAAGAGGCCCAACACGATGGCCCCAAGGCAATGGTACTGCCATTCTTGGAAAAATGGCTTGAAGAGGAACTGAAACACCAGCAAGAATCAGAGCTCAGAGATTAGGACTAATTTTCTCTGAAGGAATACCACCCGTAAGGATTCTTTCTTTGGTAGGCGAAGTGCTTGTTGAACGAGCTTCTTTATTTCTTCTTGCGGAAGGGAAAGGAAAACCCTGCTGTTCCAAAAGCTGAAACTGAGAATCTTCAATACCAAGGGCCCTTCTCCCTTGAGTAAAACGTGGAGTCGCCAGATCAAAAGATGATCGATAAATGATTCAGGAACTGGAAAATGCTCCCCAGCGGAGTCACCAAAAACTGTTGGTCGTCGAAAAGGAACTTAAAGAAGAGCAGTAGTCAGGGGACAAGAAGTCCCTCCTCTTTAATGGGAGAGGTTCCCTTATTCAGAAATGAACCTATTTACACATGTACAAAGCATGGTTTCACTATGGAACTTGGATATCATAAAAGTGTTTCCTAAATAGATCATCAATTACAAAAGGACAGAGGAATGAAAATGCGGAAATGAGCAGAAAGGCACCATTCATAATTATAGATGACAGAATAATTCCTTATGCATGCAAGGATACAGTGAATTGGAATAAGATCATTTGTACTCACATTAATAAGATGAAATTTGAAAAGACACACAGTTCTATGAATAACATCTACAAGAATACAAAGCTTCTCAGCATAATGTAGACAAATGATCTAACAATATTTAATGGATAGCTTGCGAATAAAAAGAATCAGATAGACAAAGAATGAAAATCCTTCTGTATTGATTTCTTTATGATTTCTTTACACTTTCAAAAATAAGCCAAGTTCCTCCCTCCAAAAATGGTGAGGAGAGGCCATTATATAGTTTACAAATTAGTTACCCTTGGTAACTACTTCTTTTAACTAATGTTTTAGTTAAAGGGCTGCTAATCGTGATACCCCAACTAATTACAATAAATCTGAGATGAGGGAAGGAAAAAAGGAGAAGAATCAGGAGAAGAAGACAGGCGTTCATGATTGGGAGGGGCCCACTGACTTTAGGATCCGCTGTCTGAATATTTTCAACGCCTCTGCTATGTCTCTGCCTCGTGGGACCGATGTGTTGGCAGTGGACTGGGTCCAAAATCCGAGGCACTTCTCCATTTCTTTGTCGAATTTGACGTGAGTATGATAATCTTTATTCGCTTCCTCAATAGCAGACTGGAGAGAGCAGATCTCCTTCATCTTTTCTTTGGAAATAGACTCCTCCCTGAACAAATTCTCTTTGACAAAAGCTCTGAATTGAGCTTTGATTTCTCGTAAAGAGAGGGGCACACCAGAAGTCTCATCATGGAGATGGCAATGTATATCCTTGAAGGTAGATATTACCAAAGTTTTGAAGGCTTCACCCTTCTGCCAACTATTCTTCAATTCTCCCAAAGCTTCTTCCAACACCTTGATTTTCCATTCCATGTTGTACACCCATGATTTTGACAAATTATCCTTTGCATCATCAAAGACCTTGCTTGCCATTAAGATATTTTCATCAGCTTGCCCCATAAGGTGAAGGTCTACTATACAACTGCTCCAAAGTTTAAGTTCTTTATCTATGCTCCCAATAGTGGAGGAGAGTTTCTTGTTGCAAATTGTTCACCTTCTCGTGGAGTTTGAAGGCTTCATCAATGAAATTCAATCCTGCAACAAGCATATCATCCACCATGGCCTCCATAGCCCTTCCATAGATGGAATACTTGTGTATATCTTTGATACTTTGCACTTCATCTTGGCTGAGAATTACAGGTGGTGGAAGAGTAGCCAATGGGGTAGGATCTAGAACTTTATCCTTGGATAGCAGTGACTTGATGAAACCTGTAAGAATCTGGGCCTGCTCCTCCAGCTGTTCTATGGTTTGTTGCCCTTTCTCCACCCTCCCAATGACCCTGGTGACTGTTTCCTGGAGATTTTGGATCTCACCTTCAGGGGTGGACTCTCCCATGGGAATTCTCGAGAGCTCCAGATCAGATGCTTGTAAATCATGCTCTGGTTTGTCCACTTTGGGCTTGGCTATCTCCAAGAATTGTTGGCCTTGAGCATCAGATACTATTCTAGAGGTAGTCCTGGCTTTCTTAGTGGGAGTAGGAGGAGCAGTGCCTAATAGGGCTGCCACAACATTAAAATTGGGTCCTGAGATCTGGGAGGAAGACTTCCTCTTTCTACTATCAACAAAAGGCTGCACCCATGCAAAAGAGAGGAAGAAGAGGAAGGTGGGGCAAGAGGGCCAAGAGAAAGGGAACTCATGGCACTCAAAGTGTGCACTACTGTCGTCTCTAGTAGGATATGAGTGGAGCGCTCAGGGCTTCTGGTACAGAGGAGTCACTAGCACCCGGAAGCTCAGTGCTTTGGACCTCTTTTTCTTTATCCATGGGGGCTTCTGGAGCGCTTGTAGAGACTGGCACTTCACTCTCCTCACTTTCACTGAGAACAATGATGTTCTCTGGGCCTGAGGGCAACTCCGTATGCTTCCTTAGGGGATCTTCCTCCACAGGCTCCTTCTTGACTTCTCTGAATTTCTTTTGATATACCTGGGTGGATGAGGAAGGAGTGGAGACTGTGGGACCTTGAGTTGACGAGGCAGGAGGGGTCTACACAGGTGCTTCTAAACTGGGTGTCAATGCATCCCTTCTTGGTGTTGGAGTATCCTTGGAGGAGGATTCCCCTAAGTGCCTTCTAAGCTCACAGACTTTCCTATCAAACCAGATTTTGGTTCTTACCAAGACGGGAGCTAGGATTTCTGCCAGATCGTCCTTCTCCTTTTTGAACCAATCCAAATCCTCCAAGGGAGTGTGTTTGACCACGTTGTCATATTCATATGAGTACATGTGAGAATTATCATCCTGGAGCCCTTCAGGAACTTGGTACAGGTTAAGCTCTTGAATTAATTGAAGAGAAAATCTGCCATAGTGTCTCCTCCTTGCCTCAAAATCATCAGCACAGTCAGCCCAATAGTCCTCTGTGTCTGCCCTATGATGATAATTGATTTTGATGTTCTGCTCAATAAATTTCTTCAAGTCAAAGTAGGTTCTTGGCCTGAAGAAATGGACAGTGATGGGAGCTAGGGCTCTTTCTATGTTTTGTGCATCTAGAGCCATTTTGTAGGTGTAGTTTCCCAAAGATATGGGGAAGTGCAGGCCAGTGATTTTCTTATCCCTGCAGGTTCTGTGCAACTTGTCCAGCTGCCTGCATACCTCTATCAAGGCCATTTTATCATTGCAGAACATAGGAAGCTTGAGAGGAGTGCTCTCATAGCCTGCAAGCCTTATATAGGAAAATTTTCTAAATTGGATGAAGTAGGCACCGTAGTGCGATATCAGATTCATAGCTTCATCAGAAAATCTCCTCGCCGTATCACTCTCCAGAAGCCTGACAATGTACATGGTGAAAGCATCATTCACCCTCCTGAAGTTGCGATTGCTAGTTTCCAAGGTGAATTGAGGGCAGTAGGCATATACAGGGTCACCCTTATGAGCATCAATGTATGAGAATCCAAACCATTGCCTCGATGCTGCCAGAGTATACATCAAGTATGAAGTCATGTAAAATTTCTTTGTTTGTTGTACATTGGACAGTTGCTCTGCTAGGTTCATACTGATGATCTCTGCCCAATTGATATTCTGAGTTCCTTCGCACACCATATTGATAAGTGGGCACATCCAGAAATGGAACTCATTGGTAGAGGGTAGGCCCATGACCTGAGCCAGTAAGATTATAAAATCTGATAGTTCCTCGTTGAAATCAGCATGGAACATAACCTTGGATAAACGAGACACCCCCTTTTTAGGGTTTTTAAGCCAGGACTTCGCCACCCACGCCTTGTATTGCTCATTATCCTGGTCGAAGAGGGCCTGTGCCTGGTTCTGAGAAATTACTATAGCATTTTCCATCTCAGGAATCCTTAGGGCAGCGCTAATGGTGGCAGCATCAAGTTTGGTGATGAGTTCCCCATGCACATTCGTCAGCTCACTCGAGTCAGGATTGAAATGAGCACCGCAGGAGAGCACTGTATCTACGCATTGCACTGAGATAGGGAAACCACTGGCGAATGCCAAACCACTGTCATGAATCATCTGTGCCATAGGAGAGGGGTTTGAGTCTGTCATTCTTGCCCAGAAATCTCTAAAGTCAAGGTGGCGAACTTCACTGTCTCTGATATCAGGAACGGACAGACTCGAGTGGTGAGACTTGCTCCTGGCCTTGGAATTTAATCTTCATATTGATAGTAATTTGAAAAGTAAGGTTGCAGTCTAGACTCAAGGTGAAATTGCAGGGGAAATGGATACGCGTGCAGGAATTTGATCGCAAGGGTATGGGCAATAGATAACAAGAAAGTAGTGTGCAAAAATGCATAGGGGGCAGTTCATTATATAGCCATTTGGGAGAGAGAAAGATGATTAATGCGCATTAAATACACATCTACCAACTTGAAAAGCAAGATATTTGTGAAGAGCGGGAAAAATTAGCTCGGATGGCCTTTGGTTCATTTGGGACACGCGGGACGCGAAAGCGCGATTCGGCCGATACGGGCGATGCGGGAAAAGTATGCACAAATGCTTCTGGGACATGAGGGATGAAAGTACGTGGAGTACGTGATTTAGCCGAATCGGATGAAAAGGGAACAATGAGCCTGGGTGAACTTGGGACACTTGGGACAAAAGTGTCTGATGGGCTCGAAAGAAATGGACTTCGGGTAAAGCGGCCGATCGGGGAACAGAGAGCCCAAACGAACTTGGGACACATGCGGGACAAAAATGTCCGACGGGCCCGAAAATCACACAAAATGACCCAAAAACGTAGATTCTTTCCAATTTTTTGACTTTTCATATTACCAGGACAATAGAGAAGGCGTTTAACTTTAAAAATTTCAATTTTCAACTTCTCAAAAGTAGGGAAATTTTGAGTGGACAACACTTCCCTAATGAATTTTCATCATATTTAGGATAATTTAGGGTGCCTTGGGTTTCTTTTATGTGTATTTATAATGATTATGTCAAGTAATTTTCTTTATGCTATCTAGTTGAGTAAATGAGGTGATGTTGACTTTCTTATATATGTTTCTTAAGGTAATAATTATGATAAGTCTGGCCCAGGAGGATAAAAATCCCTTTAAAATTTTATTTAATTTAAATTAGAATTGAAAGATGTAACAGTCCAAGATCGTAAAGGTCTACGAGGAGTGAATTTAACATCTTGAACTTCATGTACATTTTGGACATGAAAAGGGTGAATGCAATCTTAAATCAATATCATGATGGGTAGAGGTTAAGGTTTGATTATATGCATTTATTTTCAGAATTTGTTGACACATTAGTGTGTGGGAGTTAGAAAGTTAGAAAATGGATAAAAATATGTACTGAGTATGGTTAGGATGAGATTTTTTTTCTTAGAAAAGAAGCACAATCACAATTAGTAGTGTCTAAGGGAAAATTTTCAAATTTTAGTGTTTACACAAGGATTAGTGTACCTTGAAACTTATTGATCAGTATAACATAGAATTAGTAGACAAATTGAGATAATAATTATATACAATCCAATATCACTCTTGGTTATTTTATATGTCTATGTGCATTATAATATTTGGAGTTAAACTATTGTAAAGGATTTTGGGGTGTTTTATTTATATGTTATAAGTTAAGGGGAAGTGTATAATGGTTTTACCATTTCCATTTTTACTTCAACCTTTAAATTTCCATCTATTCATTTATGACAAAATCTCTTTCCATTTCTTACATAAGTCAATAAAAAAATTGTAATATTTTAGCCAAAGAAAGCGACCCTCCTATGAGCATAATTGATGATTGTTTGTAAGATGAAATTTATTTTTGTTCAATGTATATAAATTGACATTCCTTAGTTTTTAATGTTTGATGGGTTGTGTATCCCCCATCATGAACATAAAATTGAACTTCGATGTTGTAACATTCCCATTTTAAGACTTTAGAAACAAGGGATTTTTTTTATATATTATGTTCTTTGTTCTATATAAAGCATTATTTAGAACAAACATTTCATGCCAATCAATCTCAAACAGATAACCATATGCAGCTGTAAATGACTTGGTGATCCACCGATCTATTCATTTCATAACTCAGCAATCTACCTATCTATTTATGTTAACCTTAAGTATTGAATACTTATCATATACTTCGTATACTTGGTTTTTCCTACCCTTCGTATACTATGGTACTGAGTGATCTATTTAAAGAACATATTTGAATACTTGTTACCAATATTCATCTAATATCACATTGCTTTAAACTAGGTGATGTAGGATAACACAACCAATAGTGTGTGATACTTTGGCCAAAGATTTACAACATATTGTTTATGTCGTTATTCCTAGATGACATACTTGTCATTTTGGAATACATCCTTCACCTCATTCCTCTATTATCATGAATGGTCTTTACTGACTACCATCAGTCCACTTGCCCAAAGTTTAACCCTAGCCATGGTTAGAAACATAAATCATTATAGGAAGATGCTCACAATGACTTAGGGTATTTGGGCATACTTGGTTGACCTAAGTCAACCGGGTGTGCCAAGGTACCCTAAGCCATTGAGAGATACTACCTATCCCAAACTTGGTTGACCTAGAGAGAAACTAAGTTCAAGTCCTTATTATGTGTAGATCTAGATGATCAATGCAGAAGGGTGTTGCCACATGTCAACTGAAATGTTGTAACCTTGAGAAGACCCAAGTCTTCTTGAAAGTACATCCCTGTAGTTGGCATGTGCCAGCATCCTACAGAAACTTCCTCATCACGATGTACATACCCCAAGGAGGTTATTAATGAATTATTAATTTGGATTAATACACTAGTTTTAGTAACCCCGTTAAACCCTAATCTAACTCTCCTTAAGTTCTTATTCTATTCTCGTATCAATTAAGTATTAAAGAACTTCCTTAAACTCATGATTGATTTTAATGTTCACTTACCTAGTATAACAAGTAGTTAGCCAAAATAGGACAACAATAACATAAGTTCCAAAATATTGTAATTTCACATTCAGGGAAGTTTAGCAACCATATAGGTCCAACCAAGTAGACTTCATACTAAATGAATTCCTATGAATTACAATCTTTCACCAATCCCTTTTTGGTTTACATTTATTTAAGAGAGGAAGAGTCTTCCTCTAAATGTTTTAGTGTTAGCATTATCATTCACAATATCCATAGTTCATACTGTTTAAATAATAAACATCATCTATTGCAACTTAAAAAAGACGCATCATTATAAGGGAAAACCTGAACTAGTTCCCTTTATCCATCTTATCAAAGATAACAAGATAAGCATAAAATAATATGAAGAATATCAACAAGATAAGACTTCCATCTTCTTCATTAAAGCACGAGATAAATTACACAACCAATGAAAATAAATCAAAACTCAAAATTCATCATTACAACTTATAAAATTTACAAGACTATGCACTTTAGGCATATTGCATAACAACAACCTTCATTCTATAAAGTATACAAATTTTCTTTTTCAATACAATAAAAGAATGAATCAGAATTCTTTACTAAGAATTAGAGTTATATCAACCAATGCATCATATAAGTTTTTGCCTTCTTTTATCACTTGCATCGTCCATCTGTAAAAATTGCTAGCACGGGTCAGTTCAATGAACTGAGTATGATAAGCACTAAGCATTAAAATGAAGTGTATTCTACTAATTGTTTCATTAAAACAACTGTTTTAATGAAATAACTAATAAATCATACAATAAGCATAAGTGATACCAAATAGAAAAGAAGTATAACAATAAATCTAGTTCCACATTTAAGAGAAGAGTAGAATATAATCCACAACATCTTCCTAACAACTTAAAGTTCAATTAATCCTATCAATAAATTTTTAAAAAACTATAGATATTGCCATTCCATTATTTCATAATTCTATCCTAATAGAATACAACATTTTTATATAAGACAAAAGAAGTTTTTACAACATGGTCCATTCTAGGATGACTCATCTAAATCATAAGCAAGAAATAAAAAGAACCAATACGTACCATACCCAAACTCATAGTATCTGAAAAGCAGGTCAGGTTCATAACATGAATTATCTGTTTCCTTTCCGGTATAACAATATTATAAATTCAACATTTAGAGTATACACCTAAATAAATTTTCATCACAATCCAAGAAGGTAAAGAACTCAAAACAATCTAACTCCAATTCCAATTTTAATTATGCATGTTAGAATTTATCAATCAAGGATTTGAAACCAATGTTCACAATCAAAGTAGCCCCATGAAGGAGTTAATCTCTACTCAAGTTCATCCAAAAAGAGAGAGTACAAGAGATAAAACCTACTCCTAACCATCCATATAAGGAAGGATTAGTCAACAACAATCGATAAAACAAGTATGAATTCACTTAACAGCAAAACCGACTTAGCTACTATCATTCAACCAATGATTCAAACCAAGTAGACCAACAAGCTATAAAGGAATCACCATCTCATAAGAGCATCGAGTGCAGAGAATTTCAATCAATGAGCTTATCCAAAAGACATAGAAAAGGAAACTCTATAAGGACAGGTCCAATAATAAATCATTTCATTCAACCGAACAAAATAATTTCCATTTTCAAACAAATCAGGATGAAAACATATTGCAGCCCCAAAAAAGTATACAAATCCCAAGAGAATACATATATTTTTTTCTCTAAAATAAGCCAAGGAATCATTCACTGTATCAGACGAGAATAAAATCTCAAAATAACAAACTATCAAGTTTAGAATTATCCACGAACCCAAGATTGAAGAATCACAAAGGCTTCACCGCTTAATACAAAGGGTAAGTAGTTCGTGATTCAAATAACTAAGCACAAACAACTGAACGGAGAAAGTATCCTTCCCGAAAAGATCCAGTGTCCACGGGTAATAACTCAACCTTCCACTGAGACCAAAAATTATTTTAAAGAATCAAAAGAGAGAGTAAGAACCAAAAACATTTAAGTTAGAAGGTGTCTCAATCATAACTCCAAAGTGACAAGAACAAAAATGCAAAACAGAACTTCACAACCACTAAATTCGAAAAAGATGACTTAGTTTCAAACTAAACAATCCACCCAGAACACAGGTTTCCTCAAAATAGAGGGGAAATAATACCCCCCTCCAAATCTCACGCCATTACCATCTCAAATAAGACGATACGGTCATAAAACAGAAAGATTAGATGTTTCTAGTTCTAAATCTCTCAGAGATTTCAAACAACTCAAACAAGCTTTCACCCAGTTTCCTGGTTAGTAAGTTGCTCAAATAAAGAGTTATAAGCTTAATCTTTTAATAAAAGAATAACCCAACACACACAAAAAATACCAAAATAGAATCGAATACATCGACCCAAATACAAGCTCATAACACTCAAGTGTTAAATAAGAGTACAGTGTTGAACCCGAGCTTCACACAAAATTTCAGAACTTCACAAGAAATGAGATACGAGTACAGTGCCAAATGCGCACTTCAAGCAATAGCTTAGCATTGCTTACGTTTCCAAACACTGGTTCCAAACAACACGAAACCCCAACAAAATTTTACATCCAAAAATGTAACTCAAAAGCAAAATCAAATGGAACTCAAGTTTCCCCTAAATTTCAGATCCCTATATTGCCACAAAGGTCAGTTCAAACCACAAAAACTTCGAAGACAAGTTCTAGAGTGCAAAAACAGAGTTACAGAAACAAGTTTCACATACAAACTTCACATGCATGCTGTCATAAAACTTGCATAGAGAGAAATTTTCCAAAACAACACTATTTTTGCCATGGATTCAAATCCAAACAACACAAAGATTCACTAAACCCAGCAACAAAATAACCATACAACTATGAAAACATGAATCTCATGGGAGTAGAGTTGTTCTAATGAATCATTTAGAAGAAAGTAAAGAATCTTAATAGTTAGAGCCTATCATGCTTGATAGTGCTTTTGCCAAATCGAAGGAAACTTCCATCCTAGCTTCCAACTCTTTTTCTCCTCCATGAAAGATAAAAAATCAAACATCTTTTTTTCCTATGCCTCATATACTTTCCTTCAATCAAAAATAGATTGTTGAAACAAAAAATAGCTTTAAAGTGAAAGTCAAACTGCTAGTTTAAAGAACCAGTTAGCTCCATGCAGAGCAAAATCCACAATGCATGAAAAACCAAATAACCTCCTACAAACCTGCCTCCCAAGTTTCCAAGACAGTTTGTACACCAAGATTGAGGCCCATTAATGCCATAAATGCCATTACTTCAAAATTTCCCGCTTATCTTTCCTTTCCACCACCTCCTAAATCTGGCGAATGCCAATACCATCCCAAAATACAATTCCATATTTTAGTGGAGCTTCCACGTATGCCTCCACCAAGTCAACTAGGCCCTATCAAATTTGGCAATACTTCCATCCATTAAACCCTATTAACTCATTTAAATTCCATTGCAACTGTCTCCTTAGAGACATGCAACCCCTTAGCTTCCCTTTTAATAGTTTATGATGGATCCCTTAAAACTTAGGTTAGTCTAGCAATAACCAACTTAGGTATGAAAAACATTTACCAATAGTAATTCCCACCTTAGGTTAGATTCAATTCATAACCATTTAGTATTAGGTATTAATTAAAATAGCCTAGTATTACTTTAGTAATCCTTCCCTTATTCATTTAGCACACTTCTTAGGTTAGGATGCCAACCCAAAAAATTAGAATAAGAGGCTTAGGGTAGAATAAAAATCCAAATAAGTAAACGTAGCTAGAACATAGGTGTTCTTACCTAGCTTAGGATATTGTTTGGATAATCCTTAGGTTTTTGGACTCTGAAATCCTCCTCTGTTGTGAATTGAATTTTTTCTTATGTCATTTATGTCCTACCAAGATCAATCACCAAAGACTCGAGAACAACATATAGCTGAACAAAAACATGTTCACATAAGACCACATAATTTGTATCATACAAAGTTCAGTCTTCTATGTCCCTTAAACTACTGAATGTCAATTTACCATTCAGTCTATGAAGAAGATTTGAAACATTCCTTGGATCACTGAAATTGATCCAAGGATGAGTCAGAAGAAGAAATAAGTCTGTAACTCTTAAAGCCAGATTGCATCTCACCTTTCCAAAGTGAAAATGAATTCTTGTTAACCATACTATTTTAGTCTAATGATTTTTAAGAATAGAAATCATTTATCCTTATCAAGCATGATCTTCAACAGTCAAAAGAACACATCTTTATCCAGAAAATCATCTGTCAACACTTGAAATGCAAAAATGGGAGATAACAGTTGTCGAGGGTGTTATAGATGTGAACAAGGCATAAACCTTAAGAAAGAAGATGAACCACCAATTTTTTATCAAGACCCCAAGGCATAGATAAATTATAAACTAAACATTTTCCTATTGCAAATTCTATGTTAAATATGTAATAAACATTCAAGTAACCTTGATGTCTTGACTGCCTAAATTTTGATCCTACAGTGGAATGAAACCTTTATGTGTAACCAACATGCAAAACTATCCTAAAATTTAGGGAGGATAATAAACTTGATTTATGTCAAAAGGTATAGAATAATTTTAGTAAATGGATGATGGTATTCCTCATATATATGATATGATACTTCTATAAGGCACGACATCATTCTATTTACTACTCAATGTGTCACAAAATTGTATGTTGTTTAGATTTCATGTATGTCGTATTATGGGATTAGATCATGTGGGTATCATCATTTTTGAGAATGTGTTTGAACATGAAAATGTGATAAATGGTACATGAGCATATGAGTTAATGAGAAATCTTTTATTACCCAAAATAATATTTAAATCTAGTTGAAATAAGTACAAACACAATGATGACCACTCCTAAGCACGTTAAAAAAAACTTTTCCTTAAGCCATTTTGTATGGGTGTTATGGGAACCTATATACAAGTATCAAAGTCCTAGCCAATCCAAGTGAAACTATGAAGCCGTGTAACATGACCCGTGTCATGTAATATTAGTTATACTACCTGAAACTACACTTATTCACACAACACTTTCCCATGTGTCTGTGCTGATCATACTTTCCAAATCCTTTATGCAGCATTGATTTTTACATCTAACACTATTCATGTGAACTAAATTCGTAAATGTTTACACAAATTTCCAATACTTAGTTTATGCTACGATACATACCTAAGGCCACTGAATTTTATTAACATCATAAATTCTTGCATTTTTGTAGGACCACTCTCTTTTTATACAATGATGAGATTTGTATATGGAAACATCTCACAAGGAAATTGTTATAGTTATGGGAAACACACTTGGGTCTTGATCAATCTTTCGTGAGTAGGATCCAACCAAATGGTCTAATTGATCTTGATACAACAAAGGAAAAATTCATGGTTCTCTATTATATATGTAATATAACCAACTCAATACCCTCCCTATCCTAGATATATATCTAGGTGTGCTGGTGATGTAAATTAACTTGCAACAATCATTATGTTATTCATTAATTCACACTCATTTAATCATCAAACCAAGAGATGTAAAATTTCAATAATTCCAATGTTTTATGCACAATTATAGATAATTTAGGAAGTATAGAAAGAAATATTTGTCACTACAATACTGGAAATAACAATGCTTGAAAGTACGATGCTTGAAACAAAACTTAGAACTAAAATAAAATGGATTCTGAACACTATGATTAAAGCAAAGCTTATAAATTCAGAATGCAAAAAAAAAGATAAATTGTTTCCTAGTCTAATCATGCAATGAAACAGAGTAAAAAAAACTATGGAGGATTTTAGAAGACCACAATTGGGCCCTGCCTTGGGTGTTAATCCCTCATAGATCTTGTAACTAGAAGCCAATGAACAAAACTTAGATACTTTATTAAATTGGCATGAATGTTACATCTAGGAGAAAATAAACCTATGTATCTGTCTATTCCTCTATTCTCTATATTCTCCATCTCTATTTCAAACATTAAATCTTTTATTTTATGCTCCTCAATCAGATCAAAATGTGAGAAGAAGAGTTCAACTAGGATTTTATCAAACTAAGTAAAATATCTTCGGTAGAACAAGTGGAAGATATCAAACAGATCAACAAGAGTTTCCACACATGCAACATAACTAATTAACAGGTGTCTAGATATCAAACACATAACTCAAGTAATTGACAAGTTCATTAAATCAGGTGTTAACTAATCAATTAGTTCTTCAGTGAGTTGCAATGAATAATCATATCTAATGTTGAGTTATCTCCCAGTTCTTCATGTCCTAGTTTTAACTACTCCTTCAATGACATGTACAGAGTTGAGTGTCATCCTTCACATTATAATATATCTTCATAATCACAGATTCTTTGATATAGGTGATACCCCTGAGCTGCAGACGAACTAGATGCGGATAGTTCCTTAGCTCTAGGTGATTCCCTTTGGCTATGGATGGGTTTCTGCAGATAATTCCTTTGCTGCATATAACAAGTTTCTCGCAATCAAGTGTGGCATCACAAAAGCATCATTTAAAAAAAAATTGAAATCAAGAGAATACATACACACACTAAATACCAAAAAATAAAGATAACTAGCGATAACTATATTAATCAGTATTTATGCCATAAGTTCAAGTTGTCATGATAATGTTCAGCAATATAAATGGGAAATACATGGACATGGATTCAATGGCTTAACAAAAAATACAGAGGATGAGTTGTTTAAAAATGGGATTTACACAACTCATCACACCCTGAGGCTTAATTTCTTAAATGTCCTCATTTAAGTGGTTAAAATTCACTGCTTCTGAAAATAGCATTGACACCTCAAATCAATTGGGGTCTTTGTTCCTTTTGGTTCTGAGAAGAAGTAACAACCATTTAGCATGAACCTATGGATAAATCTATTAGGTATCCTTTCATTCATTAGTTTGTCAAATGTCTATCATGGTATTAGAAAGTGTAAGATTGGGGGGTGATAACTAATTGGAATCCCAGGGTATCTGCACATTTAGTAGTAATTTCAATGTATGTATTCACTTTTCTTAGAGTTGGCATTATATTAGGGTAAGAGTGCATCTCTTTCTTTTTTAGTTTAGGAGACATCTCATTCCAGTGCATCTTGCATGCTTGTACAACTTAGAATTCCATGGTCCTTAATCATGTCCTTGACTTCATCATGTGATGCCTTCCTCATTTTTCACACTTTCCTTCTGATCACTTTCTTCTTTACATACTTTGCATAACTATTCTACAACTTCTCCAGTTTTTGTAGCTTCATCCCTGACCATCAGTGGTTGTACCTTCTCTAAATGCATGTATTCCTCCATTTGTATTTCTTTATCCAAATCATTCAAAAAATAAGAACAAGAGTGTCTTTGACTTGAACATCTCCAATGTATAGGATTGGAATCCAATCCCTATCATACTCAAGAGCATAGTTGTACATGTAGAGTTCACATAATAGGAGTTGAAGTTCATGAGTACTATGTTCTAATATAACCTAAAGAAGCTACTAGTTGCACTGATATCATAATGGTATGTCAGAATTGATACATGTGAGTTTGAGTTGTAACATCTTTTCCTTTAAGAAAATAACATAAAAATTGGATGGAGGCCTGCATTTAAATATCTCACGGGCCACTTGGACGGTCTGTTTTTGCTTCTTCTTCATCCTTTCTATCTCTTTGTCCTTTTCCTCCAGTTCTTCTTCATGTTTGGAAATAAGGGATTATTTTTCTCTTTCGACATTTACCTTTTATCTTTTCAACATAGATCTCAAATTGTGACATCAAATAATCAATATTTGGCAGCATAGTTTGTGTGGCCATCTCCTTACAAGGTGGTTTTACAGGTATCTCTAACAATCTTCCTTAATAACAATTTATTTGCAATGGGGCTACATTCAATTGCTACATGCCATGTGGTGTTTTCTCTAAAAATGGTGGTGAAAATGGTTGTGTTCTCCAACACTTTCTAAATTGCATCATCCTTAACAAATACATGTGCTGTGTTCTTCTTCCATTTGTGTTCCACTTCTATAAACATCTTCTTTTGTTCAATTCCATGCACGTGGTGCTCAATGACCTACTCAATAACTTGTGGCACTTATTCATGTTCAATTTCTTGTTCCTACAGTTCAATGGTTTACTCAATAATGTTTGGACATGTGTTCATGTTCAATCTCTTCTCAAAATTTTTCTTCTTTTTCATCCTCATGACCTTCTGCTGCATGAATTTTCTTGTCATCATGAGCTTCCTAGCCAGTTTCCTTTCCCATTTCTTCTCTCTTTTTTTCTTCATGAACTTCCATTAGATAAAATACCTCCTCATCATGAGTTTACTCTAAATTCTCCTCTATGGACTGTTCAAGGTTTTCTTACTCATGAACAGGGACATCAATATCTCCTTGTTGTGTCTTCAGGTTTAAAGATTTCTTTAGTAGCTCTCCTCATCACTATCTAGTGAGATGGGATTTGTTTGTTTTGGTTTGGAGGTTCTTGGAATTTTTGTTTTGAGCCTATGAGAGCACCTTGGTGGTGTATGAGTGGACTTAGAAAACTTTTGCTTACCTTTGGAGGTGGAGAACTCTAGGAGGGTTTCTGCAGTAAAAATTCTCTCAGGGGAGATAGGTACATGGTTTTTCTCAGTAGATGAAAAATTATCAGAAGCAAGGGGGTTGTTGTGGTTGGGAGGAAGATGTTGTAGGATCTGTTGCATTTGTGGAAGATCTCTGATTTATTTTTATCCTCTTTCTCCTACTTCCCAAAAAATCATCTATACTTTTGGCCCTTGTAAAATCTTCCCAACTTATCTCATGATGATCCCTCTGTAGGTTATGTTTTATTACCAATGTTATAAGGAAATGGTGTGATAATGTAGACCTTCTCCTCTGTGCTTATTTACTTATTATCTTTAATATCTTATGCAAGAAATTGGGTAAATTCACTTGCTTATTGTTCTTTAGGTGATTTAATAATTTGAAGTGAACTGCATTCAGACTAGAATATGTTCCCTCATAGGTAAAATACTTAATTACATAATTTATAACCTCAACCAATAAGGGTTTAAGGGAAGTGTTTTGTGTACCTTTTCTGTCAAAGATTAATTGGTCATCAGTATCTGTAAATTATCTTCTGGATGCTTCCAGGTTAGCCTTATCTGGAAATGGTTCGGCCTAGGTAGGTACGCTAATTACTTCCACAAAGATGTCATTACTGATTCTAATTGATAAAACCTTAAAATTTTCCTCCCCATCACTCAATGTGTTGGAAAACTCTTCAACCATTGCTTCATTGAAACCCTAAAACCCAGTTTATGTAATCTAGCAAACCATTATCTTGAAAATAATGTAAAATTTGAGGGTGAATAAGAAGTTGAGAATGCTCAGTGGGTTCATGTCATATCAAATATCCTCCCATTGTGGAATATGTAGCGTTTTATAGTCTCAATACGTAATAACACAAATCTACTTGAAGAAACAATGCAAATTGAGTTGTGTTTGAGTTGTTTTGATTATTATTTTTTAACTTTGAGACTAAAAGGACATGTAACATGGTTACGGGAGTGATCATTTAATTAATGTGACCATGTGAAGCATGTAAAGTGAAGTGATTTGACAATATGGGTTCATATGGAGGGACACATCATAACATGAAAGGTGATGGATGATTTTAATGTAGTAAATACATGATGACTTAACATAAATACTAATTAATGATAATCATTCTAATTATGCTTTAATAAAGTGATAGTTGAGTGCACTTATCTCAATGTTCATTTGGAATGATGATTGTGCATGCTTATTTGGATTTGTGCCTTGGCTACATGCAAGCTTGCTATAATACATTTCTATGATACTACAAACATGTGTCAAACTGATATTAGTTGGTTCTTACTAAAACTAGATAACTCTTGGAGTGGGAATGTTGATCTGTTGGGTGCCAGTTGTCTCTTTTCCATCTCTCACATGTGTAGATATCCTTGATCTTATTTCATGCAATCATGAGTTCAGCCAAACACAAAAGACAAAACAGGGGTTTGTTGCATGTTGTTGCAAGTGGAACCTTCATTCATTGAATTCTCTCCTTGTGATGGAGATCATGCACTCTTACAATCACCTAACATCAAACCCTGCAAAATAAAAACTCTAAGAAATAAAATGTGTTAGCAGAGTGTTACTGATCACCAGAAGGGTTGATCACAACACTTTTATTTGACCTTAGAATATCCAAAAATATGAATGCACCAAGGCCACTAAAATATCTCAATCCTTTGTAATCTCAGAAGGTGAGCCAAAATGATCAACCCCTAATGTTAACTCTGACATGTCCTTACTTCCATCCTGCTTGGACCTCCTCTGAAAAACTACATGAATGTATTTCTTGTCAACTGGTTTCTTATACAACCTCAACCTGTGACCATTGACCAATAACTTGAACCTCACATGATCTATGGTGGTGAGTTTTACAACTCCATTGGGAAATATCTTCTCAATATCATATGGACCTAGCCACCTTGTCCTGAGTTTTCCCATATGGTCCTTGTATTTTGAATCAAACAAGAGTTCCCAATCACCTTCCTAAAACTGTCTGGTCTTGATGTATGGTCATGACCATTTGAATCTTTGCTTCTACACTACCACTATATTATGTACTTGTTGTCTTCTCAATTCATCTAATTCATTGAGTTCGAGAATTCTCTGTCTTTGAGCTTCTAGATAAATCTATGCCTAGCTCAAGTGCAGTCCTCATTGTTTTGTGTTCAAAATCAATTAGTAAAACAACAATCTTACCATACAAGAGTTCAAATGGTGTGAATTTAGTTGTTGTTTTCAACATTGTGTTGAATTCCCATACTACCTCTGGAATGTTGTCTACCCAATATTTCCCGTGGAGTGAACAATGGTATTTGTCAAGATGGCCTCTATTTCTCTGTTTGTAACTTCTACTTTGCCATTAGATTGGGGATGGTATGGTGTAGAATTCCTATACTTGATTTCATACTCTTTAACCAGATCAAAAATTACATCAATAGTAAAATGTGTACCTTGGTTGTGTTATAATTTCTCTTGGAACTCCATACCTGGTGAAGATGTGATCATATAAGAACTTGGAAACTTTCTCAACTTTTCTGATTTGGAAATTCCTTCACCTCTGTCCACTTGGTTAGATAATATGTGCATACCAAAGTTTATTCTTTTTTGAGATTTAGGGTCTATGGGGCCGATAAAATCTAAGCCCCACTTGTCAAAAGACTGCAAGACCAATTGAGGTTATAATGTCATCTCATCATATCTGGTGGGCTTTCCCATTCTTTGACATCTATCACATCTATTATGGTGTATTGTGTTTCATCCTTATGCAATGTTGGCCAATAATAGCCAGTATTCAAAACCTTCTGCACTGTTATTTTTATAGAAGAAATTTCCTCCACAAGGTTCACTATGGCATGCTCTAAGGACATCATATATCTCTTCATCATCTATACACCTTCTCATGATTTGATCATGTCCTGTATGAAATAAAATCCATCTATCCAAGAAAAATGTACACTCTTTTCAACTATGTATTTCTTCTCAGAGTATAAGTAATGTGGAGGTGTTTTACCTGAAACCAAATAGTTGGCTATGTCTGCATACCAAGGTGTTTTAGTAGAAATAGAAAATAAGTGCTCATCTGGAAAGGAGTCATCAACTACTTTCTCTTCATCATTAGTATCCATCCTGGAGAGAAAATATGCTACCATGTTGTCCTTTCCAGGATTATCCACTATGGTGACATCAAACTCTTGTAAGAGGAGAAACCATCTGATGATTTTCTGCTTACTACATGTTTGTTTATCAATATTTTGATTGCAACATGATTAGTGTGAATGAACACTGGATAACTTGTGATGTAGTGTCTAAATTTTTTGATAGCATATACAACTGCCAAGAAATCCTTCTTTGTTACTATATAGTTTAGCTCTACATGTTGCAAGTTCTTGCTAACATAATAAATTACATAATTCATAACTCCATCTTTTTGTCCTAAGACAACTCCAATAGCGTGGTCTGATGCATCAGTGTGGATGTGGAATGAAAGGTTCCAATTAGGTCCCTCTCAATACATGAGTAGTAGTTAACATCTTGTTTCAAGGTTTGAAAATCATCTTCACAACATTCAATCCAAACAAAATCAACATCTTTTCCTAATAATGCAAAAAGTGGCACTGCAATCTTGCTAAAATATTGTATGAACCTCCTGTAATATCCAACATGGCCTAGAAAGCTCCTAACATCCTTTTTTTTTCTTTGGTGTTGGTATATTTATTATAACAGATACCTTTGTTGGATAAACTTGAATTCCATCAGAAGAAAGGTAGTGTCCCAAAACTATACCTTCAGACATCATCATGTAGCACTTCTCATTACTCAAGGAAAAATTGTGTTCTTTACATATTTTCAAAACCTTGTCCAGATTTTACATAGCTTCATCAAAAGTTTTCCATGTATTGTGAATTCATCCATGTAGACTTCCATGTAGTCATTTGTTAAATCTAAAAAAATATTCTCAAGACTACCCTCTAGAATGTAGCAGGTGCATTGCACAAGGCCAAATGGTAGAACTGAATATGCAAATGTTCCCCATGGACATGTGAAGGTAGTTTTGTCTTGGTCTTCTGGTGTAATTTGAATTTTATTATAGCCACTATATCCATCAAGAAAAGAGAAATATTTCTTACCAGCCAAAGTGTCAAGCAATTGATCAATGAAAGGTAATGGAAAGTGATCTTTCTTTGTTGCTGCATTCAACTCTCTATAATCTATGCTAGATCCTCCATTTTCCATTCTTCTTTGGCACAATGAAAAGAGGTGATACCCATTGACTATCTGATATGGGATATATAAATCCAACATCCAATAACTTCTTCAATTCTCCTTTTACAATATCTCTTACTATTGGGTTCATCCTCCTCTGTGGTTTCCTGATTGGTGTACAACTTTCCTTGATATAGAGCTTATAAGTGCAAAGAATAGGATGAATCTCACACATGTCACCATAGTCCCAATCAAATGTTGTTCTATATTTTGAAGAAGAGTTATCAACAATTTCTCTTGTTGCATACTCAACATTTTTTTTACATTAAGTGGTCTTCCTGGTGTTATTTCCACTTGTTTGGAGAGATCCATCATTGAACATACATTTTTGCTAATAGAATTCAGTATGCAGTCATGGGGAAGAAGTTGATGAAGAATATAATTCTTACCTGGAATTTCCATGGTGCTTTTCCATAGTAGAACCTTGGTTCAAGGGACAACTTAAACACCTTAATATGTCAATCAACTTCTTCATTCCTTCCATAGTTATTCTATAAGACATTGGAGAGAACAACATCTTCTTCTTGTACTTTAATTGTACAAGACTTCTCCAACATCATGAGTTATTGTAAAAAGCTATTTGATCTACTTCAGGTTCTTCAACCCAAATTTTCTGATCTTCATCATTCAATGGTTGGGTAGGAGGATAGAGCATCAACTTCTTAGTACCACTTCCATTGGAAATAATCATGTTGTCCAGACCTGCAACCTATGAATGCATCAACAGTGGCCAACCATGGACCTTCTTAGAATAATAGGATAACCTCCTAAACTTCACTTTTGGTTGAAGGAAAATAAAGTTAACATGGTATTCCCAAGAGTCTACCACTACAACTATGTCCTTAAGGACTCCTTCAGGTCTCACTATTGATCTATCTGCAAGTTGTAAGATTATAGTTTTTGGCCTTAGTCCTTCCAACTTCAGGTCATCCATGATTTTCTTAGTCATGACATTTATTGCTTCCCCTAAGTCAATCAAAGTGTTATTTATTGTTGTGTCATTAATTGCATAACATTTACCAAAGGACTTCCTGGATCTATATACTTTGGTAGAACTAAATTTCCAAGCATGATATCAGCCAATTATCCAATAACTTATACAGTGGATGGATCCTTCCTTCTTCTTCTATGGTTTTTTATGCATAGATCCTTTACCAGCTTATTATATATGGGAACATCCTTGATGGCTTGAATAAGTGGAATTTTGACACAAATATCCTTCAGTTGATTGAAAAAATCAGAATAAATTCTGATTTGAGGTCTAGGTTTCTTTTCTTGTAATATTTCTAGAAATGGTGGTTCATTTAGCTTGCAACTTATCCTTGTTATAACTCTACTCACATTGTTGTGGATCAGTTTGTAATGCTTTCTTGATTTTCTATGGATAGGTCTGTAGTGACAATGGTTCATCTACAATCTCTGTGATGGTGGGTTTACTTGGTGGGAGAAGTGATCTTCCTGAGTGGAAATGGATATCATTAACATCAACTGAATAAGTATAGTATTGGGTTGATTCACTGGTATAGGCTAGCTGAGAAGATTTATTATTGGGGTTAGGTGTTGGTTGAGCTAGTAGCTGAAGTGGATTTTGGTTGAGAGCCTTCTTGGGGTTTTGGAATTAGAGATTTTTATTGTGGATAAGGAGGTTGATGGTAGGATTGTTGGTAGTTTAGAGGTGGGTTGTTCCATTGCTTCCCTCCTCTCCAAGGCTTCTATCATGAAGAAGGGGGTTTTGTCACTGTTGGACTAAAAATTGAGGTTGCCATTATTGTTGGTATTGGCTAGGGTATGGAGCCCAACCTTGTTGAGTATTATCCCAAGGTGGGGGTTGCATATATGGATTACTAGCCCAATTATGAAAATATGGCATTGGGTCTTGTGGCATACCTCCTTGTCTTGGCAGCCAAGATTTCTTTGAGTAACGTAGAATACTTTTCCATCCTTTGTTTCTATCATCTTGAATTTAGGTGCATCCTCCTTCTCTTGTGCAATATGGCTAATCCTCTGCATCTACAATCAGGCTTTCTTTCTTCTACATGCATGGAAGAAATTCTGTAAGTGTTGCCTATGCATCTTCTCTTTTCTTCTTAGCATGTAAAGCATCAAGTTGGGTAGCCATGTCATTGACTATCTCTTATTTCATGTTCTTAAACATGTTCACAATCTTTGTTTTGGATATATCCCCAATTCCTTTAGTAGTTTATCCACCCTTTGATCTAGCATTTTTTATTCTCTTCATAGTTTCTCTGGAGTAATTCCTGTCAGGCTTCAAAAATATCATCAAAGGTATATTTTGAAATGTCTCTTGCCCCTATCAGGTCCAAAGTGTCCATATCCTCCTCACTGAGTCCCTTTAAGAAGAGTAATTTGAGAGATTCAGGAGGTAATCTTGTGTGTCTTGACTTCTGAACACTGAATAAGAATATTTCTAGGTAATCTTACAATGGATCATCTTCCTTTTGTGCCATCCTAAAGAGTTGGATCACCATCCTCTATGCTACTTGGCCTGTAGTAGTCTTGGTACTTGGTGAGAAACTTCTCCTTCATCTACTTGCCAAGTAGTCACAACATCTCTTCCTAAACCCATGAACCATCTCAAGGATGCATCCTTGAGTGTAGAAGGAAATAGATTTAGCTTGTGTGCATCATTTTGTATAATCATAGCTCCTACATAAAATGTCAAACTCAAACAAAAAAGTGTCTGGGTCTTCAGTTATGGATCCATGAAAGTTAGGAAGGGCTGATGGAGAGATATTATTCATTACAACAGGTTGATTATTGTTGGAGATTGGGAACTCAAATGTAGTTTCCCCTTCTTCAACATTTTGATTCACTTATTTCTATCATGATGGGTTGTTCAAGAGCAGCCTTAGAAGTCTCACTTGGAGGGGGATCTTCTACTATCAAACCTTGTACAAAGGAAGATGTGTCTTCTTAAGAATTAGATATAAAAATTTGTGTTATTTGTGGATTGGGTAAGAATCTAACATGGACATCCCTTGATGGTGCATGCATCAACTAACTCAACTCAATCAACATACATTAGTGGGGGGTTTGGAGGTGGAATTTCCTAAAACCTAAAATGTTTCTAAGGAAATGCAAAAACCTCTCAAAAACCTTATAACTTGGCAGTATCCCTGAGAAATGGTGCCAAAAAATGGTGGTGCAAATTAACTTGTACAGCAATTAATATGTTGTTCATTAATTCACAGTCATTTAATCATCAAACCATAGGGGATGTAAAACTTTCAATAATGTCTAGTTGTTGTATGCATAGTTATAGAGAATTTAGGAGGTATTGAAAGAAATAGATGTCACTACAATACTTGAAATAATAATGCTTGAAAGTATGATGCTTGAAACTTAAAACTTAGAACTGAAAGCAAATGGCTTCTAAACGCTATGACTAAAGCAAAGCTTGTAAATTCAGAATGCAGATAAAGAGATAAATTGCTTCCTAGTCTAATCATGTAATGAAACAGAGAAACAAAACTATGGAGGGGTTTAGCATAGACCACAAGTGGGCCCTACCTTGAGGTGTTAATCCCTCCTAGATCTTGTAACTAAAATATATTGAACATAAACTCAGATCCTTTATTGAATTAGCATGAATGTTACATCTAGGAACAAAACAACCTTTGTATCTGTGTATCTTCTATTTTCTAATTCCTCTATTCTCTATATTCTCCATCTAGATAGATTTCTAGCATTAACTCTTTTCTTTTATACTCCTCAATTACAAAAAAAATGTGAGAAGAAGAGTTCAACTAGGATTTTTAACAAACTAAGTAAATGATATTTGGTAGAACAAGTGGAAGATCTCAAATAGATCAACAAGATTTTCCACACATGCAACAGAACTAATTAACAGGTGTCCAAGATATCAAACACATAACTCAAGTAACTGACAAGTTCCTTAAATCACATGTTAACTAATCAATCAGTTATTCAGTGAGCTTGCAATAATGAATAATCAGATTTATTGTTGAGTTATCTCCTAGTTCTTCATGTCACAGTTGTAACTAATCCTTCAACAACACGTACAGACTTGAGTTTCATCCTTCACATTATAAGATATCTTCATAATCACAACGGATTCTTTTTTTGTAGGTGATCCCTTTGGCTTTGGCTACAGATGGTTCCTTAGTTACTAGGTGATTCCCTTTGGCTATGGATGGGTTACAAATAATTCCTTTGTTGTATATGACGATTTGTTACATATAACAAGTTTCTTGCAAATAAGAGTGGCATCACACAAATCATCATTCAAAAAACTTATTGAAATAAAGATAATAAATGCACACACCAAATACCACAAAATAAAGATAACTAGCCATAACTATATTAATCATTCTTTATAACATAAGTTCAAATGGTGATGATAATGTTTCAGCAGTATAACTGGGAAATACAAGGACATGGCTTCAATGGATTAACTAAAATAAGGAGGATGAGTTGTTTAAAAAGGGGATTTACACGACTCATTAGGTTCCCTCTCTCTCTCTCTCTCTCTCTCTCTCTCTATATATATATATATATATATATATATAGGAGCACCATATCTATACATCTATTTAATTTTATAGGATCAAGAGAATACAATGCACACACCAAATACCACAAAATAAAGATAACTAGCCATAATGTATTAATCAGTATTTGTGCCATAAGTTCAAATTATGATGATAACGTTTGGCAATATAACTTATAGATACAAAGACATGGCTTCAATGGGTTAACTAAAATACGGAGGATGATTTGTTTAAAAAGGGGATTTACACGACTCATTAGGTTCCCTCTCTATATATCTAGGAGCACCATATCTATACATCTAGCTACTTTTTATATGATCTATATTCCATATGTTCGTTCTATCTAGATTCTAGTATAAATATTCTACATAGATAACAAAATATCCTCCCACCCCCATATAGTTCATTATAGAGGGGTCTAGAATATCAAATATGGTGATCTATATTCCTTATTCCCCCTTTCAATTTTAAAATACTCAATCTGGAAAAACATCTAGATGGATATCTATCAGATTGCCCCCATATATATCAATCTACGGGATAGATCAACGACAAATAAAGACATTCAAGGGAATATTTGAAAGATATATTTACTTATAAATGTCACCTCTTCTATCCCTCCTGAATCACCATGAAATCTCTAAATAAAAGGGAGATTCTAGCATGTAAGGAATATATTTATCCATTTGAGAAATGTGATTTCAGATTCTAGTGTGAATTTTTCAAATTACATTGTGTATAACTCTATATAATTTGTATAGAGTCTATAAGATTAGGATAAGTCATGTGATTGGAATTATTATAAGAATTAATTCATAGTCTTGTCATAATACTATCATTGGATTTAATTTTGTGATATTTCCTTATTTTAATAGAATAATATTTTTTATTTCTTGTTAAAAAATGAGTGTGTGACGTTACTTCAATGAGGTTTAACTATGATAAACGTTACATAGTGTAAGGAATCCATTCATTGGGAACCCTAACTATACATAAATAATTTTATCATAAAAGAAAGGATTTCTAAATCTTTATAAAGAAATTGGTATAAACATCAATCAATTTTTTATTTGATTGATCTTTAGATTTGTTAATTTCTATACTAAGGATGTGGATCGAAAGTAGTTACACACATCTTCCAACACTTTGGTTTGTTGGGTGAAAGGTGTAGGTAAAATGTTTTTTGAGATATTGTAAGGTGCTGATATTAATGAGTTTCACACTTTTATTCACATCATAAAGCTTCAACATTGAAGTTGATGCTACCATAAGGTATTCAGGTTGAACATAACTATGGGAAACCTAGATAGATTCTTGTGGAAATGGGTGAAGTTATAACTCTCTTAAAAATAAGTCGCACACATTGGAAGGTGAAATAGTTAGTTTAATGCAAGTGCAAGGAATACTTATCCAATATTTCATTCTCACTAGACATTGGTGGAAAAATATATGTTAGGAATAGCTCAAGAAAAGGGAGAGTAAATGTTTTAAGATTTATGGAAGGGCATTTTATGGTTCATTTTTAGGTTTTGATGGGACTACATGTGTGAGTAAGTAGTGGGAAATTGGTGGGGAATATCCTTAGGAAGGTAAGTGTAAATATGTAAGAGGCTAGTTAATAAACCATCATTACACACATGGGAGGCTGGGAGTGCGAAGGATTACACACAATGAGTATCACCTGCAATCATCAAAATGATAATGATAGAAACTGATTGTAAGTTTTATTCCTAATATAACTAACTTATAGAAGTGTAAAAGATAGAGAGGGTATGATATAAATAGGAAGGGATCTGATGTTGTGGAATAGACCCCTTTTTTAATGGTGCAGGAATATCTAGGAAACCATACTCCATCTTAGACCAACAATCACTTGATCAAGACAGGAACAAGTGCAAAATTCTAAGGAATGTGTTATGGAGCAATGAAAAATGTAATGAAATTAGATGCACAGGAAATTAAATCTAACTCAAAAAAAATGAAATATGTATCTATGAAGAGAAAGGGGATCTACTTCAAACTAGGTAGAAAGAATGCACACAATCATTTATATCAGAGGCAAAACACAAGTGGAACTAAGTGGACAAAGGAAAAATCTGTTAAATTTTTCAAGGCATATTTATATAAGGATTTTAATAGAATAATTCCTTTTGACTAAGTATTTATAGGGAGATACCATAGCTACTTGGGGAACACTCAAAAATGTTACATTAAAGGCCTTAGCCAACTATATAGAATAGATCTGACATGATATATATAAGGGTAGCCATACAAACAATCAAATTGAATGCCTACATCAGTGATCTAAAATAATGTTATATTTGATAATTGGTATGGTTAAGACAATATTAAATATGATACAACACATATGTATGTCATGAAGTACAAGTCAAGCTTCATTTCAATCTATGCGGTGCGTGACATAAAACATAGCGTAATCAACATGATATTTTTAAGTGTCTCTTCTTGAAAGGATGAACAAGATCACATTTACTGACATATTGTCATTTCTAAGTACTTTGGATATCAAAATCAGTGGTTTGTGTTGAATTTGGGGCATATTGTTTCTTTTAGAAACCAATTAATATTTTTCCTTTATGCAATGCAACCATTGGTACTCCCCAACTTTCTTTCACACTTATTTTGGGAAACTTCTCCAATCATGCCTTCAATTCCTACAAGGCAAGAGAAGAGAAAGAAGTTAGTTATATAAAAGGATGCATACATGTAAAACATTAATAAATCACACGTGTAAAATACATGTATAATGTTCCTTATATATTTTCAGTGTATAGGGATTATGCACACATGAAATTCCATAGCCCATTCCATACAAGGATTATGCATCAAACTATTCACATTTTATTTGATAGAATAATATCTAACACATCCTTTGTATATGATTCAATTTTTGTGGATGTGTTTATAATAGCTACATAACTAATGTCTTGAGAGAAACCAAGTTCTAGTTTTTTAATTTTCCCAAGCAAGACATAAATTATTCAAATACATAACTAAAAGATAGAATGAGGAAGTTAAGTGATTACACATGGGGTATATCAAGATATTCAGTGGGTGGAAATATGTCAAAAATCATTGGGAGGTCATAGGAATCATGGTTTCACCATGTAAGAATTGTAAAAATCTTGTTTGAATATGGTCGAATCACACAATGTTGTAACAAATTGCTGAGGAAAGGGATAAGAAAGTAGGATGTATGGAACATTGTGCATGGGGAATTTTACAATCCCAAATCGAAGGGCCATTGCGCAAAGCTTATGATATTGTTCAAAGAAGGTTGTGAAAGGTGAAAATAAGGAGTGCAATGAGACATGAAGGGGGAGGTGAGAATGCTAAGAAATATTACATGGGTGAAATAATGTTTCACAAAGTTATTGTGCAAATTTCTTAAAAGGGTACATGTGGATGGGGACTTCACTTGTGTAATGAGAATTGTCACAAGTAAAACTATGAGTCAAAATAGGGAAGCTAAGTGATTGTGCAAATTAGGGGCATGCGGTGTCATTTAAGACTCAAAATAATGCGGGATGTCACACGACTCATGGTTTGGATGTGTAAGGATCGCATAAGGATTATTTAAACATGGTGGAATCACATAATGTTGTGGCAACTTGATGAGGAAAGGGATAAACAAGTAGGATGCATGGGACATTATGTAGAGTGATATTTATAATTCTGAATTGAAGGGGCTATTGATGTGGGGGCTTAATATATTGTGCAAAGAAGGCTACACAAGGTGTAAACACAGAGTGTAATTGGACATGATGGGGGAGGTGAGAAGGATGATAAATATTGTGTAGGTAAGGGAATATTATAGAAATATACTGTGAAAATTTCTCATAAGGGTGCACATAGATGGGAAATTAACTTGTGTAGTGAGAACTATGAAAAGTAAAACTAAACATATGTAAAATGCAAAGAAATTTACATAGGATGGAAAAACATGATCTTGAAGAATCCCAAAGGGATAAATAAGGATTTCATAAAATATGGGAAATTAAAGCACACTAGAAACCAAATTTTAGAAAAAGGTAGAAAAAGAGGTTCCTTAATTTCCCTAAGGAAACTAGGGGAATGTTTTGTTGACACAAAAACAAATGACGAATTGGATGGAAAATAATTATGAGAATATTGAACCCATAATCTATAGTATGTGATAGAAATGAATATAATACTTATCATAGGATACTTTTGAATTTCAAATTAAAAGCGTAATAAAAGAATCTAAAATTGACGTATAACATACTAAGTTTTCAAACTTACATAGATTCGTGTGTGTGTGTGTGTGTGTGTGTGTGTGTGTGTGTGTGTGTGTGTGTGTGTGTCATGTGAAGTTCATTTAACTTTTCTATGGGTATTCTAATTTACCATAAAGAGTAATCACATAGCTTGCTTGTCGATGGGGTTTTTTATTTTGTTTATATAATTTTATTGATATTATGAGGGGATATGGATGGAGGGGGATAAGGAATTAGTATGCTTCTCTCCCTACAATTATACCCCAACATGGATACATTTGGTTCTGATCATGGTCTTTCTAGATTGTTCGTTGGGGGTCCATAACTTGATGGAGATTACCAAAATCATGTATAGGAAAATAAATATTTTGAAACACTTTTGAATTTATTTAATATTTTTTCTTCTATTTTAGTACACACATAAAGAATATGAATTATGTTGTCATGCAAAATGTGTAGCATGAAAAATTCAAAATTTCTCCCATGAAAACCTTAGCCACATTTGAAACTCCTCCCAGTCAATGTAAATTTATCCTCCAACCAAATCAATCATTGTGTTGAACTCATAATGGCCAAGACGAATGTGATAATGTGATTTTCAGGTGTGTGTCATGTGCATGGGATTTAATTCAATCTGATTTAAGAAGGTATCTAGATCCAAGAGAAGACAAGTACTCTCAGAGGCCCAAAAAGGACTATTTTCAGGATTTTGCACTTGGTGAGCACTCTCGGGAAATGTACAAGAAAACTTTTAAGAATTCAAGAAGTGTGTGGAAGAGATATGTAATCATACAAGGCATTTTAGTAAACTTATTTAATAAAAATCAGGCTTAGGAACAAGTTGTCTGTTGTCAAAAAATCACACAATTTAGACATTATTTAGTTTAGGTCTCATACTACTATTTATATGGTTTTTTGAGTGAAGAAAGTAATAATTAACCAATGTCTTCTGGCCATTTTACTTTGGTTTTTGTCCTCATTTTGCCTACCTTTAGCACACACTTTCCTAGTCTGTTTTTGTCAACTGGCATCATTTTACCTTTGACTGGGGCATCTAACCCAATACTAGGGCACCTTAGGCACCCTGGTCCCATTTGGGGTGCCTTTAACCTTTTTACACTTTCCCACTAATTTTTGTGAACTTTCTGATCATTTTAGCTTCTTATTTTTTAGTGGTTGGACTTTTTAGGGTTAATTATGAAATTATAACAAGAGAACGATATAAATATAAAGTTATGAGACCATAATGAGATACTAAGCACTAAGCACTAATATCATCACATAAGGTTGCATCCATCAAAAGTTGCATTTACATCCATCTATCTCCATCACAAGGCACAAGGTTGGTTCACCTGCATCACACTACATAGGAGGGAAGTTTATTCTATTCCATCCACCATTCTATTACAATTTCTACACATAGTTATTACTCGATACTTCCACAAAGTGCAACTAACACAAGAGAACCTATGGCATGATTGCACACATACACACACACACAGAGAAATACATCGGGTCTAATATGTACTGCAACACTCAATTAGTAATTCCACCATTTTGGTAGCTAAGGATAGTCCAACCCCTTCATATGCATATTTTTTTAGGGTTTGATGCTTGTCCGGGGGTTTTACAAGTATTTTCTTCATCACCGATTATCAACAACATACATCACAGTGCAATGAAGTTAGTGCGAGAGGAAGTTAAGGAAGGAAATCATCAAGTGACACCTCAGAGTAAGGTTATAAATATTTTTCATAGACCAGGGTGCCCATATTATGGACTAGGGAACCCACAGGTGCCCATGTACCTATCTAGGCATCCCAGTCCACTTAGATTGCCCAAAATGCCCTTGTTTAGACTTCGGCACAGTCGCTTCTTCCTCTTGTTTCTCCATCCATCTCTGTGACCTAGTCCAACAAGCTTGTTTATTTGATGAAATACAACTTAAGTATGAAAATGAAAGAGAAGTTTGTGCACGAACACGGGGTGTGTAGGAGTGCGCGAAAGTATCTAAAAACAAGGTGCACTAAGAATAGTTTGAAATTAGAACTTAGCTATTTTGGACATGGAGTGCAAAGCACATTTTGTAGAATACTTTTAGACCAAGCAAAGGATATTTTGGGACTAGTATAAGATCAAGCACCATGTAGGGTTTTGGAGATAATAATAGGACTATGCTACAGTTTTATTATTAGATGATCTATTATAAGCGCTTACATGATTTTTTATCCTCATGTAAGGGTGCATTGCTATTATTAGCATGTAGATTATTTTTGAAGGTGTGTGGGTGGTGAAGGGAAAGTCCTTGCCCTTATAAATATGTATTGATTTGCACAGTTTATGTAGTTTGATGTTATTGTAGTGTTATGCTGCAAGGTTTTTAGCATGCATGACTATGGAGATTGTGTTATGTATGTATGAAGTTTCTGTGTTTTACAATTTTTAATATAATGGATCTTATTGGTTGGACATTGGTGTTGGATGTAATTGAACATGGATCTTATATGGTAAATTTGATTATAGTTATTGTTTAATTATTCTTTAATATGGTTAAGATCTAGATCTGGTTTATACCTTGCAATATACTTGATTGTCTGTTATGGATATTTGAAATTATACATTCAATCATGCTAACATCTTGAACACAATTCTCTAAATAGGGACTTGGTACCCTTGCGCGCTTTAGGTGAGCACTTAGTTCAGGATGAGTGATGTGCTAGAGTGCCTTGAGATTTTATGGGTATATTCTAGGCTACATCATTAGTTCCATTTCTAGGATCTATTTTTTAGTCGTATTCCAGGATGTTGCGTGATGAAGGCTTACCAATTGACCTTGACCAGTATTGAAGATTGGTTAGAAGATTTGGAAGAAGAGTATGCTTGCAGATTTAACAATGGACTTGAATTCAATGCACATGCATGGGTTGAACAGAATATATATGACACACTATATGAGATGTTCATTTCTATATTTCCTATAGAGCTCTATGAGTGGCTAGTTGTTTATGCATCTAAGAGGAATTGGAATTTTTACACACTTGTTTGAACGCAGGAAGAATTCCAAGCCTTAAATGATGCATATCTAATTTGGATGCACTCTTTAGATGTTTGGTTCCGTGGTGCTTTGAACAACTATATTCTTTAGTGCGTAGTTTCTACTTACTCTTGCAGATAAGTTGCTGAGTTTCAATTTTTTGCGCGAGCCCAGAGGATAGTATTTATGTGGTATCCATTTAACGATTAAAATATTTATTGTAACCCTAGATTTGGAAGAAAATCCTTTGGCTAGCTAAACCCCACAATGCACGAGGGGCAGGAGCAGGTTTGGTAAGGATGTCGAACCTAGTGGCAGAGATACAGAGAGAAGAAAGATGGCTTAAATTTAATGAATCACATGAGAGGGATATGATGAAACAATGAGAGATAGCAGAAAGAATGGTGTTGTGAAGGGAGATGGCTCGTGAAGGATTTAGAGCTCACACAAAGGACATGGAGCTAGAACATCTGGAGCTCCCCCATTTTGGAAATCATGGCAGGGAACCCTCTTTTCTTTGGATGAAGACACGTCAGGATAAATATTTTGGACCGCGGGTGTGCATCTAAACCTACCTAGTAACCTAGTGCTTGCGCTTAGTTTTTAAGTTTCTACGGAAGTTAATAGTAAGCAAGCTAGTGTGGATAGTGGGTTATAGTAGATATAGTTAATTTGTAGTCAAGTTCAGGAATTAATCAAGTAGCTTATTCATCTATGGTAGCACAATCATCGTCTATATTATTTGGAGGTCCAACTAAAGGTATCTTTTCTAGTGCGTCGTTAACATAGAATGTGGTCACGCAAAATGTTAGTATAACATCTGTAAGTAGCACACCTTCATAGATTGTGTGAGTCAAGTTTAACACAATTATGGGAGCACATGGTTGTTCATCCTCTGGTTAGTTACCTAGTTCAGGGGGAGGAGGATCAAGAGGGTCAAGTGGCTCGGGCATTGGTGGTTCTCATGGCACTGGAGGTGCAGAAAATATAGGAGGAAATACAAGTTCTGGATCTAGTGGCAAAGGTTGCACCAACCCCAAAAAAATTATATGGAAACATATCTTTGAATCCTAGAATATAGAGGCATTGAAGATGCAACTGAGCACATACATATGTGTGAGATAATATGTCACACAAAGGGGATTACAACTTCAGACCGCAAGGCTAGTCAGTTTGTAACTACATTGCAAGGACACACTCATAGTTGGTACAAAAAATTTGACCCTTATCAGAATTGTGCAGATTATACCGCATTATGGGATGCTTTCTTGAAAGAATTTTATATCCCTAAGTTTGAGCAGAAGAGCATTAACACACTTAAAGACGTTAATTAGGGCACTATAGAGAGTGTTTGGGAGTATGATGCATGGTTTAAGAACCTTTTGTCCAAGTTATCTTATGATATACACATGATCCAACATACTTAGTGGTTTCTTGGAGGACTTATCATTCCTTTTAGAAGAGTGTTCTCACATAAAACTTACACATATCCACGTAAGGAACTTGAAGTAGTTCTACACATTGAGTTGGTAGGGAGTGTAGACACAAGAGTGAGCCCATTCTTGGAAGCTAAGATTACAGCAATGGAAAAATAGTTAGAGAAGTTGTTAGCGAATTCAGCACATGAGACACACAGTGGAATTTGGTGCACAAATTTTGAAGTAGAAGGGAATACTAAGAACAATTTTCCACAGAAATCGGTGTGCTCCTTGTTGTTGGAATGTGAGATCTGTCACTTAGATCATATTTCAATTCGGTGCCCATTTTTGTAACACGCGATAAGAAAGAATGTTTCCTTTTATTGCAAGATTTTCAGTTCTACTACTCATGATACTGAATATTACACGTTGATTGATCATATTCATGATGCCATTAATGTTGCCATATGACATACTAGTGTTGTTAAATAAATCTAAGGAAAAAAGTGAGCATGATTACCATGATCATAATGAAGGGTGCTCTACTGGAGGCCATTGTAGAGGTTGAGGATACTGAGGAGGATTCAGAGGCCAAGGTCATAACGGTGAAAGAAGTGATTTTCCATTATGGAACTTGTTATACATGTGGATCCCTTGATCATTACAAGCTTGAGTGTCCACAAAACATTATTTGATCTTTTTGTGGAAAGAACCATAACTATGAAGAGTTCTCAGACTGGTATGAACATTTGAGTAAGAAACACAAACATGAGAATAATGGCATGGGAATGGTTAGAGTACAAGACACCACGGAAGATCAATAGATGCCAAAGTTGGCACTAGATCCTAAGTTGGTATCTATGAAGATTACTTCATGCACTGAGACTACGCACACCAGGGAGCTATCTAAATAGAAGTATGGCATTACTAAGGAGGATTTTCTACATGTAAAGTATCCAAACACTATGCACCAGAAAGAAGTATATCAAGATACCATGGAGTTAATTAGAAATATGTAGGGTGAGATATAATATTTAAAGGAATAGTTGTGGAATTTAGGAAAAATAAAGAAATTGAGCTCCATCAAATGGATGTTAAGATGATTTTAAAGGATGTTTTCAAGATGTTGCGCTAGCAGAACATCATTCCTTTTTTGAGGAACTTGTTAAAGGGAAACACTCCACATGTTAGGATTGAACATGAAAGACAAATTTTGCATGCTAACCTTCCTCCCCATAGCCCTAATTATGACAAGGAGATTACTCTTAACATTGTTGTTGATGGTTGGATTGTAAGTAATATTCTGATTGACACAGGAACAGAAGTGAATGTAATCACTTTAGATGAATGGGTTCAGATGGGCAGGCCACCTTTACAACCATATTCGAATGTTTTGTTCATGGAAAATAGAACTAAGGATATACCTATTGGAGTTTTAAAGGATGCATCTATTACTATACAAGGGGCCAATTTTACTGGAGACTTTGAAATCTTGGTACTTGCAAATGTAGACAGTTTTCCAACACTACTTGGGCACCCTTGGTGTTATGCAAACAAATTTGATTTGTACTTCAATAATGGGTAGATAAGTTTTCCAAACAAAGAATAATACATCATTATTCCTTTCATAGATGGGAAATATGCACCTTATGTTGAGCCCTTAAGTGAATAATATTTAAATTGAATGTATGTGCACACCATTCAAGATCCACAAGTTTTTGAGCCATATTAGGAAGGAATTTTCCAATGGGATGATGTATATTCCATGAGAAATACTACAAGTGTTGCATGTGAAAATCTGAGCACATGGGACTTATGAAGTGGTTGGGTGAAAAGTAAGAAGTACAGCTACACATGTAAGCAAGTCAGCGTATCAGTATCAAGCTTTGGGAAACAACCAGGTACAAAGGTATACTAGTGAGGAGAATCTCGAAATATTCCTTCTTACTATGGAATTTTAGCGGGAATGTTGAGGTGAAATAAGAAATATGCTAGTGTATACTATACGTGGGATGAAAACGCGCTGGTGGATGGTTCCTAGGGATAATCTATTGGAATGGAGGGAAGTGAGAATCACATTATCTACTAGATTTCTAAGGGGCAATGTGCCTACTTACATATGTGCATTTTATCGTAATTGTCTTGTTCGGCACCATGTTCAGCAGTGTGAGAAAATCTAGATAGAGGGTCAAGAAGTATTACCACCATTTTTGTGGGTGTACAAGCTTTAATTCACCTAGCGAGGTTACACACGTGCATCGTATATCTATACAGAATTAAATAGAGTGACTGGAAATTGGCAAGAATTGACTGTAGGTATGATTCATACCTTTGAGTATTTTTCAACTAAACCTCTCGGTGAACGAGGCATTACAGGTCATGAAGCACTTAACTATGGGAGATAGTGTAAAGGATGAGGAGCTCCTTTAGGAGTTGTTATGTGATTCAGACCTAGAGGCATGATTTGAAGATGAAGAGACAGATGCTAAACAAATTGGGTGTGCCTACCTAGAATGAGAAAAAGGTAAGATGGTCTATATACTTGATGATGAAGAGGTGGACAACCTGGATATTGAGCACAAAAAGGGTACACATGAGGTCTTGGATACTACATATGAGAAGGCATGTGCCTACCACGAACCTATGAAGAATAAGAAAGTAAACATTAGAACTGATGTTGAACCTAAAGAGGCCATCATTAGAGATTATTAGTCTGACTATGAAGTTGCTAAGATAATTGAGTTGTTGCACAAATTCCAAGACCTATTCCCTAGAGGTTATCATGATTTGAAAGGGGTGTATGAATCATTGGGAGAAATGAGAATCAAGTTGAAGGAAGGTGTGCATGCAATTAGGAAGAGGCCTTATAGGATGAATCCTAACCTGCGCATCAAAGTGAAAGAAGAAATTGACAAAATGCTGAATTCTGGGATCATTGAGCCCATCGAGGAGTCAGAGTGGGTTAGCCCTATGGTGATCAGTATCAAGAAGGATGGAAGAATAAAAATTTGTGTGGATTACAGGGAGTTAAATTATGCATTTGTAATTGATCCCTTTCCCACACCATTTACTGAGGAAATCCTGGAAGGCATTGCAAGGTGAAAGATCTACTCCTTCACTAATGAATTTTATGGATACCATCAGGTAAGGATAGCTAAAGAGGATTAAGAGAATAAAAATTTCATGACTGAGTGGGGAAGTTTTTCATACACAGTTATTTCCTTTGGGTTAAAGAATGCACATGTAGTCTTCTCGCGCATTATGGTGCAAGTGTTCTAGGACTATATCCTATAATTTATTGTAGGTATATCTAGATTATTGGACAATCTATGGGTTTGTGAAGGACCACTATGATAACTTAAGGCTCATTTTTGAGAGATTTCAGAAGTTAAGCATATCTTTAAACATCAAGAAGTACATGTTTTTCACACCCATTAGAATGTGGGGACATATTATTTATAAGGAAGGCTTTGCTAGTAGATCCTATTAAGGTTATTATTTTGGGCCTGGAGGAACCTACTAGCCAGAGTGAGGTGCATGGATTCTTGGGGCGCACAAGATATTAATTATTTTTTTCAAGGAATATGATAGCATCACCACACCCGTATAGGAACTAGTGAAAGGAAAAGAAATGTTCTATTAGGGTGAGGTGGAACAACAAGTGTTTTGAGACACTGAAGGAAGGCTTACTATAACACCAATTATGTGCTTTCCTTCCTAGTCCAAGAATTTTCAAATTCATGTAGATGCCTCTGGCATGTTCATTGCATGGTATTAGCCCAGCCTATAGAAGGAATTGTTGATCATCCTATCTTTTTTGTGAGTAGGAATTTAAATCTAGCAAAACAAAATCACACCACTACAGAGTGTGAAGCCTTGTCTATAATATACACACTCCATAAGTTTCGAAAATATTTTCTAGCTACCCATTTATCTTTTATACAAACCACATGGAATTGAATTTCTTGGTGAATGAGCCCATTTTATAAGGGCACATATGCCATTGGGTTATGTTATTTCAAGAGTTTAACTTTACTATGGTGGTTAAGCTAGGAAAGAGTAATTCTGGACTAGACCATTTATCAAGGATTCAATTAGGAGAGGATGCCAGAGAATAGAGGATACTATGCCAGATGCACAACTATTTAGATTAAACCATGCACCCTCATACTTAGAGTATATTGTTGTCTTTTTACGCATAAGTGTGGCACCTGAGGGAATGGAACCTTTAGAGAAGAAACGACTTGTCATTTGCATCCCGCCTTACATGTTGATCAATGGAAATTTATACAAACTAGGTCATGATGAAGTTTTGTGCCAGTGTGTACTTCAACATGAGTGAGAAAAAATTATGGACGAGGATCATGGTGGCATTATAGGTGGAAAATATGCAGGGGATGCGATTACGCATAAGATTCTATTAGTTGGTCTATAGTGGGAAATGTTACATAAGGATTGAAAAGAATAGTGTAAGGCATGTGACCATTGTAAGCACCTTGGAAAGCTTGGGCATGTAGAGGAAATTCCCTTGAGGCCTATTGCTAGTGCAAAACATTTTGAAAAGTGGGAAATTGACTTTTTGGGTCTTATTTCCCCACCTACGCATAGGACTAGATTGCACTATATTATAACTTATATAGATTATATTACAAGGTGGGAAGAAGTGGTGCCTACAAAGGATTGCACAACTATGGAAACAAGGTTTATATGGTAAAATATTATTAGCATGTATGGATGCCCTTTAAGTTTAACAAGTGATAGGGGTGATAATTTTCTTAACAAGACCATCAGGATACTATTGGATGAATTTATGGTGGCACACCATAATAAAACACCCTATCATCCTCAGGAAAATGGAATTGTTGAGGCTTTCAACAAAATATTGAACCATACTTTGACTATAAAAATTTGGTAGAAGGAAATACTTGGATGATAAAGTATCTGCTATACTATGGGCATACAGGAAAACCTATAAGAGGTTGAATAAAGCAACACCCTTCCATTTTGTGTTTGGCGCGGAGGCTATTCTACCAGTGGAATTCATGTTACCTTTTTTGCATATTGCACGTGCATGAGGTTTGGCTAATGAGCAAGCACTCAAAAAAGGTATTGAAAAATGGATGCAACTAGAGCGCTATAGCAAGATGAAGTCAAAAGCAATAAAATGCCAAGAAGAAGGCATGACATGATAGGCACATCAAGGACAAGAAGCTTGATGTCAGAAAGATGGTGCTTTTTTATATGATTCAAATATTTTGCGCCACCCTAGAAATCTTAAAGTACATTGTATTGGGACCTTATGTTATCACTTATATACTTGATTTGGGAACTTTCCATTTAGAGTCACTGGATGGAACATGGTTTCCCAGTTACTTCAACGGGTGTAGGTTGAAACCCTACTATAAATAAGTCTTCTTGGTGTTTTTGAAAAGGTAGTATTGCCATTTAGCTTAGATTCCCTTAATGTTTTACATTTATATGTGTTTCCTTTCATTGTTGCTATGTTTTTTCAATTTAGTTCATTGATTTGTGTAATAAGTGCCCCACCATTTTTAGTCATCATGGACTCTACTCATCAACCATTGGTATAAATTTTCTAGTTTTCCAATGAGGGGCACAGTGATGTGTAATTAGTTCATTATTTTTTACATATCTTTAAAATATTTGGGTATTTAAAATGGCAGGGCCCATCTTACACTCTTCATGTTTTCTATGGGAAAGAGTATAATAGTTTAAGACATTGTATATTGGCCAACTTGGTCAGCTCGGCCGAGCTGGATCTCCTCTCTTTGCATTGATTTATAGGCTAACAACCTCCACATTGCATAGTGTAATTTACCTCATTAAATACTAACCTAGCTCCACATTTCATTGGGTCAACCCCTCCTTTCCTTGGATTGGCACCAACTCATCACTCACCCCATTCCCCATGCGCCAAGTCACTCAGCTCCTCGGGCACCACGTTCAACAACACTTCTAACCTCTATATCACCGACTCAACGCTTTGAATTATACTATGTTTTTCACTGACTTGATCTCCTCTTGCTTCATCCAACCCATATTAACCTCGCCAAGCCACCTCTTTCAATTGTCAACTCAATTCTCGAACAACGAGTTCCTCGTGCATGGTGGAATTCTTTGTTTTGAGCCCCGACCCCTATGCTAAATTACCTCAAGCTTTCTGCTTATCCTTAACCATTCCACATGTTGGGCTCTTGTATTTCACATCAGGTTGACTTGTTTTGGTGTACTCCGTCGAGCTAGTCCTTTAATCATGTTGAGATCCACGTGTGGGCCCCATGTAACTCTAGGGTCTGCCTAGTCTCTTGACTATTTTGAAACAATGCCAAGGGGCCACATGGTGACTAATCATGCCTTTACTTCCTTTTCTCACATGGAATCACCCCTCGCTCAGACTTGGCTTTTCGAGAACTCCCGCACTCCTTCGTCACTTGGCCCAAGCTCGTCTTCATCCTCTTTGTACCAAGTCTCCTCCACTTTTAATGTCAAAATCAAGGGGCTTGAGGTTTTATGTGCTAGGAATAACTCGAATCTTCTCTCTAAGGAATTTTCATTCGAGCTAATTTCATAGATCACCTTCAATTTCTACGGGCTTGTTTTTTCTTGTATTGGAGTAACTCAGATTTGTAATATGACCTAAGCCTTCAACCCAACCTTTGTGCCATGAATTTTTTTTGGCTCGACCACATGTAGAGCTCAATTATGAGCTTGATGAGCTTTCCGTTGTCACACCCACTTGGTTTTTTAAACACATAGATCGTTTGCAATCATCCCAGCTCAATGCAGTCCCCAGGGGGCTCGGTACCAATATAGCGCTCATCCACCCATAAGAAAACTTGTTTCACAATATAAATAACTCATTTTTAGAGAGTAGCTCACCCGAGCCTCTTCTATCTTAATGGATCCAATTCTATAACTCACCCCTTTGCACCTACAGCTCAACAACCTTATACTTGACCAACTTGACTTTCACTGAGCTCAATATGTGAATTGTATGGCTTGGCTCAAAAAAGACAACTCATCCATACAATGCAGTTTGGCCCACATAGAAATGGGAAGCTCACCCCATAACTAGATCGATACATAATATAATAGCTCAGTCCCTTATGATACAAGCCCAATATTTTGTAAAACACTTGACTCTAAACTAATCAAACAACTCAGTCAATAGATTCATTTGTAACAACTGATGGCCAAGTTTGAATTATTTGAGTAGCCCAGTTCTATTGGGGACCAACACATGTAAATTCAAGCAACTCGATTATGAGCTTGGTTAGCTCAAAGATGTAACTTTTAACAATTCTCTTATCCTACTCTAAATTTTATCAATCTCTTGGATCTCCTAGGTTTTTCATTTCCCTTGTGACTGAATCCCCATCAATGTCATAATGCAAGCTTAATGTTGTCCGATTTCACAAGGGGGTTAAATGGGATAAGAGTTTAGAAATTCAAGGGGGGCATTAGCCTATTAAAAGGAGCATGACCAGATACATGTATCCTTCCATTGGGCATGGAGTCTTGTTGTAGTTTCTCTTGGGTAGAGTCATCAAGATGTTTTCCTTCATTTATTTTAGTTTCTTTACATTTGTTTGATTTTGAATTTTATAATTGTTACATGCAACTATGAGATTCCCGTTGCAAAAATTGAGGAACATGGTGTATTGTACCTACCTAGAGCAACAAAGGATAAAACTATATACAAAAGAAAAAAATCATATATGCCTCAAGTAAGACATGCAGAGTTTGCACAAGCACTTCTTCTACTGATAAAAAACCTAATCTTACGCTACACTAAGGAAAAAGGGAGCTAAAAAAACATGCAACAAGATGTGAGAAGTATCTACCCTTCCTCACAAAATGCAGCCATGTGATTTGTTTGGAAACATAATCACATGGTGGGAATGAAAACATACCTTATACTCCTAATTTCTTCAAGGTATCAACAAAAAACAACACATATACCTCATCAAGCTACTCTACATTTGGCTGGAGGTTATGAAGCTAGACCCTTATACATTGATGATCATATTCATGATCTGAAGTAAGCATGACTGGTGGAAACTCTATTTTTGATACCAAGATGGCCAAATACCTAATTGGGCAAGCGGCCTTGGGAAATAATGGACTGATCTTCATGATCTTCCCATCTTTATGAATCTCAACTCCATGAATGGAGTCATCTTGAAGACCCTCTGGAAGGTGGTTGCTTATAAGTTGATTTGAATGTTGCTCTACCTCTATAAACAACTTTGTGTCTTCCAGAAATAGCTTTTCCCTGATGACTGATTTGACCTTGTTGGGATCATCTTCGTCCTCCTAAGTTAGGTAAGTGTAGCAAGTTGGGGAAAAAATAAGTGGACATCGAATCCAAAATTTCATGAACCACGATCGCAGTCTATTTTCTTAGGTTTGGGAATCCCCAAACCAAAACCATGATCACGTTTCTAAAGCGTGATCACGGTTTATAAACTATGATTTCGGTCCGTTGATCTAAAAAAACCACTGTTATTTTATCGATAGGTAAATATATTTCCGTGATCACAGTTGACAAACCGCGATCACAGTTTATATACCACAATCGCGGTTCTAACTATATCATCAAATCCAACCCTTAAGGCTTGGGAAATCTCTATTTTTCCTGAACCAGAGCTTTAGGAGGTCATTATGGCGAGGTGAAAGGAAAAAAACATCAAATTTTTTCTTCGCGGACTAGAACGATGCCAAACAATTTAAAATATGTCACAAATGGTACCATCACGTAGGGGAGAATGTTAGTTTCATAAAATTATTGACTTTAAATTTAATAGAATAAGATAAATATCATTTTTTAGTTTTTTACTAACAGTAGGTCTTTAAGACACTTTTTCCCTGTGAATAATCATGTATATGTTTAAGGTTGTAACTTTTGTTTCACTTGTCAAAATGTGATAAAACCTATACCATCCCAAGCATGGAGAAATTCTATACACGTTCAAAATAAAATGATTTGATTTTGACAATTTTTGATGTAATTATGGCGGGGCAGATAGAAACTGCTTTGTTTTCTAAATTTTTTTAGACCACTTTCACGGAAAAATTCATAAAAAAAAATATTGCTCAAAAAAATACAAAATAAAATCCATCCCAAGATACATAGCATCATCTAACTTTTTACAAAAGGAAAAAAAATAACAAGTATTGGTAATCCAAAACTCGGGCAAACGGACTACGATCTTATAGGATTTTTCAAAAAAACCACCAAGTCATAGAATTTTGAGTGTTTAGTATAGCTAAAATTTTCCATTTTAAAAAAGAAATAGATTTTTAGAAACTAGATTTCGAGTGCTAATGATTTATATTTCTATAAATTTTCCTAATTTTAAGTGCACGTAGTGCTAATAATCCCTACAGGTTGATGTTTTTCTATTTTTTGTAATATGACGTCCACTTATGACCCATTTTTTGTCCCCCAACTTGTTGCACTTACCCTCCTCAAGCATAAATTTTGAGATATTGAACTCCTCCGCAAAATTAAATTCCTTTAAAGATGTAATGGAAGAAGAATCTAAAATTTCACCATCAAAAGAAAGCTAGAAGCTTCCTATGATATCTTCTTCATCTAAGGATTTAGAATATAATTTTTCCCACCTCCATGGCATGAAGCTCCCCATGGTTGGTTGCAGCTGATAATGATGGATGTGGTGACTTAATGCAACCTTCCAATAGTGCACTAAGCTCTATTCATGAAATATAATGAGGGTCACTGCATTCCATCAAAAAATATTACTCGCTCGGGAGATTTTTCCTTTTTGTTGGCACATGCTCCTCCTCTTGTTACTTTAGGGGTGGTGATGGATCGACAACCTGTGAGAAGATAACACCATTGTGCATGCTATACTCCGAGCTAATATACTTGTAGTCATCATCCTCATCACATGTTTTTTCTTTAGTATAGTCAACTTCCACCTCTTGTTTTTGTTCTCAAACCTCCTATGAAGGCCTAGGAATCAGTGGCATTTTCTTAATATTGAACCGTGTGGTCCACTCTTTCAAGTTTCTTGCAAGTTCTTCCTTGCTAGGCTCTTCAATTTTCTTCCCTCCTTGCCTAATGTTTTGATCATGTTCATCCTAAAATGGATTTTGTATTGCAATAGGAGGGGTGGGTTGATATTCACTTGATGCTTGCATTGGTTGAGGTGGTGGAGGGGAAGGTATGGATTCTTCTTTCTATGGAGGGGACTTGGCTTTGGAAGGGAAAAGGGTAGATAAAATAAGGTGGGGTGGAAGAGTAGAAGATGGAGAAGGGGAATCCATACTCGGGGTAGCAGGTAAGAAGCTTGGGAATTGAGTCTCAAGTTGAGATGGTAATGATTGTGGAATGGGGAGAAGGTTGTAGGATGAAAATGCACATATCTCCCATTGACAAGATAGATCAACATTGTATTCATGTGCCTTGACCTCCTCGACCCATGCTTCAAGTATGTGGTAGTATCTCAACCATGAAAGAAAGCTTCCCGTTGTGGAATGAAGTGAAATGACATAGGTCCAACCCATGATAAAGGTTCCATGAAGGCAATCTCAAGTGCCTTCAATTGATATGTAGCCCAATTTTACACCCTGGTTACCTCCAATCCTAGGATCTTAAATTGTAGCTCAGCATCCTTTGGTGCAAGGTAGTTTCCAAAATCTACATACCTCTACACTTCAACAACTTCGTAGTTTGGCGGGGTAACCAAAATATTTTGCATCTTGCTCGCACTAGTATGCATGTTGTTGATTTTCACTATAGTAAATATCTGGAGGTGGCTGGTAGTAACCCAGGGGATGAATCTTGCGAATATGTAGGTGGGTATGGCTGGCATGGTTGTTGCTGCAAGTATGAGTTCCATGATGGAAATGAAGCCATGACTACACAACTTCATGAATGGAAGATGATGAAAGATATGTGGAAAGAAGAATGGATGGAAAGAGAGGAAATGAATGGAAAATGAAAAGGGGTGGTCTGTAAATGAGATGATGGAGTTTTTAGAATAGTGGAGTCACCAGATGTACTTGAAAGTACCTCTAAAGGTTGTTACCTTCACCAAGAGTACATCAAATTGATGAAGTGAAGTGGTAAGGTGCTTTGAACCTTTCCCACCGGGCATGCCAGAACTGTTATCACCAAATTACAAAACCCCTTTAATTTTCTGAATGTGGATGTGGCATTCAGTGTAATTTGTGTAACATTGGGTATCCCTCAAGCTATGGGACTTGCGGGCTTGAGATAACCCTCTAAAGAAATATCACTCTTTCTCCTAGACTACCTGTCACAAGATACTATTAATGCAGGAAAAAATATCTAATCCTATTCTAAGTTTCCAAGAGACTAGAGAGAGAGAATGCATGAAAAATAAAGCCTACACTAGCAACAGTGATACATTTTAAAATGAGGTTGTTAGCCACAAATTCAAATGCTGAAATAGAGAGAGGTGAACAGAGGAAAGGGTAGACAAGATGCACCACAAACCAGATATAGATTAACAAAAAACACCATTTGTTACCGATTAAATACATCTCCTAAAACCTTTAATAGACTCCTAAAACCTTTAATATACATCAATAATATGCACAATATACCTTGTAATGGAGAGAGGTAAGTAGAGATAATAACACATGCAGAGGATGAAAAAAATGCATCACAAAAAACATTATATTTCTCCATTAAGTATGCACAGTAAAATACCATGGGGAAAGAGGGAAGAAAAATTCCATTACAAAGCTTATAAAGGAGGCTTAAGCTCCACACTCAACCCTAGAGAAGAAAGAGAGAGGGGGTAGGAAAAAAATGACCAAACTCCTTACAAATGAGCCCAAGATTATAATTTATAGAATGAGAAGAAAAGAGGAGTATAATCTTGAAATTACTTTTCCAACCACTTACAAGTTACAATAAATGGAGTGAAATGATGGAAATTGATTTGAAAAATATCCCTCATGTTGTCCCATAACTTGCAGTTGGATAAAATGATGGCCATACTCATTTAATACATTCCCAACCACTTTATAATTGTCTCTTTGAATTGGTATTTTTATCCACAAAATTCTCCATCAAATATTCATGAATATTTTAATTTCCTTATTATTTTACATAGATCACGGAATCATGATTCCAATGACACCAATTTTGTGTAATTTTGTTAGGAAATTCTAAAGTTATGGCCTTCTGAGCACATGCAGCTTTTTAAGTTTGCCAGGCATTTCTTGCAACACACGGGATTGTGCAATTAGATTTGGTAGGAATCAAAATTTAATTATTTATCTATTTCTCCAATGTTTTTCTACATATCTTTAAAATATTTTGGTATTTAAAATGGTAGGGCCCGTCTTAAATTCTTCATGTTTTCTATAGGAAAGAGTTTAATATTTTAAGACATTGTATATTGGCCAACTTGGATAGCTCAACCGAGTTGGCTCTCCTCTCTTTGCATTGATTTACATGATAATGACCTCCACATTGGATAGCATGCTTCACCTCATTAACTAATTCCTTGGCTCCACATTTCATTAGGGTGACCCCCCATTCAACTTTGACTTGCCTTGGGTTGGCACCGACTCATCACTCACCCCCATTCCCCATGCGCCAAGTCAGTCACCTCCTTGGGATCCACATTCAACAACACCTCTGACCTCTATATCACCAACTTGGTGCTTCGCATTAGACTGTGTTTATATCTGACTTGATCTCGTCTTGTTTCATCCCACCCGTGGTCAACCCCACCGAGCCGCCCTCTTTCAATTTTCATCTCACTTCTCGAATGATGAGTTCCTCATACATGGTGGGATTCTTCGCTTTGAGCATCAAACCCTATGCTAAATCACATCGATATTTCCACCTATCATTCATCATTCCATGTGTTGGGCTCTTTGTATTACTCACCTACCATATCACCTCGCTTTCGCATCATGTTAACTCATTTCTGCGTAATCCCTTGACTTAGTCCTTCAATTGCCCCGAGCTCCACATAGAGGCCCCATGCAACTCTAGGGTTTACATGGTCTCTTGAAATTTTTGAAACTATTCCAAGGGGGTCACGTGATGACCGCTCGCACCTCTACTTCCTTTTCCTACATGAACTCAACCCTGACTCGCAATTAGGCTTGTTGAGTCCTCCTATACTCCTTTAATCACTTGGGCCAGGATCGTCTACATCTTCCTTGTACTAGGTCTCCTCCACTTTTCATGTTACAATTAAGGGGCTCAAGCTTTTATATGCTAGGAACAAATCAACTCTTCTCTGTAAGGAATTTGCATTCAAGCTAAGTTTTTGGTTCACCTTTAATTTCTACGTGATTAATTTAACTTTTATTGCAGAAATTTGACTTTGTAATACGATGAATTTACCCTTCCTGCAAGCTTACTACTATGTCTTCAACCTAACCTCTATACCATAAATTGGTTTTGGATCGACCAGGTATGGAGCTCAGTTACAATATCGACTAGCTTGCCTCTGTCGTAGCCACTTGGTTTTTTAACCACACAGCTCACCCATAATCATCCTAGCTTGATACAGTCCCTAAGGGGCTCGAGTACCAACACAATGCTCATCCACCTATAAGACAACTTGTTTTCACAATATAAAACAACTTGGCTTTTAGAGAGAAGCTCACCCGGGGCTCTTCTAGCTCAATGAATCCAAAATCTACAACTCACCCATTTGCACCTGCAACTTGACAACCTTATACTCAACTAGCTCAACTTTCACTGAGCTGCAATATTTTGAATTTCATGGCTTAGCCCAAAAAGAGACAACTCGGCCATATGATGCAATTCAGCCCACATAGAAATGGGAAGCTTGCCCCATAACCAACTTGATACATAATATAATATCTCGGATCCCTTATGATTTGAGCTCAATCTTCTGTAAAACACTTGACCCCAAAATAATCAAACAACTCAGTCAAGAGAAAAATTTTCAACAATTGATGACCAAGTTTGAATTATTTGAGTAGCTCAGTTTTTCTTGATACCAACTCACTCAAATTCAAGAAGCTTGATCATGAGCTTGGTTTAGCTCAAAGATGTAACTTTTTACAATTCCCTTATCCTAATTTGAATTTGATCTATCTCTTGGATCTCTGAGGTTTTTCATTTCCCCTGTGAGTGAATCCCCATCAATGTCATAATGAAATCTTTCCTATTGTTTGATTTCACAAGGGGGTGAAATAGGATAATAGGAAGCATACAGTTGGCACTTTAGAAGATGAGGAACTAGTTTCTCCCCTTCTGGAAGAAAATGAAGAGGAATTGTAGGAAGATAGTGGTGGTTTGGAGAAAAATGGTAGAAAACAACCCACTGTTGTGGAGAAGAGTGCGCACGAGGTAACCCCTATCAATACTACAAGAAGATAAAGCACTTTGGATAGGTGCAATGGAGGTGGATCTGAAAAAGACTCCTGAGGAACCTCAATATAAGAGGGTACTCATAAGAACACATAATGGGGGCACGGTAACTTCACATCCCCCTAGAAGGTTACCACAAAACTCACCTATGACGGTGGAACCTGAGAAGAAAAAGAGGCACGGGTACATCCCTCAAAAAGAGGAATAAGAAGAAAAGTATGAAGACATCATACATAACACTCCGATGCATAACCAGAATACAAATGATCCTCAGGAATAAGAGGTGAAGAATGATGAAGAAGCGCTACAAGGAGTAAAAAATAGACATCAGAGACATTAGCTTGGAAATAGGTGAAGATAAGGGTGAACCATCTGGCATGCCGCTCTATAACACAGGAAGATGAAGGGTCTAGTATTAAAACCTGTGTGCCAAGGTTCCCAAAGGTAAGTAGTAAGAATAAAGAGGAATCAACATATGAGACTCTGACTGTAGGATATATAGTTGACCCCAAGAAAAATCATACGCAGCACAATTCCAAGGTACTTTGGAACCTAAGGGTTTATATGGATGAGAGATCATGGATGCGTATATGGTGAAAACCTGCACAAGGAAACAAATATCATGGATGATGTTGGCTCACATGGATGAGCTTGAATTTGATGTGTGTGAGGAAGCCTGTGTGTCGCGGAGGTTGAAAAATGCACCCCATTTGTGCCACATGAATGTTAAGCCTCTGGTGTTTTCTGATGAACATGTGAGTAATTCCCCTCACTAAGGTATTTTTTAAAGTTTTGCACCAGAATATTGATAAAATGAAAACTATTAGAGCACTAATAGAAGAAAAGAAAGATGCAACTATTGAGATCAAGTGCCTCACAAAAGATAATGAGAAAGTTGAGGTAGATACACAGAAATTCCTTAAGATGGCCGTAAAAATCAGAAATGATATCATAGAGAAGAGGCCACATTTTTAGGACAAGGTTGTGATAGAGTATAAGTCCGCACTTCATTATCTATGCACAACAGTTCAATTTTTACTGGAGGAGGGACCTGTGTGCCTACCAACACCGAAGGATGCTATAGAAGAAGGCAGAGAGAGCCAAATCCATTGTTGCATGAAAAATTACAATTTATGAATCCTTATTGCAGGTGTTGAAGGATGAATTAAGGAAATCAGATTGGGCATTGACTATGTACAAGGCATTGGATGCCATTATAAAGATAAGGAACATTGAAGAAGAAGAAATTATCCTCAAGGAAATTAAGAATAAGACTCTCAGGTGCATAAAGAGGCTTACATTGATTGAGAAAAAGTGTGATGCGCTTATAACAGCCCAGGATCCACATAAGTAGAAAATAAAAGACATTGTTAAACTCATTGTGTAGAAATTGGATCTCATGGAGGCAATGGTCTCTAACATGGCTAACATTGTTAGAATATTGCAAAATGAGAAGGAAAACATGACTCATGATTAGTTGGAAGCCATAGCTACAAAACTTCCTGATAAAATTGGTCTAGCACTGGGTGATTGGAATGACTTGGAGGTAGATATTAAGAATAAATATCCAAAGTTAATCTTGCCTGTAATAGAGAAAGGCATCGAGTAGTATTTCAATCTTTTTGTACAAGTACTTTATGTATTCTTTCATTATTTATTCATTATTCTTGGAGAGATAAGTTTTGATTACCCATTTTCGGGGATGACAATGAAATTAATGTGGGGTAATGCTGAGTTGATGAAATACAACTTAAGTATGAAAGCACGAGAGGATTTGGTGCGTCGACATGGGGTGCGCGTATGAGTGCATGGAAGTATAGAAAAATAGGTCATGCCTAGAATAGTTTGAAATTAGGACATAACCATTTTACAAATTGGGGGCTAATTTTGGACATGGAGTGTAGAGCACATTTTGTATAAGACTTGCAAACTAAGCAAAGGCTATTTTGGGACTAGTAGAAGATCAAGCGCTAGGCAGAGTCTTAGAGCTAATAATAGGGACGATGATACATTTTTATTATTAGATGATCTATTATTAAATCTTCCATGCTTTTGTATTATAATGTAATGGCATATGACTATTATTAGCATGTATCCTATTTTTTAAGGTGCATGGGTGGTGAAGGGAAATTCTCCACCCCTATAAATATGTATTGATTTACAAGATTTAGGTAGTTTGATGTTAGTGTAGTGTTATGCTGTGACTTTGTTAGTGCACATGACTATGGATATTGTTTTATGTATGTTTAAATCTTATGTGTTTTACAGTATTTAATATAATGGATCTTATTAGCTGGATATTGGTGTTGTATGTAACTAAACATGGATCTTGTATACGTAAAATCTGATTATAGTTATTGTTTAGTTAATCTTTCATATGGTTAAGATCTAGATCTAGTTTATACCTTGCAATATACTTGATTGTTTGTTATGGATTTTGGAAATTGTATATTCAATCATGCAAATATCTTGAAAATGCTTCTCTAAAGAGGGACCTAGTACCCTTGCGCACTTCAGGTGAGTGCTTAGTTCAAGGTTGAATGATGTGTCAGTGAAACTTGGGATTTTTTGGGATATTCTAGGCTACAAAGTTTGTCGAATCATCTAATTTCCTTCTAACTATTGGGTTTAGCAAAAGGTTGTATATATAATATATCAGATCTAAACATATATGCAATAAAAGTGGATATTCTACTAGAAGAAATATACAAAAAATAGATATAAATCAACACCAGATTTAATGTGGTTCCACAATGTGGGCTACATCCACCAAGAAACACGCCAATCTATTATCCAAAGCTTTCAGAAGATATACAATGAAGATTTAAAATCTTCCACACCTCTTAGATGTACATAAATTTATTTATCTCAAGCTTCTTCTTCTTCTACAAGAATTATATCTCTCATAATTATTCTCACAATCCTTACTTTGAAGACCCTAACTTTCATGCTTATATAGGCATATAAAAACTTAGGGCACTTAGACATGTAATTAAAATTAATAGATATGCTTTAATACTAAAATTATATCTAATTCCCGTGAGTTAAATAAAACACTCACACATAGGTAACCAATGTCAATTCCTCCTTTCCTAACAATTTTCGATCATAGGTGACCGATGAAGGTCCCTCCATAACTGATGTCGGTTATTGTGTTTTCCTGCAAGTTTAATATATCATGATAATCTAAATTAATTGAGCTCCATAACTCAACAATATCCCACTTGGAGATAAATTACTGCACTATACTTGTACAAAGTCATTCTTGGATCCTTTCCTTAGCTTTGTTTCTTCCTTTTCAAGTCTCAAACTCGGAAGACCAATAGAAGTGGAGTGTAGCTCCAACTTCTCTTTTGCTAATGGCTTCATTAGCATATCCACAGGGTTTTTAATCATATGAATCTTCTCTAGTTTCAGCTTCCCATCTTTAAATACCTGTCATATGAAGTGATATCTCAACTAAATGTGTTTTGTTCTAGAATGAAACACTGAGTTATTTTCCAAGTGAATTGCACTCTAACAGTCATTAAACAATTTACAATCATCTTGCTCATTTCCCAACTCTTCCATGAACCTGCTCATCCATATCATCTTTTTTTGGCCTCTGTTTTTATAACATACTCTTCCTCTGTAGTAAACAAATCTATAACTTTATACAATCTTGAAATCTAGCTAACTGTTTTCCCACCTACTATGAAAATATATCCAGTAGTGTTCTTTCTACCATCCAGAACTCCATCCATATCCTAATCAACATAGCCACATAAAGAAATATCCGCACCTCCATAGCATAATTGCATGTTATATGTCCATCTCAAATACCTGAGAATCTATTGGACTGCTTTCAAATGCTCTTTACCTGGATTGACCATAAATATACTCACAACTCCCACTTCCTGTGCAATGTATGGTTTGGTACAAACCATAAAATACACGAGACTCCCAATTTCTAAAGCATATGTTACTCGTGTCATGTATTTGACCTCCTCATGTGATAGACACTGATCTTTGCTCAATTTTAAGTGTTCACCCATAGGTGTACTCACCGGTTTTAAATCTTGCATGTTAAACCTTTCCAACACCTTATCGATATAAGCCCCCTGAGATGAATACAATTTATTGTTCTTCATGTCTCTATGTATTTGGATGACAAGGATTATTTTTTCAGCTTCTAAATCCTTCATAGAACATGTGTGATCTATATTTCCCTTAAGCTCACCAATGTCCTACATACTAGATCTTGGAATAAGCATATCATTCACATACAATAACAAAATAATATAGCTCCCATTTTCAAACTTCTTGAAATAAATACAATGGTTATATTCACATCTCAAATAAACATGTTCATGCATGAAACTATCAAACCTCGTGTACCCTTTCCTTAGAGATTTCTTGAGCCCATATAGACTCTTTTTCAATATGCACACTAATTTCTCCTTACCCTTGACTTCATACCCAAACGGCTGCTACATATAAGTCTCTTCATCAAAATCACCATGAAGGAAAGCCATCTTCACATCTAGTTTCTCTAAATACAAATCATGTATTGCAACTATACTCAATATAGTATGTATGGAAGTCATTTTAACAATGGGAGAAAATATTTCACCAAAGTCAATACCTATGTTTTGTGTAAAAACCTTTACTAAAAACCTTGCCTTGTATATTTTCTATCCACCCTCTTCTTCCTTGATCCTGTAAACCCACTTGTTCTACAATGTCCTCTTATGTACTGAAAACTTAACCAAATCCCAAATCTGGTTTTGTTCCAAGGAGTCCATCTCCTCATCCATACCATGCTCCCATTGCATGTGTGTCTTATCCTGCATTGATTATTCAAAAAATTCTGGTTCACCATTATCAATAACTAATAAATAAGATAGAGAAGGTGTAAATATTTCTATAGGTTTACTTACCCTTTGTGACCTTCTCACAAAAGTTTTGGGATACCGGAGGCTCATTCTGGACCTCCTGGACATTTGTTTTCGAATATGACAGTGACCGACACCGGTCACCTCTAACCGAGGATAGTTTTGCTAACCAATGTCGGTTTGGCTCTTCTGTAACCGATACTGGTTCAACTGACTGATGCAGGTCAGGGGTCAACTGACACCAATTATTGTGTAACCCTCTCGGTATTAGTTTTAAATCTAAGAGTTCATTTTCATTCACAAACTTATCAACTGGTTCATCTTTGGGTACCAAAATTTGATCCCTATACATTCTCTTTTCATTCCATTTAATGTCATGACTCCTAATAATTTTAGAATTCTCTAAATCCCAAAAAAAAATATGAAATCACCAGATCCATAACCAATGAAAGTGAATCTCTTGGTTTTTACAACCAACTTTTTCCTATTTTCCTTATCAATATGCACAAAATCTTGTGAATCAAAAACTTCAAGAAAAGAAAGATCCCTCTTTTCTGGTAAAATATTTCTCTGGTATTCCTCCATCTAGTGAACTTGAAGGCCCACAGTTAATCAAATAAACCATTGTATCAACTGCATCTGCCCAAAACTGCAAGGTAAATCCAACATGTATCCTCATACTTTTAGCATGTTCCATGATTGTCTTATTCATTCTTTCTGCAACACCATTCTCTTATGGTGTTCTTGGAACCTTCTTTTCTCTATGTATTCCATTCACTGAACAATAATCATTAAAATCCTTGCTACATTATTCACCACCATTGTCATATCTAAGGCACTTTAACTTTGTATTTGATTCATTCTCAACAAGGGCTTTCCATCTTTTAAAACTATCAAAAACATCATATTTATGTTTAATACAATAAACCCATATCTTTCTTGTCGCATCATCAATGAAAGTAACATAATAATGGGATCCTCCATGAGAAGCTACCTGGGCTAGTCCCCACAAATATGAGTGTACAAGCTCTAATTTCTGCTCCTTCTTGGTTGCCCGAACTTTGAGAAATCTCACCCTCTTTTTCTTTCCAAAGATACAATGCTCATAGAAATCAAGATCTAAATCTTTCAAATCTAATAACTTACCCTTAGCCTTTAAGATCTGCATTCTTTTTTGACTCATATGAACCAACCGATTATGCCACATGCATGCATATGAATTTGAAGTAGATAACACATAAAAGGAATCAATAATATAGGTAGATAAATATAGCATTCCCACCTTCTTGCCTCTTATCACAAAAAAAACACCCTTGGTGATTTTCCAAGAGTCTGATGTGAATGTAACCATGCAACCAACTTCACCTACTTGCCCTGCAAAAATAAGATTCCTCTTAAGGCTTGGCACATGCCTCACATCTTTCAATACCCTTGTATTTCCATTATTTAATTTTAGATGAACTTTCCCTTTAGCAGTAATACTACAAGGTTCGTCATCACCCAAATAAACATGTCTAAAAATTTCCTGGACATAATTTCTAAAATAACCCTTATTAGGGGTTGCATGGCAAGAAGCTATTGAATTTAAAACCAATGATTCTATTCTATTATCCAAAGAAATAATAAGATCATCTAGCATTACCTCTGCTGCAATATTTGCCTCTTTATTTGAATATTTACCTTTTTCTGGGTGTTGGTTCTCTTTATCCTTTGACCAACAATATTTGTTTGCAATTCCTTTGTTTCCACACTTCCAAAAGGTAATTTCATTACCTCTAGATTTAGATTTGTCATCCCTTGACTTTGATTTCCCATTATTCTTACTCTTGGATCTCTCCTTCTTCTTGCCTTTACTTTCTACATTCAAAGCATTCCCAAAAGGTGATTCCTCTATACTTTTCTTGCAAATTTATTCATTCAAGATTATACTGACCACATCATCAAACTTCAAAATATTATTAGCAGATGGTGTATTACTAACAACCATTACCAAGTTATCCCAACTATCATGAAAAGAACATAAGAATATAAGTGCTTTCACTTCATCATCAAACGGAATATCAACTGATTTTAACTGATTTACAATAGATCGGAAATCATTCAAATGACTAGATGTAATTTCACCTTCATGCATATTAGAACTAAATATTTTCTTCATCAAATAAAATTTATTTGACGCATTGGGTTTTTCATATAAATTAGCAAGATATTTGATAAACTCTATCGTAGATGTCGCTTCTCTAATATTAGAAGCCATCAATGTTTATAGGCTCAATCTTGTAGATCCCAAAGCCTTTCTTTCAAAAATATTCCATTCTTCATCATTCATCTTCGTAGGTTTGTAATTTTCATCCAACGGTAAGTACAAATCTCTTTGATACAGATAATCCTCAATCTGCATCTTCCATAATTGATAATTTCGGCCATCAAACTTCTCTACCTTGTATTTTTTTTCTTCTGCCATTTTTGTAGCTCCCACTCAATCAGAAAACCCTATGTGAGTAAATATGTCAACACAAAAAAACCTCAAACAAATCTCTGATACCAATTGATGGGGTTAACACAAGGTTTTACAGATAATATATGAAATCTAAGTATACATGCAATAAAAGTAGATATTATACCAAAAGAAATATACAAAACAAGAGATATAAATCAACACTAGATTTATTGTGGTTCACCCAGTGTGGGATATATCCACCGAGAAACAAGTCAATCCATTATCTAAATCTTTTAGAAGATATACAATGAATATTTACAATACTCCACACCTCTTAGATGTACAGTACTTTCTTTCTCTCAAGCTTCTCCTTCTTCTCTAAGAATTCTCTCTCTCACAATTATTCTCACAATCCTTAATTTTAAACCCTAGATTTCATGCTTATATAGGAATATAGAAACTTATTAAACTTATCCATGCAATTACAATCAATAGATCTTCTTTAATACTAAAATTAGATCTAATTCCCATGAGTTAAATAAAACATTCACGCACAGGTAACTGACGTTGGTTAGCCCTGACTGATGTCGGTTCCTCCTTGCTTGACTAATGCCGGTCATAGGTGACCGATGCTAGTCCCTCCATTAACTGATGTCGGTTATTTTGATTTCCTACAAGTTTAATATAACATGTTAATCTGAAGTAATTGAGCTCCATAACTCAACACTAACTCTCTTTGCGCTTTAAGGTTTCACATATCTAATTCCTTAGTTGTTTGGGTCATTTCCTTTATACATTCATCTGTTATTTATTGATGTGCTTAATGTTAGATTAACTATATAATTAGTCTTTATTCTAAGTTTTAGTTGATCATTGGAAGCATTTATAGGATGGATACTAATGCATTTTTATCCCTACACTTCTTCGGCCAAGGTGGCGTGAGATCGCCCAAAAAATCTGAATACAAGATATCCTTCTCTAATTTTTCTCTCGGCATGGATCAGGCGCACATGTTCCATTTTTCATTTACATAGTTTACATTTACATGCTTTCACATACATATACATGTGTTTTTACACACACATATACCATGTACACACATGCTAACATCGTACACACACACATGTATATATCCATCGTAGTGCTCACTACATCCATATACATACATACATATATACATACATATATATGTCTGTGTGTGTGTATTCTAATACTTGATTTTTTTGTCCTTGTAAGTCCGTCTGTATGAGAAACAAGTAGTCACAAGTTCCAACAACAACAACAACAAATATAACAATGGGGACAACAACAACATTCTGGGGTAGCATAAACAATACTAACCATGCAGGTACATCACACACATCAGCAACTATGCTACGCCCTTAACCTATTGTTTGTATTAGGATATGCGTAGCCGACGTGTGGCTTACCACATCATTTTATTATATCATTTATACTTTCTCATGCTTAATAGGTTGGCCTTGGTGATGGCCATAGCATAGGAATATTATATATAGGGGATTATAGGTAATATTTCAATATCATTTGAGCATTTGAGTCTTATTATATGGTTTGGAGGTTGCCCCCTCGAAGTGGCGAAGCTATTATAATTGCATATTAAGATCATTATTCTAAAATATTGTGTTATTTGGTGTTCTATTGTTTCTCCTAATCTGAATTATACAAGTAAATTCATTACAAGTGGTATCAGAGCTGTGATCTGGGCCGAAATTAGGGCAAAAACCCTAATTTTTGTTTCCACCACATATTACAAACCAGAGCGAATTGGTTAGAGATATGTTTACCAGAGTTGTGAAGAATTTCAAGTAAGGTTCCCTGAAAATTTTAGACTTTTTTAATTTATTTTACAAAAGTTATTACAAATTTAGGTTTTTTCATAAAATCACTCCCTAGGGTGCAAATTGTGGAAAATTTTCAAATTCTTTATATTTTCAGAAATCTCTCAAAAAAATAGTATTAGTATCTTCTTTGTGTTTATTCCTGTTTGGCCGAAAATGTATCAAAACCCTAAACCCTAAGGTTTGACATCATGGCGGGGCCTTCCACAAGAGCAAAAAAGAATCTGGTTACTCCGGGTAAAACCCCAGATAAAGATGGGGTAGTGATTGAAGAGATGGAGTTAGAAGGGGTAAATACAGATTCATCAGCACTAGGGTTTACCTTAGTTGATCATAAGGTGAGCCAACTTGAGTATGAGTTGCGAAATGTACAATCTGAGATGGCCTCTAAAGGAGACATAGCCCAAATCAATCATTGGTTGGATGATATCATGAAACATGTAAAGGGTAACCAGTATGGCCCAAATACTAGCCCATATAAACCAAGGAGGACCTTCAGTTCAAAATCATGGACAAACTAACCATATTGGATCACTTTTCCAGTCCCATCAGAATCAAACTTATTCGCAACCAAGGAACATGATGCCGAAAGTGGATATGCGCAAATTTGATGGTAAGGATCCCCTGAATTGGATAAATCAAATGGAGAACTTCTTTGAGTTACATCAAACACCATCAATACAAAAGGTGACATTGGCATCCCTATATCTTAAACCCGACCAATTTGTTTGGTATCATTGGTTATGTGCTCAGAGGTAGAAGAATAGTCTAGGTGTCACTTGGACAATTTTTACCAAGGAGTTGCAATTGCACTATAGTTCCAGTGTTTCAGAGAACTACTTTAGTCAATTAGCAAAGTTACGACAAATAGGATCAATCAAATATTATGTGCATCAATTCCAAAACCTATCCTTAAGAGTGGAGAATATTCCAGAAGAGAATTTGAATGACCTGTTTCTTGGGCATCTTAAGGACCACATCGAGCATGAGGTACGTATGTTTAATCCAATCAAGATTTCTGATTCTATTATCATGGCATGTCATGTAGAGGAAAAAGTTATTTATAGTAGGAGTCCACCTTTCATTAACACCAGAGACCGTAGTATCTCTTCCCCTTCATTTTCTCATCCAATTAGACTGACTCCTCAACAAATGGAAGAAAAGAGAGCGAAAGGATTATGTTTTAACTGTGATAGAAAATATGGACTGGGACATAAATGTGCTGAGAAGAAGTTGTTCTATATTGACGGAGGTAATGAGGATGATGAGGAAGCTGAAATTATAGGAGAGGCTGAGGAACTAGTAGAAGATGAAGTAGAGGATCACCAACCTACAATTTATTGCCATGTATTGTCAGGTATTAGTACTCATCAAACACTCAATGTTATTGGCTATCTCAAAAAATAGAAGGTGACGGTGTTGATTGACTTGGGGAGTACTCATAACTTCATAAATAGTAAGTTAGTTACCCACCTCAATTGTTTTATTTACCTAGCTCCAGAAATGCAAGTTATGATTGCGGATGGTGGGATAGTCAAGTGCACAAGAAAGTGCCATAGTATCAAGCTTTCCATGGGAGACTACATGTTAGACTCACCTATGTTTGCTATTTCTATGAGAGGGGAAGATATTGTTTCGGGGCTCCAATGGCTCACAACCTTAGGTACTATAGAGATGAATTTCCAAGAATTGTTCATGCAATTTCATTTAGATGGAAGGACAATATAATTGAATGGGATGGTAGCTAAGTCTCCACAGATTATTAGCTCTCATCAGATGCAGAAGGTTCTCAGAAAAGGATTGGATGGCTTTATAGCAAAGCTATTTTCCATAGAAGTACAAAATACAGAATCTTCAATGCCACCCGATCTTCAGAAGATTGTGGATGCTCACTCATCTATTTTTGATGTAATTCCAAAGGGACTACCACCAGTTAGGGATCGTGATCATGCCATTCAGTTGATTCCAGGGAGCCAAACACCTAACATCAGACCATACAGATACCCATATTCCCATAAAAGTGAGATCGATAAAATGGTGGAGGAAATGTTGAAGGCAGGTATCATCAGGCATAACCAAAGTGCATATTCTTCACCAATGGTCATAGTATGTAAGAAGGATGAAACATGGAGGATGTGTCCAGATTACTAAGAACTGAACAAGAACACCATCAAAGATAAGTTTCCTATTCCAATAATTGATGATTTACTTGATGTATTACATGGTGTTGTTTATTTCACAAAATTAGATCTTCATTCAGGGGTACCATCAAATTAGGATAAAAGAGGAAGATGTTCATAAAACGGCTTTCAGGACTCATGAGGGCCATTATGAGTTTTTGGTAATGCCTTTTGGTCTTACAAATGCGCCCGTCAAACCTTTCAAAGCTTGATGAACACTATTTTTAGGCCGTTTTAAGGAAATTTGTATTATTTTTCTTTGATGACATATTGATTTATAGTAAGACATGGGAAGAACACTTACAACATGTAAATAATGTGCTGGAAGTTTTGGAGAAACATACTCTGTATGCAAATCCATGTAAATAACGTGTTGGAAGTTTTGGAGAAACATACTCTATATGAAAATCCATCCAAATGTTATTTTACAGTACAAGCGGTAGAGTATTTGGGTCATATTGTATCCCATGAAGGCATCAAAGTTGATCCTTAGAAGATCAAAGCTATGGTGGAATGGCCAAGGCCCAAAAATCTCAAAAATCTTCGTGGGTTCCTAGGACTAATAGGGTACTACATAAGATTTGTATGGGGTTATGGTAGAATAACAACCCTACTCACTGCATTACTAAAGAAGGATGCCTTCCATTGGACAAAATTAGCCACTAAATCCTTTGAGAAGCTGAAGGAGGCCATGTGCAACACCCCAATTTTGGCTACTCCCAACTTCTCAAAAACCTTCATTGTTGAATGTGACGCTTCAGAATCAGGATTGGGAGCAGTTCTAATGTAAGAAGGAAGACCAATTTCATTTGAGAGTCACCAATTCAAAGGAAAATATCTGTTCAAACCTATCTATGAGAAAGAAATGATGGCTATTCTTCATGCGGTCAAGCAATGGAGGCCCTATCTCATGGGTAGACACTTCAAGGTAAAAATTGATCATGATAGTCTCAAATACTTTTTGGAGCAAAGGTTATCATCTGAGTAACAACAAAAGTGGGTAACAAAAATGTTGGGTTATGATTTTGAAATCATATACAAAAAGGGTAAAGAAAATGTAGTAGCTAATGCGTTGTCTAGAAGGGATACATCCGCAGATGCCTTACTATGTGGAATGTCCATGTTGACGACCGATTGGGTTGATGAAGCAAGATTGGAATGGAATCAAGATAAGGATACACAATCTCTAATATAGAATATCAAACAACGATCAATGACATCTAATAAATTTGAGTGGAAAGGTAATGCCCTATGGTACAAGGATAGGTTATACTTGAGTAAAGATTCTAAGTTGAAGCATAAGATTCTTGCCGAGCTACATGACTTGCCTGTTGGAGGACACTCTGGGTTTTTGAAGACATATCATAGAATAAAAAGATAATTCTTTTGGGAAGGACTCAAGGGGGATGTAGAAAATTTTGTATCAGAGTGTTTAGTGTGCCAATAGAACAAATGGGAAACAATTAAGACACCAGGTCTGTTGCAACCCTTACCAATTCCTAGCCAGAGATGGGAGGAGGTCTCCATGGATTTCATCACTGGATTGCCTTATTCAAAGGGTAAGAATGTTATTTTCGTGATTGTGGATAGGCTCAAAAAATATGCCCATTTTTGTGCCCTATCACATCCATTTGCAGCCAGTACAGTTGCAACTATTTTTTTTGGAGACAGCTAAAAGGCTACATGGAACCCCAAAGATAATTGTAAGTGATCTTGATCCTATTTTCACAAGTAATTTTTGGATGGAATTATTTTCATGTTTGGGTACTCAGCTAGCTCACAGTTCATCTTATCATCCTCAAACTGATGGGAAAACAGAAGTGGTCAACAAATGCTTAGAGGGGTATTTATGTTGTTTTTTATCAGATAAGCAGGAAAGGTGGATTAAATGGCTACCACTGGTAGAATGGTGGTATAACACATCTTTTCATACCTCTTCTCAAATGACCCCATTTTTAGCATTATATGGTTACCATCCAACTTCTATCACTTCCTCCTTGAGGGTGCAAACTAAGGTCAGAGATGTTGAGGAACACATTCAACATCAACAACAAGTTTTGGCTAGTTTGAAGGAGAATTTAGCATTAGCACAAAACAATATGAAACAACAAGCAGATCAACACCGTAGTGAAAGAGATTTTGAAATTGGTGACTGAGTTTTTGTACGTCTCCAGCCTTACAAACAGATGTCCCTAAAGCAACAGAAAAAGGAAAACAAACTTACTCCTAAATATTATGGCCCTTATCAAGTTCTACAGAAAATTGGTAGTGTTGCTTATAAACTAGAGTTTCCTCCATCTTCACACATACACCCAGTATTCCATGTTTCATGCCTGAAGAAGGTTATTGGGAAAAAATTTGAAGCCCAGACAAAGTTACCAAAACTTGACGAGGAAGGAAGAATCATTTTGGAGCTAGAGAAGATTCTGTAAACACGTACTTAGAGGCTGAGAAATAGAGACATTAAGGAATATTTGATCAAGTGGAAGAATCTGAGCATAGAAGATGCCACCTGGGAGGATGAAGGTTTTCTACAGCAACATCCAGGATTGTTCAACATTGAGGACAACATTGGTTTGAAGGGGAAGGGCATGCTACGCCTTTAACCTATTGCTTATATTAGGATATGAGTAGCTGACTTGTGGCTTACCATATCATTTTATTATATCATTTATACTTTCTCATGCTTAATAGGTCGACCTTGGTGATGGCCATAGCATATGAATAGTATATATAGGGGATTATAGGTAGTATTTCAATATCATTTGAGAATTTGAGTCTTATTATATGGTTTTGATTTTACCCCCTCGAAGTGGCGAAGCTATTCTAATTGCATATTGAGATCATTATTCTGAAATATTGTGTTATTTGGTGTTCTATTGTTGCTGCTAATCTGAATTATACAAGTAAATTCATTACAAAATACAAATGTGTTTCTGCCTTAGGTTCACTCTAACCACTTTTTACAATTTTGCATCTTTAATTTCCACGATCCAAAATTTTATCATTCCATGCTTTGTCTAGTACTTCAGCACATTTGTACATGACTCTACATGAATTATAAGGTACGCATCTCTATCTACTTTATGTTACCATCTTTTATACTCACCAACATAAAGTGGGGGAAAATGTAGTCACAAAATCATGCACTTTAGACATTATTTAGACCTGGTCTCATACTACTATTCATATGGTTTTTGAGTGAAGAAAGTACTAATTAACCCATGTTTTTTGGCCATTTTACTTTGGTTTGTGTCGTCACTGCTGACCTTTAACACATACTTTCCCAATCTAATTTTGTCATTTGACATCATTTTACATTTGACTAGGGTGTCTGGCCCAATACTGGGGCACCTTAGGTGCCTTGGTCCCATTTGGGTCACCCTGAGCCTTTTTACACTTTCTCGCCACTTTTTGGGCACTTTTTAAACCGTTTGAGCTTCTTATCTTTTTAGTGTTCAGCCTTTTCAAGGTTAATTATGAAATTATAACATGAGAACAATATAAATATAAACTTATGAGACCATAATGAGATACTAATCACTAAGCACTACTATCATCACCTAAGGTTGCATCCATTAAAGGATACATTTACATCCATCTATCTCCATCACAAGGCACAAGTTTGATTCATCTACATCACACTACATAGGAAGGAGTTTATTCTATTCCATCCACCATTCTATTAAATTTTATACACAGTTATTACTCGCTACTTTCACAAAGTGAAACTGACATAAGAGAACCTAGGGCATGATTTCATGCACACACATAGAACTACATTGGGTCTGAGATGTATTTTCTTGCAGAGCTCAGTTAGTAAGTCTATCCATTATGGTAGCTAAGGACAGTTTGACCCCTTCATATGCATCTTTTTTTTTGTAGGGTTGGATGCTTGATTTTGGGTTTTACAGGTATTTTCTTGATCACATGATTACTAGGGACATATGGCATAGTGAAATGAAGTTAGTGTGACAAGAAGAAAAGGAAGGAAATAATCAAGTGACACCTCAGAGGAAGGTTACAATTTTTTTCACAAACCAAGGAGCCCATATTGCAGCCTAGGGTGCCCATAAGAGCCCATGTACCTAACCAAGCATTCTAGTCCACTCAGATTATCTAGATCTGCTCTTTTCTAGACTTTGGCATAGTTTTTTCCTCCTCCCATTTCTCCAGCAATCTCTGTGACATAGTCTAGCAAGCTCGTTGAATCAACTAAGTTCCTTCTAACTCTATTTGCACTTTAGTGTTTCACATATCTACTTCCTTAGCTTTTGGGGTCATTTTATTTATACATTCATATGCTATTTACTGATGTCCTTAATGTTAAATTAACTATAGAATTAGTCTTTATTATACATTTTAGTTAATCATTGTGTAGCATCAGGCTAGTTGTAGCACGACAGAAGCAAACAAAAGTAGTGAAAAATATAGTTGGCTTGTTTCAGATGTATATGGGTCCTCGGGATTATTTTGAAATAAATAATATATTCATTGGATATATAAAAAATTCTAACTTTATAGTGCAAATTATTTTAAGAAATTCTAAAGATCATATTTTTAGATTTTGGCCGACAATGCAAGTGAAGATATTTGATCCTGGTGAAGAATCAACTGACTTTTCTAGGATTTCCAAGGATATTTGGAACTTTATCCAAAGGAAAAAGAAGATAAAATTCAACCTTCCACATGCTCCATAGGATAAGTTAAATAAAATAGTAGATTTCTCTCCAGTGGCAGTTTGAACTTCTAGGAACCACTCATGAAAAGATTTGAAAAAGGGCCTAAATTTCAAAAATGAGGAAGAGTCAAGGTCTGAAAGTTGTGGAAATGGATTAATTTTTTGTTTTCCCCTCAAAATCATATAATTATTTCCTATGAAACACTAAGGAATCTTTGAGGGAAAGAAGACACTTTGATGGTTTTCTCGTAGTGGAATGGTGAAGGCAAACTTCTAAAAGTGGCATTTTTGCACTTGGAGACCCATGATGTCAAAATTTCCATTTGGAAAAAATAAAATGGGACATTTTGGACACTATAATGTGTTACCATGGTGAGAGTTGCATGTTTTGAATTTTTTTCACTTAAAACATCCCTTACGGTGTTAGAAATGAGTAATCCACTCAAACTCAAATTTGGCCCCTTCCTCATGATGGGCAGACCCTAAGCGCACTTAAGAGGGATTGATGTCCTTTTTCCCACTTTTTCCCTTAAAAAAATTGGTAAGGGACCTGAGGGGGTCTGAGACCCATTTAATAAGTTTGGCCACCACATGGAGGAGAAATATTTCGTCACTTAAAGTCATAACTTTCTTACTAGGTTGGTGTTTTCAACTCTCCAACTTTAATTGTTTTACCCCCTCTTCATAATTCCTCTACCCATGGTGAATTTTTACACCGCTTATGTCCCTTTGTCCCTATTGATGATTATCCTTTTTGATGAACCGTTAGATTCTGTTGGATACCTAAGGTTAGTGGGACGTGCGCCCTAAGGTAACCTCTAGATTTTAAAGAAGCTGGCTCTTCTGTATGGTACAAGATGAGGGTTAGAGGGAAAATGAAACATAACAAAAAATGAATAGAGCGTAAAAAAAAAAGATGTTAATCAAGAATCCAACTGCCTAAAATGGGAAAAGGTGAGAAATGAAAAGGGTGGAAGAAATGCACCACAGGCCAGAGATAAATTCACTTTTAACACCACTTCAAACCCATTAAGCACGGCTTCTAAAAACCCTTAGTGAACATTAAAAATGTGCACAGTATACCAAAAATGAAATAAAGGCTATTGAAGATGATAAAAACATGCAAAGGGTGGATGAAATGCATCACAGGACATATTATATTGCTCCAAAAGTGTGCACAGTATGACAATCAACAGGTAAGAGACAAGAAAAATGCCATTACAAAGATTTAAGAAAAAAATTATGTTATTAACAAACAAGTATGAAAGGTACATTGTAATAATAAGAATAGTACATATAAGAAAAGTAGTTAGCAATCAAGTAGTAAGTAAAAAGATGTATTTTCTAATAGAAAAATAGTTTTTGGGCTAGAAGCACACTTATACAATAACATCTCAAAGATAAATGGCTATTTAGAAATCCCGATAACATTTATTTTCACATTAACTATAAAAAAGAGGTAAAATTAACCACACAATACAACATGATTCATGGGGGACAAAACACTAATAGTGAAGGTGAAAACAATATATATGCCTTTGGTACAGTAATAAATCACGAACAAATATTTAATTTATTTTGAAAGTGCACAAATTACCTCAAATTTAAATTAAAAAACAACTTAAATATCATTGAATTTCTAAGTGAGTAAAAGGGTTTGTCATAAAATTATGGCAAGGTTGATTATTAGCATGTTTGAAAAGCTAGGCCTCAATCCTCTTGAAAAGGAAAGGAAAGGAAATGTCCTGTCATTGTCCATGATATCAGGTGAACTAGGTTTGTGCCTACAAGTAGCTTATAGTATATGAGACTGTTTCATACTTCCAATATGGAGGGGCCACATAGTTATACTTCAATAATGAACTATTTATGCCCTATTCCATTAGACTTCAAAATCATGAGCTATCCTTCAAGAACACGAGTTCTTTACCACTTTATTCAAACACATCATACATTAATCAATAATCAATACAAGATGGTTACAGTAAAAAGGTATTCAGAAAGAGTCACAACCTGATCTCCATGCCAGTCAAAGTATATGACTCAAACAAAAGTCAAAATGGCACGAGGGGAAACCAAAATATCAAAATGACATAAAATTGACAAAAGACGCATAATCAAACACAAGCAACAAAAAATTGGGGAAGTGGTAGATCATCCATTCCATGTAAAGCCCCTAAACTAGTAAGATCATCCACTACGGGATCCAAGGCAAGCCACTCATTGAAGGATTGTGAATTGTCTTACATAGCCAACTATGCCATAATTCCCCAATCAAGTGGTAGATAGCCCACATCAGTAATGTCGTCTTGCACTAGAGAGGACCAATGAGACATACTAGCAATGAAAAACCTAGCAGTAGCCTTTCTCCATGGTGGTAATGGACTCCAAAGATCCTACCATGGTGGTGGTGGGGTAGAGAAGTGGCCACAAACATGGAATGAAAATCAACTTCGAGAGTGGCTCTGTGTCCATCCAACAGTAGACAACAAAAAACTTAATAGTAGAGGATTCGACAAAACTTAGCTCATGGTGTAAGGGGTCTCCCCCACCGATAAGGCACTCTTACAAATATCAAAATTCAAGATTCGCCTTCTCAACACGTTCCAATATGTAAGCAAGCAACATAAATAATACTAATTTTAATATTAATATAAAATTGATGAGAAATAACTTTATTATTTAAAATAACACCATTTTTGACTTATTATAATTGAAAAATAATTATAACTCTAAAAACACCAAAAATAAATAAATAAACAAAAATATCATGTAGGAAGATTTCAAAAGGAATAAATTCATGTCCAAGCATCTCTAACACGAAGGCAAAACAAAAATATGCCTTTTCCTTTTACTTTTCATGGCATGTCTATTTTATATCTCTAATGTATTGAAGATACAAAGAATCCAAGGATATGATTTTCGGAATAAAGTTAGGAAATGATTCGGTTGGGAAACATCTTTTGCCAAACTGAGTTTAGTACATTCAATGTTAATGAGGTTGCTTAAATTTTATGAACAATAAGTCATAATGAAACCTCTTGGCAATGTCCTACCTTGCCTCAATTTAATTTGATTTCTTTAATCTATGATATTTAATAAATTCGTTTGTTTTATATTCGAGTGTGGTATCCTTCATTAACTTTTTAGATTTTAATAAGATCTTTATTGATAATTGATTAAAAGTATTCGTGAAGGTAGAGAGTGGGCTCATAAAGTTATTATTATTAAAATAATTTTTGAGAACTATTAAATGGTCTTTCATTCTTACATTGTTATATACAGCTAGTTTTGGTTGATTTTTTTGGTTAGTCTATTTAAATATTTTTCCCGTGTGCTTAAGTCTTTAAGTCTGTCCATGTGTTGAAGGCATGCATTTGTAACAATTTGTCCTTTTCTATTATATGTGATAATGTTGTCTTTCCATACTTACATTTTTATGTTGGTTGGCGATGGTTTTAGTTATTTCTTAGTCAATGCAATTTCGTAAGGACTGGTTCAAGACTTCACTTTGTTTTGCATAAAATTCTTCGCAACTTGTTAATAGTCATTTTGTTGAGGATTCCTTTCAAACTAAGAAGAAGAAAATATCAATTCAGTTATGGAGTGCCTCAACTTCTTTTTGGCATTGGGTTTACCATTCAATAAAGCAAGACTCAATGTTTGATAGACTTTTTCTCTCTCCTTCCTCCTTTGCTTCAAATTTACCCTTACAAATAGATTCAACATAGTGATATTTTGCACTTCCTTGGCATCCTTTCTATGGATCAATCTACCCCAACTACCAGTCTATGGAAGTACATCATTGATATGGTTTAGGCTCTCACTATGACCCATGTCTACCAACCTTGTTGGGTTCCCTTTAAAGCTTCATCTAACACTTTAAGAAGAGTCCAAACATTTACAGAGAATAAAAAATTATAATTGAGTATTAGTGAAGATTTCTAGATCAAGCAATATGTGAGTATTTATTTTAAAGCAATAATTGGAAAGAGGAAGATCATACACTCCATAACACTGTTTTTCCAATCAAATGGATTATTGCAATATGACTATGTTATTTTTTATATTATTATTTTATATGGGCTTAAAAAATAGTAAAATGGTTATAATATTCTTTGATTTAACATATTACAGACATTTTGTTTTCCTTAAGGTTTTCTATACATTGTTACCCAATTATGGAAAAAGTAGGTTATTTATTTTGTAGGTGGTTGAAATGATGACATATAAATATAAGTGAGATTAAATATAGTCATAAAACATTTTAGGTATGTCTACCATTTTGTCCAAAATATCCAACGATCTAGTCATTTCCAAAAGAGTACAAACATTCCCAAAAAAATTGTTCTTTCTCCAAAAAATTCTAGGTTAGCTTTATCTTGCATCTAAATGCATATTTCTATTATTAGATCCCGATTGTCATCATATCTTGCAATATTCAAAATATACTTCCAAACCTCATATGTCACCTATTTTGTTAGTTTTACAAGTGGTACATATATCTTAAATGCATCTATCTAAAAACATTGAAAGTTATCAATCTCAAGGCCCTTATCTTGAGTTTTTATAATACTAACAATATTAATAGTTCTTCATTACCTTCTTCAGAAATTTCCTTAGACTTTTTTATATTAAATTCTTTTTAAAAAAGGACAATTTCTTAATAACAAACTAATAATTCTCAAATTTAAAACTGAAATTAAAAATAAACACTCTCACATACATTACATTCTACATAATTAACATAATTAATTAATTAGATCTAATTTACTATTCCAATCTATTTAAACACTAAAATATTATACATATTTAGTTACAATTTAATTGAAATCTATTTATCTATGACATAAGTAGATTATTAATAATGAATTCTATATACAGATATTTAAATTTTGTTATGCTATAAATAAATAACTTTTAAATTAAAAGGTACGTAAATCCTCAAAATTCCAGCAATGTTTATTATTAGCGTGTTAGGGCTCTTGGAAAAGCTAAAGTTTCATTTATTTCTTCTTTTTGTTCAAGCTTAAGGTTGATCCCGGAACATAAATTTTCTTTATCAATATTTTAATATTTTATATTGCCTTCTAATATTTGAAGGGATCTACAAGCACCCCGTTTTGCACGGTGCAACTTTTTAGTTCAGTGATATACTTAATTTCATTCTTTAGTTATAATTTTAGATTTTTCAAATTTTTTTTGGTGTTGTTTGTATCTTTGTTTTATTGTTTTATAGTTAGCTTTAAGAAAAAACGTTTTCTTTGGTATTTCATCTCTTTTTGCTTGTCTCAGAAATGAAACCTTCCAACCCTTTCTCTGCATTAGATTGGTTCAAGGGCCATAATTATGTTTTTTTCATTAATCTAATCAATTTGCTTCATAACATTAATATTCATCCACTTTTCTAAAAGAAACTCCCATATTTGGAGGTTGCAACTTGAGGATGCACATTGCATTCCACTTATTCCTCATTTGTCATATAATGATTAACGACTTCAAGAACCTTGATTTCTTCTTCTTTTTTCTTTGTTTTTTTGATAGATTAGACTATTAGTGTAGAGTTTCAATTGATGATAGTTATTAGTACCTGTCGCAGGCAGATACTATTGTTTTCGTTGTTTATTATTTTGCTTGGGACTGCCGTGAATAATTATATCCTAATGTTTGTGTAAATGTTTCCTTTAATTATTGGTAGCTGAACGTAAATGTTCCAATTTTGTCATTGATGATTGGTTCATTTTTGTTCCCTCATTGTTCGATTTCACTCTACCATCTTTTGTAATTTTTATCCTATTGGTCCTTGCAGTGGCCACTTCTCTCATGCTATGAGGTTTACACCTAGCTTCATGCATGCAACAATCTGTGTACATGGTAGTGTCCGAGAGAAGACAATTTTTTTTAATGTGTGTTGGGTTTGCTATAGGGGGCATGCAGATTTGGAGAGATGATTTTCGTTTTGTTTTGAATCTGTGTGCACAAAAGCGGCGACGACTATGGAAGGTGTGCGTATGCTGAGGCATGGTTATCTCCTTGTTTTCTTTTCATTTCCTATTTTCATTTACCCTACTTAATGTATGTTGTTGTTGTAGGTACATGTGTGTTTTGCTGTGTGTCTTGTTTTTTGGTGTGATGATGTGTCCCCCACTACCTAATGCTTTACATGGGTATTATCTCCACCATTAATCCTTGACAATCCAATGCTCCATACTGTTTTAGGGTATGGATCATAATTTTGTTCAATGTGGATGGGAAGTTAGATCTGCAGCATTTTATACAATTTTTGAGTGGAGAATTCATTTCACAGCTAGACACCAGTAAAGGAACAAAACCCATCATACCAATATGGCCTATAGGACATAAAAAAACATCAAATATCAGTCTGGAAGTCTCCAAGGCTGAAGTTTTTGCCTTCTGCCCACTTAACATAATCAACACTAGGCTTCATGAGCTTTTCAAACCATCCTAGCTTGTCCCCAATTATGTAATTATTATATCCTTCCACTTCCACACAAGCCAAAAATCACTGTAAAAATGAGTACCCATATCATGATTCTATCCATGATTGAGTATTTTTTTGGTGTGTAGTTGTTCTGATTTATTTGTTCACAGACCCACTTCAATAAATTGATCTGTTAATCAATTATAGAAATGATTTTTCTAATAATAAAGTACTTCTAATCTTCATCATCAGACTTCAAATTTCACCAACATTCACAAAAGTTAGAGATGGAAAGAGAGTAGGTACATGTGTAAATATAAATTTAGAAGTTAGGGATGGAAAAAGCTTGAACTACGGGGGCATTTTGTTCACCAATGAGGATCTCCTTTCAATCTTCACCACCCACCAATGATAATCAATCCCCTCTTCTTGCACAGTGAATTTTCTACCGTAACCTCCTTCAATTAATATGTATGAGTTATTCCCTGCACTGTATATGATGAAACATTGAAGGTAGGAGCATCTACAAAATTGGGCAAGAGACATGAGCCCTTGGAGTGTGACTATACAGGTATGGAAATTTATTAGTTCCCTTCATTCTATCCATTGATGCTTGTATGGGAGCTAGTGGACAAATTTTGGGTGTTAAGCAGGCTCTACGTTCTAAGAATCCCTCTCTTGGGTTGTAGGCGTTTTTTGGGGTATGTAGCTTGTTACTCTGCCTCATTCCAATAATTACCTGCATGATCTATAATTTTTATTCGTAATGTTTTGTATGTATTTTGTATGAATGAAAGAATTAGGGTCACAGTCCCTAGTAGAAATTAGTTACAAAATATTTCCAAGCCAAAGTCTTAAAGATGCTCCGTAGCAAAAAAATACATAAAAAAGTGTTCAACATACATTTAAGAAATCTATTTTCCTTTGACAGTCTCAATTTTTGACCTTAGTTTGATTTATAAACCCTTATCAATGGATTCTAATTTTCTATAGAGCTTATCTCTCCTTTTCTTAGTGTCATTAATTATTATTCAATTGATTTTATTTAGAACTCTTGAAAAATCTAGATTTTCATACCTTCATAAGTCTGTTTGTTTGAGTTCTCTGGATTACAAGCATTTAACAAATGTAACATTAATAAGACCAACACTGTAACTTTAAAACACACCTTTAGACTCCTTGAGCCATGCATACACCTATTTATAATATTCTCAATCTTTGACGGTCCCTTATGACAATTTTCTCCATCTTCAAACACAAATCAAGAAGAAATCCTCATACAGTCTTCTTATCTCTTTAAGAAGGAACTAGCTTAGGTTCTCCTTAATATTTTCTAGCTTCATAGTAATCTTCACCTGTTAATATGGCTTATTGTAATCTTCTAATAATTTGTACATTTCATTACCAAGCATTAAAAACAAAGTACTCTCATAAAATGCATAAAAAGGAAATGTAGCTTACTATTTTATGTTTACAGTGAATCAAAACTTAGGTCACTGTCTGTAGTACAATTTAGTTACAAAATCTTGCCGACCCAGAGTCTAATGAACTTGTTTTCAGCCTGTTCTATATAGATAATCTTCTTCAAGTTGTTCAGTTCTCATTTTCAAACTACTGCTCCTAAAAATTGTTTTATGCATCCTCCTAGTGGTATGCCTACTCGAGAAAATTCAATTATAACAACTAGTAAGTTGTCTTCAACACTAATAAAAAATGTTAGCCAAGGTTTTATATACACATTCCTAAAGATTTATGAAATATTACTGATCATATTTTCATACGAGATATGCAATTTGACATTATTCAATAGCTCTGAAATGACACTTACCTCGATACTCTATTTTTTGCTTTACAAGAAATTCACAGATATTGTCCACTTCAATTGTTTTAATTAACTTTATTTCAAAATTTGGACAACATTATATTTAATAGAAAAAATTATAATATAAAATTATGGCTTCCAATTTCTGAATTACAAATAGATATATCCTTCTGCCTACATTTTATAGTTATTTCTATAAAATCTAACTTAGCAAAAATATTCATAAAGACTTTCTCTTTAACAATTCCCTCAATTTTCTCCTTGGTTTCTTTACCCTTATGCTATGTGAACTTCTTGTGGTTAGGAAAATACCTTGAAGACTATCCCATCTTATATTTTCCTGTGACAGTTGTATCATGATTTATCCATACCAAAGTTTAAATTAAATTGATCTTTCAAATTGAGGACAAAAATATAATAACATCTTTAATGAGTCCTGAATTGTATGAAACATATATAGAGTGACGCAAAATAAATGAATTTAATTACCAGGAGGCATTTAATTATTTAATGATGTGCACTTTGCAGATCATTCAACCTTGACCCATAAACTAACTCCGCAATGTATACCATCCTCTATGTGGACTCCATTTTATCAAGAGGCATTCAATTATTTGTTGTGCACTTGACTAATCATTCAGCCTTGACCCAACTATTAAATCAGTTACTCACCAATCTGTTCAAGGTACCCATACTATGTTTGGACAACTGTACTGATGCTTCTACATCAGTAATAAGTGACGATTGGTGAAATCTTTCCTTATTGGCCAATATGAGCCATCACTTTGACTGAAGAAAAGGTGGAAACTTATATAGCTAACTGAAATCAGCTCATTCTTAAACAACTCATTCTTTCCTTCTCTATTTCCTTATGTATTACAAAACTATATGCAGACGTGACCCTTTAGATTCCATGTTGCTCTTCATCTCCTCCATTTCTTCTCACATTATCCATGCTACAAAAATAATTAAAGTAAATTTATTTTTGTCCCCGCTAACATATGGCAACTTATTTTGAAATCTGTTTGTTTTCTTTCTACTTTATTAATATAAATAGGTTTTTTACATCTTTGTATGCAATTTGAAGATGTGATTACTGGGAAGGAAATGTGTTAGATCTGTATTGAGAGTATTGGATGAAACCTTTTACATGTGCTAAAGACATTGTTACTTGTAGTTGAAGCTTGGAACAACAAATAAGGTGTTGAGCTTATTAGAATAAAGATGTTGCTCTAGCGTTCTTAATTTTGATTGTCATACTTAATATCACATTCTAGGAGTAGCATGCTAATTACATGCTAATGTCATGTTTATCCTTTCTAAATTCTAGTCATGTTTACATAATTACATTCTAGATATTGTAGTTACTTTTAGGTCCTAAAGTTCTTTTTACCATAGAAGTTTTTTATTGTAACTGCATGTACTTTCTGAAGCAATCACTTAATACATGTGGATTAATGATGAGATCTGAACATGTAAGCATTTCCAACTATATTGGCTTCAAAATAGGTAGTAAATTAAATAAATATCGTTTACTTTATTAAAATCCTGCCTTTGAAATTGGAATAGAATTAATTTTTCTTCATATTTTTAGAATTTTAAACATTTCCGCCTTTAGTCCAAGATGCTTCCCATGTGAGGTAATTTTGTCTCTCTCTAATACCAGAAATTTTGGGTGTCAGTGGGGAGATTCACAACTCATATATGTGGATATAGATCAGTAAAATGATGAAGAGGCTTATGTTGGGCCCAAAGTAGTCCATCAACACACAAACATATTTCATTTTGCACAATCTTTGAGTTGTGTAAATATGTTGTCAAATGTTGCGATGAATTTTTCTCTCCATGAAGATCATAGAGACCTAGAATTCAACTTCATCTCCGCCAATGCAAAAAGTACTCACCACCATTACCTTCAGCTAGAAGGAATGTGTGCCCTCAGCAAAGGCCTTCTACAAGTTATGAAAATGTTGAGCTCTAGCCTTACTGAGGATGTTATCTTTGACCCACCTGTGTGTGCTAGCTTTCAGATGACGATGAAGAAGCTATGGATGCCTCCTAGGATAATGCCATCAAGGTGGGTTGAGCCGTCAATTTCTCTTGTCTTTGTTTTTGTGATATATATATTGTATATATGGTGATGGCATAAAATGGGCCTAAGTAGTTTTCCCATGCCAGTAATACCAACAGAGAAGTTCTATACTTCGGAAAATATGATAATAGTTTTATAGTTAAAGACTTGAATACTCTTTGGTATACTCTAGTTTTTGCTAGAAATATAAAAAACCAAACTTTCAGGCCTAGCTATTGAATTTCAGTATTACTATAGTTTTTAATAGAGGTTCACAACAAACACAAAATGTATTTTCCAACATGAAAAACACTACAATAATTCCTGTTACTAAGAGATGCAATGCACCATGACTGCATTTATTATTAACAAATGAGGACATACCAACTAGGAGGAATCTCACAAAAAATCAATAGTGAAATTATATTTCTTGGTTGAATTATGAATTTTGGATGAATAGAACACAAGCACAATCCCAAAAATAACAAATTAGACATTCATGAAATCTATTTCAATTCTGAGTTCCTTAGCAATTTCTTCCTTTACATATAAACAATTTGCTTTTATGCTTTTATGATAGGTAGTGCTGCTGCACCGCAGCCCTTGTTTTATGTATGTTTCATCTCTCTTTTAATATTTCCGTGTTCACTTGTTTATACCATCTCTCTTTCCTAGCTCAATTCTTCATTTTTGATTAAGTTCAAATTTGGAAAAAATCATCTTCCTTGTTACTCCTGTCATAGTTTGTGAGATTTAGGTAAGACTCTTTTAGAGCCTTTACCTTACACTCATTTACGATGATACAATTATTTTGATTATGTATATGTATTGTATGTATTTATATTTCAAATTTGGGAAAATTCATCTTCCTTGTTACCAGTTCCTTATCAATTTGATCGTTCGTTTTGTTGTTGATATATATATTCATGTGTAATTTGTTGGATACACACACATATATATATACATATTTGTTGGACATGTCTATCATAAAATGAAAAATAAAGAGTCATATTTTTTCTATATATTTAGACCATTTCTATTTGTAAATTAGAAGCTTGTCGATATCAGATTCATTCCATTGTTTTCTTGGAAATATTGTGTTTCTATTATTGCTTATTATTGGTAGTAGTTTTCTAACATTTCTAAAGTGAGTCTAAAGTGAGGAGGTTCTTGGGTTTCACCTATTCTTTCATATTTTTTAGATTCCTACTCCTTCAATTGGTAATTGTGATGTCGTAGATTTTTCACTTTTAATTTATTTCCCACAGGCTATTTGTAAGTTTTTAGGCATATCAACTTGCTAGTACTCAAAAAAACCATATGATTTTTGTTATTCTTGTCAAAAACTCCTTTTACAACCCCTTTTAAATCATTTTTAACATTTCAAGATAAAAATAGAATATTATTGCTCTTTATGATATTTTTAATGAAATCTAAATAAAAAATATGCATTTTAAAAAATAGGCTTTTTTATGTAGGGATTGGTTTTTGTGAATTTTTAAAGTTTCACTTTTTCAGGACAAGCCAAAACAAGAAGAGTGTACGACAAAATATTTTGTAAAATTTAATAGGTTGGTGGCTCAATTCACTAATTTTAAAATTCTTCATCCCATGAGCTTTCTAGAAAATCCAAGTTATTTACAAATCGGACTTGTGGTGCTCCTAGAGCATCCATTTCAAGTTTGTAATTTCTTGGGAAACCCTTCAAATAGACATGTCTCCACTTGATATTTAATAAATAAAATTTGTGGTAATTTTTATCTTGAGCATTATAAGTGGCATGATGTCAAGTATTATTTTGTAAGGCTTTGGATACCAATAGGTCTAAAGGTCTAATCCCTTAGGCTATTGTAGACACTCAAATTCAGAAATGTATTCTTTGACAAAGTTGATCTTGACATTGTATGCTTGCATATATAAATGAAATGTCCTCACTCTTTCTTAGCACACCCTGATATCATTGTGATTACTTGCTTATCTTTGTATACCTCTTTATCATTAGTTTTAGAAGTTTAACTATATTAAACACACTTATAAACATGCATCCTCTAACCCATAGATTCAAAATGTGTTTTTTCCCTACCAGTTAAAACCGTTGATTTTGGTTGGTTTGTACAAATCTACAAGCCGACCCTGTTGTAGAGTTTTGGACTGACATGTCTTGGGATAATTCTTTTGATTTTATTACATTCTTATGAGAAAACATATCCCCTTCGTCAACCTTTCTTGACATAATATCCTTCAAAAGCATACATAAGAAAGTAAATCATACCTCATTTAATAACCTAACACTTTAAGAAATTCTCATGTAAAAGCAAGCACAAAAAGCACTCCAAGCTCCCTAAAATGTGAAATAACTCATGAAAATCCATTATGAAAACACCCTATACAGGTCTAAAGTATCATTCTAGGTTTAGGATTCTCCATCTTCATTCTACAAGCAAGCAAATTGACTCTTCCCAATTACTTTTGCAAGTGTGAAACTCAAGCAAAACATTGTCAAAACATGGTTTTCAAGTTCTAATTACACTATTCTAGATATCACATGCTAGGAAAATGACATGTGGTTTGAACCTTCTTTGGAGTAGTGACAATGTTGACAGTGTATAAGGGTGCCCAAAACCCGCCTAAATTTGTTTTACATGAACTCGTTCTTACACTACAAGAGTTGTAGGGTTTGAGTAGAGTTTACATAACCATTCTAAAGGTAAGAAAAGAAGACCTACATGTAGCGACATTCATTTCCAAGAAGAAGAAGCACTCAGGAAGTTGTAGACCCAGATCAGGTTCAAAAAGGTCCAAGACCATACAAATGCTTTTGACCTAGTTATGTAGTTTTGAACAGGTTCAATCTCAGGTACTAGTTCCTATAATGAAGCATTTTTAGTCTAAAATCAGCATGTTCCTACACTTAGATCACCCAAACTCTTCCATAACCACATATAATCAACTAAGTAAAATTCTCCCTTGTGTTTTTTATAGTTTCTAGATCAATAGTAACTTTGTAAAGAGTTATTTAGATTTGTGAAATTAATGTTGGAAGTTAATTAAATTAAAATATCCACTTGTTGCATTATTTCATCATTTTTATGTATATTGATTAGAAACATTCTTCAAATCTTAAAAGGGAATGAAATAGATTCACAAAAAATTGAAATCATTTAGTGAACCCACCATTTTCTAATTGAACATTGTAGCCCTAACCCTAGTGGCCTTAGGGTTTCATCTTACATTCAAATCCAATTTTTTAGCATCAATGGCTTATCATGTTTTTCCTTTTACATATGTTTCCAATAAGCACTCTAACCCTAAATCTAGTGCTGGAATTATCTAATCATATACTATTGATTTTTCTATGACATTTCACCTAAATTTTTACACAAGGACACATATAAGGATTATGTTTATGATTCACACTTCTAGTTATGTTCTTGATATATTGCACATAATGTTATTCATCATTCTTGACACTAAGCCTTTTCAAGGTCACGATTCTCACAACTAATTATTATAATACCGCACTATGCTACCTTCCTAAGGATTGCTCAAAAACATGTAATCCAATCATATTCTTATTATCAACATCCTGTACCGCATTGATATTTTTCTATATGTTGTAAGAGATCAACTCAAGCATGCCTTTGTAGAAACATATTCTATCATCTTCTACCCACTCTTTTTCCTACCTCCTTAGGGGATCACCTCACATTCCTATAAAAACGTGTTCTATTCCTATTCCAATGGCCATAATGTATACTACATCTCCTATTTATCATCATAATGGATTCGCATGCATCTTCATCTACCACATAGGATATTGAGTCCCTTATACATTATTTGCAAGCATAAAGCTTACAATTACAACAAGGTATCCCTCATAATTATAATGTTATGGACTATTCTCAATTATTACATAATCCACTTGCACCTGAAGTTGTCTCATATCCTTTTCCTATTGGTTTTGTTACACCTAAGATTCCTATTTATGATGGTAAGGGTGATCCCAAGAGCATCTTAGATCATTCCATGTTGCTTGTTTTGACTATGCATCTAATGATATATTTCTTACTAAGATATTCCCTTTGAGCCTTAAGGATATTTTCTTTGCAATGGTTTTATGATCTCACCACACATTCTTGTGATCTTTTACTACATTAGAAAATCAATTTTTGGCACAATTTTCAATCAACATTGGGGATAAGATATCTTATGCACAAATGTCCAAACTCAAACAAGGATTTGATGAGCATATCAATGATTATGTCTTGCATTATAAACAATGCTTACCAAGATGAACAACATATTAGCTAATAGTGAGTTATAAGACAATTTTTGTTCAAATTTTACTTCCTCCATTGCAAGAATCAGTCATGTTTGATAAGTTTCAATATTTTGACCATCTATCATACACTGAAAGAGCGTGAAGCTAATATATTACACATGAAAAAACTCAAGTATGTTTCTAGCTCCCCTAATCCATCAATGTCAAGTTTTAAAAGCAAATCTAATTTCGAAGGAAAATCTAATGACGCTAAGGTTGCTTCTAAAGACACTGTCAACATTATTTCTCAACCTAATAAGCTGAAATTACAACCTAAAGATGAAAATTTACACGGTTACCTTTTCCTCCATGCATGGTTATAAAATAATTACTTTACTCCAATCTTGTGTCTCTCCCTCCACCATTTGAGTTTGATACGAGAAAACCTCAAAGTAAGAGACTTTGATGTTAATGATTTTTGTGATTATAATAGATGTATTGGTCACTCTACAGATAGATGTATTAAGTTTCAACACATCATTCATGATATTATTGATTCTAATGCAATTGAATGGGATGATCCCACTAATCTTCTAATCCTACCAATAATAATGCTAAGTTAAAAAAATTTAATGATCCACTTCCTAAGCATATTAATGACACATCTACTTTAAAATTTCATAACACTCATCATGTGGTGCCACCACTTGCCTTCTTATGATCATCCACTTGATGTTATGATTGTTACTATTACTCACACATCATCTTCTACACCAATCATTTATTTTAATGATTATGATATAGATGAATCACTTATTGTCTGACACATTATATATTCTAGTCTCTATTCATCAAATTCATATTCAGGGTGTCCTTGGTTATCCTAGCATGGAAAGGATAATGTTTGTGCATGGACATTAATTCCATCTCTTGCTCATTCTTTTTAGAGTCTTGACACTTGATTACTGATCCACACTTTCGACACATTACACTACCAATCGCAGTTGGATATATCACTACACCTAAAATTCATTTTGGTCGTTAAATATGTTGATACTAGAGTATTACATATAGGTATGCATTGGATACATAGGTTTTAGGGTTATTCCATCCATTGTTCATCAATTTATCAAGTTTATTAGTCATGTCAAAAAGTTTTCAATATTTGAGGTATTCCTTTTAGGGATTTCTCTACTAGCATGCCTAGTTATTATATAGTTTCTATCCCTCTTCCTAATGCATCTATAGATATGTATATTGTTTCACACACTCTTCTGCATAGCACTGGTCCTCCTAAGTCTCATGATAGGAATTTAGTTGCACATACGACATTTTCACATAGCTCTAGGTAATTTGATATGGACCTTTAGTTACACATGTTGCACCACATAGTTCTAGGGCCTCTAGGTATCCTCCTAGGCCTTATTTTACACACATTGTCTCTAGTGGTTTCACAATATCACAAAATTTTACATATATCTTCTATCTTTATCGCTCGCTCCATAGTTTCTCATAGGTCTTCTAGGAATTCTCATTCTTGTATATTCCACCACATAGGTATAACACATCATATTCTACTCAGTGTCTTACTATTTTTGGTTTTCCTCATAGGCCTTTTTTGGTCACATATCACCACCATGGTTCCTGTTTGTACTTGAGTCACATTCTATGATACATTTGAGGATTAACCCTCCATCATATTCAGTAGTTATTTCACCTCCTTTTAGGGTTCTCTTGGGATATTCTCATGATATTCACTCCTCATTTCCCGATGATGCACTCTATTTATAGGTTCAACTTGACTATTGAGGGAGTGGTTCCACACCTAAACCTCACTTTTTGCACGCACACACATGTGCACACACGCACGCACACACGCATACACACACACATGGGGAAAAACACAGAGAGAGACTTCCCTAATCTAGTTGCATACTCACACACACATCAGGAGAAATCTTGCTCCCATATTTTAGTTGCAAAATATATATACTACCCTCCCTGTGGGGAATTCTTGGATCATCCTTTCTTCCCTTTAGAGAATAGTTTTCATATATTCCCTTAGGGGGCATTAAAAGCAAAAACATTCAAATATTAAAAAAATACAAAATAAGGACCTACTTTTATATGACATATATTATTTTCACTTTACATTATGCATGTTGTTTATTCCTTTGGTTTGATAGATAACATTTCTTCTTTACACACATAAGTTCACATGGTATATTAAGCATGATGTACAGAATACATAAAGTGATACATGATGATAGGTGTTATCTTGACCTTTTCCTAGACTGCTAACCTCTATGGGCATCTACTTTTTGCATATTATATCTAGGTGCTATATTTCCATTATAGTTCCTTTCTTTCCTCATTACACTTGGTTATTACATTATATTGTGTATTTTTTATCTTTTGGAATAACAGGACACAACACACATGTGTCTTGTGCAACGCTTACAAGTTATTAATTCAATTAGTCTTTTATATCATATGATATGTTCTTTTCATCATATTTGGATACACTTGTATTTTCATACATGCTTGTACTAGTTGTGTGTGTGTGTATGCTTGTTTTCTACTTCTGATTATGGCCTAAAGGCCTTGATTATCTTGGAAACCATGGGTGTCCCATGTTTGTGGCATCATGCCTTGTGTGTGGTTGTACATCTCTTTTTTGCAGTCCCAAGGGACTTGATTTTCTTATGACACCATGGGTGTCCCATGTTTAGAGGAATTTCACGTTTTGTGTGACATTATTTGGTACATTTTTGCACTTTTCTATATGTTATATACACTTTTTTTCTACTAACACATGGTTTTCTATTATTTTTATTGTTGTTTTGTTGCATTGACATTGTTATGTGTTATCATGCTTCTTATTTTTGTTACTCTTATTTTGTGTCATGGTATTTCTACCATGTGCATTCCCCATTGTACCGATATAGTTTCTTCTTGGTGGCCACAACATCAATCATTTAGAGTTTATATATATATTTCTATATTCTTAGACATGGGCATATATATATGTTTTATTTTGATCTTCACACACTCAAATTCTTCATTTTCACATTCTTCATGCCTTAAAAGAGGGGATAAACATCCAAGGTTTTATTCTACATTTCTCATATACATGCATTTTTTAGGCACATACATATGTAAAGGAAAACAAAAATAACTCAAAATTAGTACTCAGACACAAAAATTCAACAAAATCTACATGTGGTCAAAAACATACAGCCTGGTCAAGACAATATGAATTGTTTTGACCTTATTATATAATTTTTCCTAGGGGTATTTTATCCATATCTTTCAACATTAATATCTCAGTTTTTCATCATTGGTCAATTGACATAGTTTATTTTCATATGGTATTTCATTCTCTTTTCTCCATAGTACTCAGTTTCATTTTCATTTTTAGACACATTGGGTGTATGGGTATCCTTTATCCACCTATATTTTAGATGCACATTAGTTGTGCGCTATTTCTACTAAGTTTTGTGACACATGGGAAGAGTATGGGAGCACTTATTTCTCTTTTCTATTGTGTGTCCTAATTTATGAAATTGGGCTTATATTTGTTTGAAGTGGATGGTCTGTGGGGTTATGGAAGATATTGAAGTGGCATATATGTTATTCATAGGAATGAATTTCATATCCTCTTGCACTTAAAGTGAAGATATCATAGTTGTTAAATAACTTTGATATATGGTCTTCTTGCTTTATAAGGTGATTTAGATCCTCATATTTTTTGTTCTTATTTTTGGAATTCATGTGTTGGGTTAATAAATATAATGAATCAAACTCTCCTTATCATAATTGGGGACTAATCACCCCCAATTATCCATCAAAATTCATCAAACCTAAAATCTCCAAGACACGTTAACTGGAGCATAGTCCCTTTACAAAATAATAGGTGTATTCCTTCCATGTTTTGCATCTATTTTGGAATTTATTGTTGCACATTTATTTACATTAATTTGAGTTATATTTGAATTTACTATCTTGGGAATTTACTACACTATTTTTTTTAAGTTTCATCTTGGATCATGCCAACACCAACACAACAAGATACTGCAAAATAAAGCTATTGCAAGAAAATACAATGTATCTATACACTCAGACATATTTTCCTTCTAAGAATTTAATTTTAAATTTCATACATAAAGGGGGGAAAATGTAGACACTCAAATTTGTAAATATATTCTTTGAAATTTATGATCTTGACATTACACACTTACATGGACAAATGTAATCTCCTCACTTTTTCTTAGCACATCCTGATAGCACTTCATATACATGATTATCATTTCACACCTCTTTGACAACAGTTTCTAAAATCTTAATTTCACAAAATACATATAGAAACATATATCCTTAGGCCCATAAATTAAAATTGAGATTTTATCCCTCCTTATCTAAAAATTTTTCGGTTTGTACAAATCTACATAGCTGACCCTATTGTGTGGTTTTGGACTGACATGTTTGGGATTAATTATTTCAATTACTATCACATTCATTATGATAAAAAATATCCATCTTGGTTGGCCTTTCATGACCATAATAACCTTATAAAGCATATATAAGTCAAGTAATTCCTACCTCGTTTAAGGAACTTCCACTCTTATGGACTTCTATTGCAAAATTTGGCATTAAATGCACCTAAATCTCCCTAAATATGTAAAATATCTCATGCACATCCATTACAGAAGCATCCTTTACTAGTCATAAGTATCCTCCCACATATATGATTCTCCATATTCACCATACAAGTAATAAAAGTGACCCTTCCCAATCATTTGAGTGAGTTTGAAACTCAAGAAAAACACTATCAAAGTATGATTTTCAAGTCATAATTGTAATACCATAGATATCACATGCTAGAAGAATGAAGTTTGGTCTGAGAATTCTTCAGAGTAGTGGAAATGTCAGTAGTGCACAGGGGTGCTCACAACCCATCCAACTTTGTTTTACAAGAACTCCTTACACTACAAGGGTTATAATGTTTGATTAGAGTTTACAAAGCCATTATGAAGATGAGTGAATGATGCATGGGCATCTTCAAGAACACAAAAATGTTGTAATGTTATCCTTACTCATGGTTGAAAAATATGTGATGACTTTTCTGTGAGTTGCTAAGAGGGGATTAAGTGATTAGTACTCCTAAGTTTCAATATAGTGTTCCTCCAAAAATGTAGTCCAAAATTGTAAAAACATGTAAAAGGAAAATAATGGTGTGTCATGAATGTAAGGGGGTCATTTATGTATAGGAATATTATAGTGAGTCCAAGGAGTGAACTAAATTTTATGAAATGTGTGGAAATGGTGTAAAATGCCTCATTGTGTTAATGAGAATATGAAGAGTCACTCAAGTCAGTTAGGGTTTAGTAGAAGGTGGAATGAGATGAAAAGGGGGAGGTATTCGATTCAGTGAGGTAGAGAAAAATATGGAAACATTCTAAGGAAGGTAAGAGGAAGGAATGAAGGAAGTATTTCCTCAAGAATGAGGATTTTGGAGAAGGTATGGAGGAACAAAATTTTGTATGTAATGCAGTTATGAATAAAGCTTTGATTTTTAGTATGAGGTGATTATTCCTTGAAGAGGATCCAATGTGATTGATATTATTTCCTGTTATTATGCTTATGAACCTTTCATTGCAATAACACCTTGATTGAGACTATGTTTGTATGGTATAAACAAGTAGATTCAAAGCTATACCCTATGTTGGCTAGTAATAGTATAAAGACTATATAAAGAAATACATTAATGTAATATCTCTTGAAAGGTACATTGAGTAGTTTATTATTTGATACACAAGGTAATGTGTGTATGTAATGTGACTAAGTGGTCTAGAAGGCTCTAAAGGTTAAAGAATTCATTATCTTCCTCTGCATGTTGATAATCACAAATAAGGAAACTATGACTGTATATTATAACTTGAACAAGATTAAGATATGTCATAATGGGAAATGGGTATGCATGTGTAAATAATCCATAGGAAAATATTTTAGAAGCTAGATTTGGTACTATGGTAAGGATTTGAATGAAAACAAGTCTCATTTATTTCAATATTGAGCAGTGAGGGTTTTATACCCTATTCGAAATGTGTAAGAGATAGATATTTCACATGGTTGAATAAATTAAACTTGTTTTCATGAAATAAATGGTAAGGTATACATTTGTATGAGGTTGGTACATTTCCCACGAATGAATATCAATCCTTAAAAATAAAAAATAATCTATTTTATAAGAAAATCCATCGTTTAGGGCCTGGAGAAAATGCATAGTTATGGTTTGAAGCAAAAGTGAAGTGATGTAGTAGGGATCAAGGCCAATAGAACCTTATAGACGTGAAGATAAGATATCAAATTTGGTACAAACATGGTGATTATGTCCTTAAGGATATTCAAATAGAAATTTAAGTTTTCACTGGTTAAATTTGAAGATATGCATGACAATTTATAAGGGTGTGAGAGAGGATAATGATACAATTTAGAAGCCTAGTTGAGAAAGGCATGTTAACAAAGGAAGTGTGATTTCTAATTGTCCACAAGTATTATAAATTTTAAGGAATAATTAAGGCTTGAATGGGTTCAAAGGAAAAAGATGAGAAATTAAAGCTAGAAATGTGGGATTTTTTTCGTAATAATTTTCCTATTAAAAGTTAGAGCTAAGAATGAGTGAGGAAAGGGCTAGTTAGGCCTTTGTGGGCTAAAGGAGTAAAAGGGTGATAAGGAGAGAGGTTTAAGGAGTTAGCATTTGAAAATTGACAAAGGTTCGATTCTCGAACCAATGTACTATAGGGATGCTAAAAGGCATATAATGAAGTGTAAATATTGTTCTAGTTAGCTATGTAAGACTTCAACCATGCAGTTAGCATGATACATGGTCTTAACGGCATGTAGAAGACAATTTTGCTGAGATGCAAAATTTAAATTTAGTAATAGGTGAGGTATTTTGATCTTTTTAGTCAATTTTATGGTTGTACATAAGGTTTCATGAAGTGATGTAATAGGGATCAAGGCCATGAAAATATCTATTGAAGTTCAAGAAGTATTCTTGCTGTCATTTTTGGAAATGATAGAATTTTCCTAATGCTTCCAAGAACTAGTGTAGTGAGACCAAGAACAAGTTGAGAAAAGGTGAGTGTTTATGGATTATTCATAGAATGAGATGATTTTGGGAATTGAACATTTAATGAGAATGATAGGAAATGATTTTTGTTGCGTTTTATTGATGTATAGTTCTATGATACACCTAGAGTGAAAACTGATCAATATTTGTAAGTTTAATCTTTCTAGGTTGTTTGTTGATCTTCATATGCAGAGAGTTTGTGAAGTTGATGTTTGAAACCTTCTTGAATAGATAAAGGCATGGTTGGCAGTAAATTGGATTTTGATGGTTGTTTTCATAAATATCTCTACATAATTTGGTATCATAGCATGGGGCTTCTATTTAAACTTCTTATTGACATTTGAATAAATTATATTGCAGTTAACAATTTTTTGTAAGTGTGTGTAGTGAATGATGTTGTATTAACCAAGTGGTAGGTGATGAATGAGAAGAGTCAAAGAAGAAATATAGAGATACCAAAATACTATATTTCAATCACTAATGAGGTGTGAGAGAGTAGACAAGGTACAAAAGACTTGTCAGAGAGAGAAGATGTTACTTGACAATTAAGAGTTGGTAATAGAGATAGTGAACTTTTTTAGGCACAAGAAGAGACAAGAAGAAATAGAAAGAAAAAGAGAGATGAAGCCAAGAAGAAATAAAAACATAGAAAGAAAAAGGAATGGATGAAGAATGAGATGACATATTGTGGTATTTTAATGACTATATCAGTCGATATTGTTGATTAAATTGAGAAGATACATAGAGAAGCTTAAAGAATTGATGAATCTTGGAAAAGTGATGATGAAAGAATGTTATGGGATTGAGTTTGTTATGAAGAAGAAGGTAAAATGGCATATAATGCAGATGATGAGAATAAATCAAAGATTTTAGATGAAGAAGTTTAATAGATTTTAGATGAAGAAGATGATCAAAGAAGAAGGGGAAAAAGAGGAAAAGGTTGACAAGAAGAACAATAAAGATAAAATACAAGAGAAGATCCCAAAACTAGTTGAAGGGCATGGTTACATAATACCTAAGTGGTTGAAAAGGGGAGAAACAGAGGACAAAGATGAGAATATGAGAAATTGAAGCAAAATAGTGAGAAGACAAGTGAATCAAGAAAAGACAAGGGAGATAATTCAGACTTCTTGAGAGCACAAGCCAAGCACAAAGAGAAAATAAAGGTATGGAAAAGAAAGGAAAAAAGAAAGGCGCGGGTAAAATCTATTATAAGAGAATGGAATGTTAATGAAAGAAGAGGATAAACTCATAGAAAACAAGAAAATTTCAAAGATCAAGGAAGTGAAGTAAGCAACATGTAGGAAATGTAAGAAAAATGGATGATTTGTTGATTGATATTGATGAATTTATGGGTGAATTCCTTGGAATTATACAAGAAAATGATTCTAATTGAGAATTTTAGAATAATTATGAGCATAATAAATATGAAAATCAGTTTTTTATGGATGAGGTGATGATATTTTGCAAGGTTTACTAGATGAAATGGATTAAGACAAAAAAAAGTGAAGGTGTAGCTGAGAATGTAGTGGTTTCTTGGGCACAAGTTGATCAAAATCTAATCAAATGAGAAGAAAATACAAGTCTAGGACAACATAGTATGATGGTGACTGAGATAATGAAATCAATGAGTCAAGAAAATGTATATTTTGATAAGGAAACCAATGAATACAAGTAGGATATGAGTTATACATGGATGGAGAAGGTGTTATAAGATGAAGAACAACTTTTTTTGTTGTTAAAATATTTGTATGTGTAGTTACAAAGATATTAGGCATAAATATACTGATGATAAAGATGAATATCAAGAAAAAAAATGCACGATAAAGGAAAATGGAAGGAAAAATAAACAACGTTTGGGAACCAAGTGGATATGAATCAAGGAAGGACAATAGGAGTAAGGAAAGAATACTAAGGACCAATAAAGAAGATGAAGACATAACCAAGAAAAAAAAAGTATATGAAGGCTTATCTCCACCTTAGGAGTATGATGTAGGGGCATCTTCAAGAACACCAAAATGTTAAAAAGTTCTCCTTACTCATGGTTGAAAAGGATTTGATGACTTTTTGTGAGTTGCTAAGAGGGGGTTAGGTGATTTAGTACTCCTAAGTTTGAATATAGTGTTCCTCAAAAAATGTAAAAACATGTAAAAGGAAAATAATGATCTTTCATGAATGTAAGGGGGTATTAATGTCTAGGAATGTTATAGCGAGTCTAAGGAGTGAACTAAAGTTCAGGAAATGTGTAAAAATGGTGTAAAATGCCTCACTGTGTTAATTGGCATATAAAGAGTCACTAAAGTTAGTTAGGGTTTAGTAGAAGTTGGAATGAGATGAAAAAAGGGAGGTATTCAAGTTATCAAGGCAGGAAAAAAGATAAAAACCTTCTGAGGAAGGTAGGAGGAATGAATGAAGAAAGTAATTCCTCAAGAATGAGGATTTTGGAGAAAGGATGGAGAAACAAAATTTTGTATGTAATGCCATTATGAATAAAGACCTAGTTTTGAGTATGAGGTGATTCTTCCTTGAAGAGGCTCAAGTTTTATTGATATTATTTCTTGTTATTATGCTTATGAACCTTTAATTGCAATAACACCTTGATTGAGATTGTGTTTTTATGGTATAAACAAGTAGACTCAGAGCTATAACATGTTTTGGCTTGTAATAGTATAAAGACTATATAACCAAATACATGAATGTAATAACTATTGAAAATTACATTGAGTATTTTATTATTTGATACATATGGTAATGTGTGTATGGAATGTGACTAAATGATCTAGCAAGATCTAGAGGTTAAAGACTACATTATCTTCCTTTGCATGTATATAATAAAAAATAAGGAAGCTATGACTACATATATTGTAATTTGAACAAGATTAATATATGTCATATTGGGAAAATAGTATGCATGTTTAAGGAATCCACAGAAAAGGATTGTAGAAGTTAGATTTGGAACTATGGTAAGGATTTGAATCAAAATAAGTCTCATTTATTTCAATAATATGCAGTGAGGGTTTTATAGCCTGTTCTAAACATGTAAGAGAGAGAGAGATAGAGAGCTTTCATGTGGTTGAAGACATTAAATTCGTTTTCATGAATTACTGGTAAGGTATAACTTTGGGGGATGTTGGCATAGTTCCAATGAGACAATCTCAATCCTTCAGAACAAACACAATCCATTTTATAAGAAAATACCTTTTCTTGGGCCTGGACAAAATGCACAGTTATGGATTGAAGAAAAAGTGCAATAGAACCTTCTAGAAATCAAAATAAGCCCTGAAATTTGGTACAAAACATGGTGATTAGGTATTTAATGAGATTCAAAGAGAAATATAAGTTTTCACTAGTTAAATTTGAATATATGCAGGTCAATTTATAAGCAGGGCAATGATACAATTTTTAAGCATGGTTGAGAAAGGCATGTTAACAAAGGAATTGTAATTTCTACTTTTCCATAAGTATTGAAACTTTTTAAGCATAATGAAGGATTGAATGGGTTACCATAAATGTGGGATTTTTTTCTTAAGAGTTTTCCTATTGAAAGTTGGAGCTAAAATGAGTGAGGATAGGGCTAGTTAGGCCTTTGTGGGCTAAAGAATTAAAATGGCGATAAGGAGAAAGGTTTAAGGAGTAAGGATTTGAAATTTGGCATGCACCATAGGGATGTTGAAATTCATCTAATGAATTTTAAATCTTATTCTTGGTATCTATATAAGACTTCACCCATGGCGGTAGTAGCATACATGCTCTTAAGGGCACTTAGAAGACAATTTTGACAAGATTAGTAAAAGGTGAGGTATTTTGATCTTTTGAATAAATTTTTATGTTGGATCTAAGGTTCCTTGAACTGATGTAATATGGCTCAATGCCATTAGAAGATATATTAAAGTTCTAGAAGTAAGAAGTTTCTTGATGTTGCTAAGAACTAGTGTAGTGAGACCAAGAACAAGTTGAGAAAAAGTGGGATTTTATGGATTCTTCATGGAATGAGATGAGTTTTGGATTTGAAAGGAAATTGAATAAGAATTATAGGATAAGGTATAGTGTTATGAGACAACTAAAGTGAAAACTGATCACTATTTGTAAGTTTTATCCTTCTAGGCTTATTGACGATCCTCATATGCAGTGAGTTGGCTAAGTTGATGTTTGAAACCTTCTTGAATAGATGAATGCATGGTTGTTTTCCTAAATATATCTACATAATTTGGTATTAGAGCATATTGATCTTATTTATATTTCTTATTGAGATTCAAATAAATGATCTTTTGGCTAACACTGGTGTGTGTGGTGAATGAAGTGACATGTGAAGAGTGAGAAGAGTGAAAGAAGGAAGAGATACACACCAAAATACCAAGTTTTAATCCTTGGTGAGGTGTGAAAGAGTAGGAAAGGTGAAAAATACTTGTCAGAGAGAGAATATAGACAATGAAGATTTGGTAACAAAGATAGTGAAGTTTTTTAGCCATAGGAAAAATCAAGAAAAAATAGAAAGAAAGAAAAGAGATGAAGCCAAGAAGAGAGAAGAATAGAGAAAGCAAGAGGAATGGATGAAGAGTGGGATGATAGAGTTGAGAAGAGACATAGAGCATATTAGAGAATTGATGTAGCTTGAAGAAATGATGATGAAAGAAAGCTATGGGATTGAGTCTGTGATGAAGAAGAAGGTAAAATGGCATATAATGCAGATTATGAGAACAAATAAGAGATTTCAGATGAAGAAGATGAACAAAGAAGAGGAAAAGTTTGACAAGAAGAAGAATAATGGAAGAAGATCCCAAAACCAATGTAAGGGAATGGTTACATAATTCCTAAGTGTTGAAAAGGGAAACACTAGAGGAACAATATGAGAAACCAAATCAAACAAGTGAGAAGACAATTGAACCAAGACAAGACAAGGGAGAGAATTCATACTTCTTGAGAGCTCAAGCCAAGCACATAGAGTCAAGAATGGTATGTAAAAGAAAGGAAAAAATAAAGGGGTGGGTAAAAGAGAATGGAATGATGAAGAAAGAAAAGGATGACCTCATAGAAAGAAAGCAAATTTTAGATATCAAGGAAATGAAGCAAGAAAAGCATGTAGGAAAGGTGAGTAAAATGGATGATTTGTTGATTTATATTGAGGAATTTGTGGGTTAATTCCTTGAGATTGTACATGAAAATGATTCTAATTATGAATTTGACAAGAATGATGATCATAAGAAGTATGAAAATTGGTTTTTATGAATGATTTTGATGATTTTTTGCAAGGTTAGCAAGATGAAATGGATGAAGACAAAAATATTACATGTGTAGCTGAGAATGTACTGGTTTTTTGAGCTCAAGTTGATCAAAATGTAAGCAACAAAGAAGAAGATACGTGTCTAGGAAAACATAGTATGATGGTGAATGACAACATGTAAGAAATGAGTCAATAAAATGTAGCTTTTGACAATGAAACCAATGAATACAAGATGGATATGAGATATACAGGGATGGATAAGGTGCTAGAAGATGAAGAACCATGTATTTTTGTTGTTATAATGTTTTTGTGTAAAGGTACAAAGAGAGAAGGCATAAAGATAATGTAGATGAAGATGAAGATCAAGAGAAAATAATGTAAGGTCAAGGAAAATGGAAGGAAAAAATGAAAAGTTTGGGACCCAGGTGGACATGAATCAAGCATGGATAATGGGAGTCAGGAAAGAAGACTAAGGACCAGAAAAGAAGATGAAGACATGACCAAGAAAGCAGAGTATATGAAGTATTTCCTCCACCTTGGGAGTATGATGCAGTGGCATCTTAAAGAACACAAAAATGTTGCAAAGTTATCCTTACCCATGGTTGAAAAGGATGTGATGACTTGTTGTGAGTTGCTAAGAGGGGGTTAGGTTATTTAGTACTCCTAAGTTTGAATATAATGTTCCTCCAAAAATGTAGTCCAAAATTGTAAAAACATGTAAAAGGAAAATAATGGCTTGTCATGAATGTAATGGGGTATTGATGTCTAGGAATGTTATAGTGAGTCTAGGGAGTGAACTAAAGTTTATGAAATGTGTGGAAATCGAGTAAAATGCCTCATTGCGTTAATGGGAATATGACGAGGCACTAAAGTTAGTTAGGGTTTAGTAGAAGTTTGAATGAGATGAGAAGGGGGGTGTATTTGAGTTAGTGAGGTAGAGAAAAATATGGAAACCTTCTGAGGAAGGTAGGGGGAAGGAATGAAGGAAGTAATTCCTCGAGAATGAGGATTTTGGAGAAAGTATGGAGCAACAAAATTTTGTATGTAATACAGTAATGAATAAATATTTAGTTTTGATTATGAGGTTATTATTCCTTGAAGAGCATAAAGTGTGATTGATATTATTTATTGTTAGTATGCTTATGAACCTTTCATTATAATAACACCATGATTAAGACTATGTTTGTATGGTATAAAAAAGTAGATTCAAAGTTATACCTTTTTTTGTCTAGTAATAGTATAAAGACTATATAAATAAAGATGTGAATATAATAAATATTGAAAGGTACATTGAGGATTTTATTAGTTGATACACATGGTAAGGTGTATATGGAATTTGAATGAATGGTCTAGCAGGATCTATAGGTTAAATACTTCATTATCTTCCTTTGCATGTTGATAATCAAAAATAAGGAAACTGTGATTGTATATTGTAATTTGAAAAGATTAAGATATGTCATGATGGGAAATTGGTATGCATGTGTAAGGAATCCAGAGGAAAGGATTTTAGAAGTTAGATTTGGAACTATGGTAAGGATTTAAATAAAAAAAAGTCTTAGTTATTTCAATATTGATTGGTGAGGGTATTATACTCTGATATAAATGTGTAAGAGAGAGATATATTTCATGTGGTTGAAGACATTAAACTTATTGTCATGAATTACTAGTAAGGTATACCTTTGGAGGAGGTTGGCACATTTCCCATGAACCAATATCAAGCCTTAGAAACAAAAAAAATCCTTTTAATAAGAAAATCCCTCTTCTTGGGCCTGGAAAAAATGCACAGTTATGGTTTGAAGTAAAAGTGCAATAGAAGCTTCTAGACCTGAAGATAATCTCTGAAATTTGGTAATGTAGTCCTTTATTTCCACTCAAATGGTATGGGAGCTAAAAAATCATTCAGATAGTTATGAACACTCACTCGAAACATGCAAAGCTAACAGGTTCCTCCTTTGTGATGCTAGACATGAATATATCATGCATGTTCATCACGTTTTAAAGGAATCAACCATTCTAACAATAATATCTTAGAAACACATATAATAAGGAAGAAGAACAATCTAAATAATCACCAAGATTAATTTCATCATTACAACATCATTATCAAATATGTCAGCAATCAATATCCAACAACAATTAAATAAAATTCGTTACATTATTGTGGTTGAATAGATATAATAACGATTACAGAGGTTCATTGGACCAAGCATGCAAGCATCAAACCCTAGTTCTTTGAGAAAACAACATATATCTGCAAAGCATAAAATAACTATTATGAGAACTCCCTAGAACTATTAAATTCATTGGGTATATATAGGGTTGGGGAATTTCCCTTCACCACCAATGCACTCTCCTAAAAATAGGCATGCTCACAAAAATATCATGCATGCTTTATTTTCTAAAGTTATCCATGCATACAACTCTTGCATTATTTTATAAGTCAACCAATAATAGATTAATCCTATGTACAAGAATTTATTTAATCCTATTAATAACCTTCTACATGCACTCCCGGTATGTGCTTTCTTCACTTGCTTGATCCGCACTCTTAATTCTGCTTTTCTTTTTTATCCCGTGTTCAGAAAAACAAGAAGTCCCAAAAAATTTCCACTTGGGCACAAACCTTCGCACACTGTTTTAACCTTCCTGTGTGCATCCCTATGTGCCTCCCTCATGCATGGACCCAAACCTCCATGCATGGATCATACTTAGGTAGTTTTCCTGCTCAACATTACCCCACACTATATAATTTCCCATCCTTGGAAATGAGTTTCTTGACTTATCCCTCCTAAAGTATGAATGAATTAAAAAATACTCAAAAAATAAAGAATATATATGAACAAAAAAATAATGGAATATGCCAAAGAATGAAAGAATAACCTGGCATGCACTCATCTCTACTCATTAGTTGGCTGCCAAAATTTGGGGAAGTCTTTATTAAGGATGTTATCTAACTCATCCCATTATACCAGCCCCTTAGTTGTTTTATCTGGAACAAACCCTACTACCTCTATCATTTTTTCAGGGTTCATATATTTTCCCTTCTTCTTTAACTCCCCTACAACTCTAGTTAGTCCCAAGATCAACCCCTCTGTGTTATCTATCTTTCACGCAATGAGGGATCCCAGCTCCTTAAAACTTATTTCATATGCATTTCTAATTGTTTTCAAGGAATCCCACTTCTATACAATATACAAAAATATCTCATCATGTCCACACTTCCCTTATTTATTTGTGGCATGTGCACATGCCAAATATACTTCTTCCTGAGTAGTATATGCCTTAAGGATAGGGTCAAGGTTTTGAGAATTATTAAAATCCCATCTTGATAATTTTGTTCTCTATCAGCTTCTTTTTTTTTTTCTCAGCAGATAAGTCTTCTTATGATGTCCCATGCACACTCTTATTTTCCTCCAAAAGCATACGGACCAAATATTTAAAATAATATAGTTCCAAGGGGTATGTTGGTCCCATTATTGAGTTTTCATAATGCACCTTAATTTTTCATGTCCAATTCTGCTCAGAAACATTTTATTTCCCAATTTGGTGGTTTGTAATTTGATTTCTCCAGTTGAATACTTTCAAGTGCCTGTAATATTATTATTTTTCCCTAATTTGAAACAAAATCCATGTGTGCCCTTTTTTGTGCCTTAGTTTTTTCAATTTTTCGGGCTGTGTTGTTTCTCCTTCACCAAATCGTGCAAAACTCAAAATTGATCAAATTTGAAGTGATTGCAACTAATTTCCCAATCCCAAGGTTGAAAGCAATGTCAAAAATGATTCAATTGATTAAATTATAAAAATATACCTTCCCTGTCAAAAATCTTGATTTCTAGGGCATCCTCTGTATTTTTTATGTTTTGACGGTCATACGGATGTCATCTACCCGTCAAATTCATCATCACAACATTATTACAACGTGGCAGGTTCCTATTGGCCAGGGGGTGGTCGAGAAATGTTTTCTAACTTGTCATTTTTGAAATTTTGGCTAAAGGGAAAATTTTGGTCTGTGGCTTCACTTCTTACAAAGGGTGCCTACGTGGCACATTCTAAATGGTAAGAAGATTGACGGGTTGTCCTTAAAAAATTTGGCTTTCATTTTGCAATATTTTCAAAAATCAATTTTTGGCCCGAAAGCCCCGCACCGAATAGGGAGAGGACATGTGGCACAGAGGGTGTATGGATTACAAAGGGACTTGGAGAAATTTTAATGTTTTATGGCTCAAAATGATAAAGTGAAATTTTGGCCTGAGGGCCCTCGGCCAATCCATGGTGGGCACGTGTCCAAAGGAAGGTCAGGATGGGGCAACGGGTTTCATGATGAATTTGGAGTTTTTTAAACTTTGAATGGTAAAATAAGGAGAGGGCGCGTGTCCACATTTGCAAAAGGTGGAGGGAGGGGCCGAGGAAAATTTTTAACTTTTGACCTTTGTTGTTTGAAAGGTAAAAATGAAAAATTGGCTCCGCAACCTATTGGATATAGACACGTGGCACATTTTAGAGTTTAAAAGGGTGGCATGGGTCAACATTGATTTTTGTGGATGTTTAAAAGGTTTAGAAGGCAGGATTGGAGACTTGGACCCGTGGGTAATTAGAGAACGCCGCGTGGCAAGGATGAATCAGGCTTTCGGGCCCCACGGGGGGTTTTGTGAAATTTTTTCCAAAATTCAAAAGGGAGTAAAATTCATAGAATTGGCCTGCATTCTCAATGGGGCCCACATATGGACACGTGGCGGGCCTAAGAGGCAAGTGGGGAAAGTTTGCAAAATTTTCCAAAAATTTAAAAAGGTCACAAATGCATTTTTAAAAGATGGGATCTCGATCTAATCGTGTTTGGACACGTGTTCCACTTTATCCAGAGTCAAAAAAGGGTATTTTTGAGGTTATTCATGGATCTCATCTTCCACGTGGGGGGCTGGCATTTAAATTTATCTGAAATCGATGGTTACTGAGCATTCACCCCTTTTGGTTGCCATGGGAGCTCTAAGAAACTTGGATTCATCATTTCTTCATCAAATTACATCGAACCTTATATGATTTTGAGTCGTCTCGGTCTTCTGAGAACATTGGTGACATTTTTATGACCTATTTTCTTGATCTATGGTGTTTTTTATGAAATTTCTACTCGGGCCCATTAAAAAACGTGAAAAGTGAAAATAAAAAGTTACAAAGGTGAAATGATGAGGGGAAAAGGTAAAAAATGATAAGTAAAACATGCTGGCATACCTGAATGATAAAAATGTGACCCTGGGGTGGATATTAATCCACCTTTGTGTAATGATTTAATTTTTTTGCATACCTGGCAACCTGCGAGTTGTTTTTTCCATTTGGTGTGACTAGCTTTAAATCATGAAGTTTTTGTAACAAATTTGATCCCATAAGCATATTCTTTGCTTGGGAGGCAAGAATCCAAGCTAGCATAGGGTATATATCATATTTTTGGAGAATTTAAGAAAGATAGGAGAAAAAGGACATATAATTTTCAAGGAAAAGACTGAAAGAAATCCATTTCTCTGGAGGAAAACTGCCTGAGAGCCTTTTTCAATCCTATTTTGCATCAGGTTTCATCATGTTGAGTTTGTTTCAAGTTGTAAAGCCATCAAAAAGCTCTGAGATTGTTCTCATGACATTCCCCTACTAATATATTTGATCATTTTCTGGATTATCTGGTTTATTCTCTTGGCAAATTTTGCATATACTTATGTTTCAGAATGTTTTCAATTTGTATTTCTTACTCATGTTGCAATCTTATGTTTAGGGTCTCTTTGATCATACATGGTATCATTTCTTGTTGATGGTTTGATGACATCTAAAATCTTATATCTAGAAGAGCCTTCATTTGAGAGAAGATAAACAAATTTAGAATCATTTTATTTTCCTTGAATCTTGAGATTACCTGTAAAACTTTGGGGGGTACCTTAGGTCATGATCAAATAAGGATTTCTGGATACTTTGTTGGTATATTTGCTTCAAGATTTTATAGTAGGTTGTCAAATATTGTGTGGAAGAGTACAAATCTGGGCCTCCATTTGTGCATATATCCTGGTTGAAGGAGTATTTTAAAACTTTTGAAGCATTCCTACTGTTTAAAGTGTTAAAAATTTCTTACAAAGGTCCTAAAAGAGTTTGGTAATTTCTGCTTGGTCTTGTCTAACATCTCCCAAAAATTTTCATTCAGTATAATTAGCCCTACCCTATACTTCCCCTGCATTGTATTGTGTGTTAACAAGAGAATACAATCCATTTACAAAAATACACAAAGCAAATCAGGATAATACTATGTCTCTAGCAGCCTCTGCTTTGTTTTGAAAAAAATTCCATCATTTATTAGTGACAACTCTTTTGAGTTTGAATAATGGAGAATTGATCATGTTTTCCCAAGGCCCCTTCCATACAATATGCAAAATACAAGGATATCTCCACCTCCTTCACTATACAAAGGCTGCAATATAGGTTCTCTTGCCTTGGTTGATAGGCACAAACTAAAATAGTGAGGATCAGATCAAAATCCTTCTTGAGTGCTAATAAGTCAGATAGATGTCTCCCCAGCTACAAACAACATACAAATCATTTATCTACCTCTGAGTGTCTTGTGCAAATCCATGATGTTGCTTGAGTTGTGAAGGAGATTAAATTTGGGTACCAACAGGGTACTCTTTTTTGGTTATGTCATCGAACTTGGGGTACGCTATTGTGATCTCATCCATAATATAAATGTCCATGTCCACAATGTACTTGGAGTGCTTTTCTAATTTTTCATTTTCCTTTATAAGTCACTGGAATTCCTGTTCCTTATCCTTCTTATCTTCAAGAAAGGTCTGTCTGGTAGACTCCTTATCTAGGTTTGTTTGAGATACTTCCATGACCATATTATTCAAAGCATTGTTGGCTTGTTCATCAGTAAGTTTTGTTGACTTTACTGTCAGAAGTTTATTTTGCACCCTCTTTAATTTGCACATAGAAAATGTGTCTTCAGTGATCTCAAAATCAAGCTCATCTACATGAGTCTACATACTCCATGAAAACATATTTCTTGTGTGCATGTACGCACCCCTTGTGTTGATTACTTACCATTCATAGAGTTTCTCAGATGCTACACAAATTTGAAACCACGTGTGAAAGACCTTTTATTGATCACCAATGTAACTTACTTGAGGTGTGTGCATGACCTCATCTTTCTTCCTCCTTGCACATGTGCACCTTCCTATCAGTATGTACTGCTCATCTCTGGTACGTGCACTAGTTCCTTCACCACCAGAAACTCCTTCACTCCTTGTTAGCTCCTCATCTCTTTTGTCTTTTTCTTCTTCCTCATGACCTCCTTCGTATACTTCTACACCACACTGAACATTCTCATCCTTAACTTGTAATTCTTCCACATTATGGACTGGAGTATTTATGCTCCACGAAAATTCTTCTAATATTCTTTCTTCATCATTATCACCATTATACAGCATATTTTTTCTCTTATTTTTATTTTATGGGCTATGCTTAGGTGGAGTGAATTTTTGGTGACTTCTTCACATGTTCTGAATTTCCTACGCCACTATCTTGTTCATCATGTGTTCTCTTCAAATTTATTTTTAAGGATTTGATCTAGCGCGGTGATATCTTCTTTTTTTTCTCATCATTCTCCTCATCCTTAGACTTTGCTTCTTCATTACCTGGAGGAGTGGCCTCACGCAATTTCCTTGTTCTAACCATCTTCCTACCTTTCAATGGTTATGGGACCTTGAGTTCATCCTCAATATATTTTCCACTAACTAACCTAGGCTTAAATTATATATAAACCTTCCCTACTTCCTCATTACATATCACCAATATCATTAAATTGATATTGATATCATCTAATATCATAGTATCTATGTATGCTACCTTCCTAGGGTAGACATATGTATTGTGTAGCATATGGTAGGCATTGTCTACTTTATTAACATCGAATATTATATTGCATGTGTCTGAGAACCTGTTTACAGATGCCTACAAGTATGAAACTATATGAGGGTAGGGAAGTTTAGACCATAGGCTCTTTCAACTAGTATTTAAGTAAAATATTCTAAGGTAGAAGTACTGATATACCACAAACTCTATTTTTCCCTCCAAAACTATGGGTAACTAACTTGGGATATGCCACTCATGTCCAAAGGCATCGCACATCCACCTATACCACATTTCCCCTCGTATCTTATAGGCATTGGATATTGTGTCATAGGTATACTCTTCAAATCTCTTTATGGGGGATTTAGTCTCATATGGGTACTTCCATATATTTTCATTGGGCCATCTAGAACTCTAATTTCTAAGAAAAAAATTGAAAGGAGGATTTCTCCCTAGGTTATCCTGTCAACTGCATGTGCTTCCTCTAGTATTCCTTCTGTAATGAAAGAAACAATGTTGTACATGGTCCCTTCAACCATATTATTCACAATATGAAGCCATATTTTTTTCACCTATGTCCATCTCTCTTGTGCTCCCAAATTAGTAACCATATGCACGACAATTCTCAATACTGGGTCAGGAAGCTTAACAATGTCCATCGTGCAACCACCTCTTTGATACCCCAACTCTACAATAGTGGCCTCTACTCCCACTTCGTCATCCAAATATGTCTCTATCTTTACGCCTGAACTATGCAATCTAGCCACTCATCGAATCATCTATGTAGTAATGTGCATACTCCTACCCACAAATTAAAATAAGTCCTTGTGGACCCGCGACATCAATGATTGGTAGAGGTGCCCATGATTTTCAAAATAACAAAGTTCGTAAAGTTGAAGAAATCCCACACCCTCCAATAAATGGTATCCCTTATGATCATATAGTGGCTTACCATCTGCAGTCCTCTCATTGGCATTCTATATGAATTCATTTTCTATTACGCACTTGTTTGAGTCTGAGTGATTATTATATTCACTCACTTTACAATTTCTGCTGTCGGACCAAGATGTGTCCCATAATAACATCCTCTTGATACTACATTTTTAAGAATCATTCTTCTAGCACTTCTTCCACCTCAACCTTAGTTGGCACTGTGGATGCCCTTCTAGGTGTCATTTTATTATAAGTTCAAATTTCCAACTTATCCTCTTAAAACCTCATGCCCTAGGTACCTGAAATCCTTCTACTAAACCACCCACACCCAATAGATTGCTCTAGTCTTGTTACCTAATCTTACTCCTTAGTCTTGTTAAATCAATTTCATGCCCTAATTCTAGTTCTAGGTACCTGTGGTTGAAGAACCTTGCAAACCCTACTTCACAACCCTCCACACCTTTTCTAGACTTCAAACTTCAAACTTTCGAAGGAGCTCCACAATTAAGTCATGTTCTTACTCGATATGGGTTGTTCAATTCTTCAAGTTCTCACTTAAATTCACACAAGTTCACACAATGTTTCTCAAATTTGAACTCTTCAATGTTCAAATTATTCACAAGCCAAGGTAAAGAATTAACCATCTTAAGTGCCCTTTTTATAGATTTCTAAATTTTTATCACATTGATTTCTCTTCACCTACCACCATATGACAAATTTAACTATGTTTTTTTCTTTTTTCGTGCTTTATTCTTCTTTCTTCTACACGTTGCAGTCATAACCTTCTGGTGCACTTACTAGCTATAGACATCCTCACATGCACTTTCCTGCACCATAACACATCTTCCTCTGTGCTTTCTACCAAGTAGTCCATTCTATTATTACATACCTCACATTTCACTATGCAACCTCTTCCTCATGTGGTCTTCAACTTGAGAAATTCTTCCATCATTCTTTACACCTATGACACCTTTATCATTTACTTGTGCACACATTATCCCACCTTTCCATCATCGCATGAACACCTGCCCTAACTTTCTTACAAGTCCTAGTACCAACCAATTCTCTTTTTTGCACACATGCACATGGTTTACCCCACACTAATTACATGTTTTGTCCTCTGTGCTTCATATCATTAGATAGTAATCAACTTCCTATGCACAAATGCACTTATTAAAACAAAACAAGAAAAGAAAAAATAAACAAAACAGGAAAGGGAAATATAATCTAAGTGGCAATACTACCTTATTACAAATACCAAGAAGCTTTATTTATAGTAGGGATTTAACCTACTCTCATTGAAGTAAATGGAAAACATGGTGCCATCCAGTGCCAGCAATTAACATGTATTTGATTTGAGTATATTTATTACCAAAAATGGTCCCAACCAATGCACCTTTAAATTCCCTAGGTGGCGCATAATCTTGCAGTCATAGAGTTGGACCATATTGCCAACTGCAGACTTTGGGTTGATACAAATATATTATTAATACTAATAATAAGAGAAAAATTCCATTATTATGATCATATTCTTGTAAACTTGATATAAACAGATAACAAAAGGAAAACGTTACATATAAAGCCTACATAACCCTTTGATCACCGTTGCACACTTCAAACATCAAGACTAAAAATTTATAATGAATTTGTAACACCCGATAATACCTGATGGTAGTGACTGAATCATTCATCTCTATTTATAGAGAGAAAATAATCTTTTCTAAGGGTATACTGGATCAAACCTAAAGGAAAACATAGAAAACTGGTAAAAAGGAAGAGTACTGATGATAGGGAAAGATTCCAATCTATCATAGCATTGTCATCCAAAACATTATTGAAAAGACAAGAGTGAACCTTTACAGAATCATAATGGAATGCATTATAGTAGACTAAAGTGATTTTCTGCTAGTGTAGAATATCTCTTTTGCAAGTTTTCCTGTTGTTGTCCCATCTTCTTTAATGACAAGACCAAAGAAAAGAGAAGGAGAGACAGACCCACTATCTTTTTACTCCTACAGTCTGATTGGAGTGGTGGGCTTATTGCAATCAACCTACGGTAAAGTCAAAAACTTTACACACACTCTAAGGTCCTTCCTATGCAACTTTTCTTAGACACAGAAAAGGTCTTCAGTCAGGTCCATACCTAGATGAGGATTAATCATCTTCTAATGATGATGAATAGATAATCCTTTTGTTATCATGATTGAAATGACGTCTGTTGAGCTGTTGTTGGATACGATCAATTGGAAAAAGATCTGTTGGATTAATTCTTATCCTTTAAGAAGTATATGGTGGCAATAAGATCAAATGATGTTGTTTATAAATCTTTACCCATAATTGTCCTTGAGGATGAGCTAATTGGATAGAAGAGGAGAAAATAGTGAAATATTTGATTTTAACACTCCATGTCTTTTTTGTCTAAATAAAATTATTTCTTACAGTAGTGGGAGACATCTATATTTTTGGATCATCAAATATCTTGGATGGAATATAAGCTTCAAGAAATAATTTGATGCATCTTGGAAATCCTGGAGAATTCTAGAGATTGAATTCCAGTGGATGATGTTCAGGCCATTCCGGATCAAAATAGATTCTCCATAATGTATTTGGTTTTCACACCATTTGATCAAACTTGGTACATTCTATTGGATATCCTTTAGGTTCAGTATCACGTGACCACCAGTATGGCCAATTGAGAGTGCAGGAGATCATAGGATCACCTCGTCTATGATATGGAAGTGGATTATCAGGAGCAGAGAAAGTATCAGAGATGATCATTGTAGGATAGTTTTGAACATTATCTATAGTTTCTCTATCTTATAATCATTCAACATCTTCTTGATTCATCTTGGTGTTATTTTCATCTTGAACTCTAAAAAAGGGATTTAGATTTTGTAGGTTCTAGAGAGGAATAACAAATTGAGTACAGACTTCAACAAAATTTAACTTAACTATCGGAATTTCTCTGCTTGCAAAATCTACTAGCGCATTCTTCTTACCAAAAATGTGTTCGACAGAAAATTCATAACCATCAAATCATTGTTTCCAGCATTGCAGACAACCATAGGTGGTCTTATTGGTGGGATCACTTTTATAAATTCTTCCTTTAAAATGCTGCAAATTAGTTCTTAATAAGAACTTTTCATGTTGTAGAAAGAACAAAAAAGCTTGTATGGATTTTTTTGTGGCAATTATTTCTTTGTGACTGGAATGATATTTGAGTTTTGGTCCTTTGAAATATCTGAAGGCAAACCTACAAATTTTCTCAATATCATTGGGTAGTTTTTCTTTGAGCATGGCTGCCTAAAATTCTTCTCAAGCATCTGTCTCTATAATTTTCAATCCTTTTCTTAGAAGAGACATGGGGGGAAGATTTTGAAATGCCTGTTTAATTATTTTGACTACCTGAGTCATTTTTGAGTTCCATGCTGGGGCATTAGATCTAAGTATTTTATTTAAGAGAAGATGATCGACAACTACATTTTTATAAAAACTGGAAATATAATTAACACAACCCAAGAACCTTTGGAGTTGAGTTTTATCAGGAATTTCAGTTGGAAATAAAACAATTTTGGAGATAATGTGGTCTTGCATGGTGATAGTTTCATCTTTGAGAGTAACACCCAGAAACTAAATAGAGTCCTTGAATGTTTCCATTTTAGTAGGACTGAGACAAAGACCATTTTCATATACAACTTGATAAAATTGATTCAGATGATCCATATGATCTTTTGTATTCTGGGAAAATATAAGAATGTCATCTATATATATTATGAGGAACTTGTCTAGATGATCAAATATCTTATCCATTTTCTTTTGAAAAATGGATGGTGCAGTCTTAAGACCAAAAGTTAAAACTTTACATTCATACTGAGCACCTAGGATGTTGAAAGTTGTTTTGTAAGTATCTTCTTTGTTGAGCAAGATCTGTCTGAATCCGGATTGAGATTAAATTTACTATAGATTCTACTGCCACTAATTCATTTAAGTAAATCATCTTTTCTTGTAATGGGATGTTGGATAGGCAGTATGTACTTAATAAGTGGTTTGTAATTGTCCACTAGCCTCTTCTTTCCTTTGACTATCTAACTTCTCTTATTAACATAGAAAGTAGGACAGGTCCAAGGAGATTTAGATGGTTGGATGAAACAAACTTTAATTAGATTGTTGATTTTTTCTTTACAATCAGTTTTTTCTTCTGGAGGCATGCCTATGTGATGTGTTTTGAATTTTGGAGGAATAATATTCTGGAATTCGAATTGACAGAAATGATTTTTTTGGTGAATGAAGGCATGGGGGTTATCAGAGGTGCATTCCATTTTGATATTATTTATAATAACATCAATGGAAGAAGCATTAAGAGATATGGATTTATGAATCCAATCTAAATTAGAAATTTTTGTAGGCTTAGGTACTAATGGGATAATAGATTGGAAATTCTTAAGCCTTGGAATAAATCCTTGAGGAAAAATAATCTCTTCTTGGATAATAGTATATGGCATGTAGTTATTAAGATTATGAGATCCTAATAACATATCATAATGCAATAAATCAAACTAATGGACTTTGAATGTTGTCTTCATGTTTCCTAGTTTGACTTGTATTGAGGCATAGAAAGATGAAAATACCTTTTTAGAGTCAAAAATAATTTGGAGGGGGTCTACTTCCCTACAATCACTAGGGATAACATTAGTTTTGATAAGTCTAATTTTTGCTCTTGTATTAATCATGGCATCAAGAAAATAAGGCTTGATGTTGGGAATATAGAATTGGATTTGATAAAAAGGATTGTAGGAAGTTTTGACATTACTTACCTCTGCATTATTTTATACATCATACTGCTCATATGCTTTGTCCATGATTAATCTATTTATTACTTCTTCATCATTTTCTAGAACATGAGCAGATTCTTCTTCTTGAAGAAGGGCTTGGAATTCTTTTGTATATTTCTTGATTTATTTTTCTAGTAGAGTAATCTGGTGTTATCTCTACAATCTTTGTTATGGTGTGCCTGGTAATGGAATATAATTGAATTCTTGATCTTGACTAGGTATTGGAGGTGGAGGCTGGAGTATTAGCTCATCATCTGCTTCTTCAGTAAATAGAAATGGAAAATTCCTGATAGGTCAGGAAATTTTTCCACATCATCGTCCTCCTCTTCCCCTTCCTTTGCCAAGAGGAAAGAAAGAATGATGTGAATCATCATCTGGGATGATGGTATAATTTTGTTCATGTCATGCTATTTGTACTTTTTATAGGTCATCTTATCATTCAATCTGAAGTTTAACTTGAAGTTTAAGATGAAGATCTTGAAATTGTGACTGCAAGGAGTATTGACGATGTATAAGATGTGGAGGACAGTCTGCAAGTGATATTTGTACTTGGTCTAGCTTTTTTTTTTAGGATAACAAAGCTAGGAGGTATGAACGGATGTTCATAATAGATTCTATTCATATTGCAATTAAAAGAGGGAAGAGAATCATATCCTGAGTGAGAGTTTGAATAAATTTCTTTGGAGGATGACTTTGTCTACTGATTTGCTGCAATAGTTAGCTCATGATAGTCAATATCTGAAATAAAAATTTAACTATCATATCTATTAAAACATACTCATCTTCATTTATTTTCTTTTCATGGGAAAAATTAACTTTGGCCTTTGTTTTCTGTCCCTTTTTTGAATAGTTTTTGTTATAATGGTTTCCTTTAAAAATAAAACATTCAATATTTTTATTCTTGAGGAAGTAGTTTTTCTTCCGGAAGAATTTCCTTTTAGGCTTTGTATGAGTTCTTGTCATACAATCAGTACACTTTTGTTTCTTTTTAAATGTTTTCTTGAATTTTTATAGTTTCTTCCTTTCAGCAAAGAACAACCAAAATTTGTTTCTATTTTCTGAGTACAAAATTTTACTCCTGGAGCCTTCTGAGCTAGCATAGCTTGTTTTTTGTTTTTGCATTCAAGACAAAGATTCCTATTGGTTTCATTGATGATTTGATTAATCCTACCAAGGGTCATGTCTTATTCAGAAAGACCATGCATTTCTTTCTTGTACTCATCAAAAAAGTATGGAGGGTAGGATTCCACATACTTGAGTTTCATTGTGGAATCAAAGGGAATTCCAACATTGTAAAATAGTTTTAGCATGTAGCATTATATTTTTACACCTTTTTCATATCACACAATTGAGCTCTTACGAACTTGGTCTTTTTTATGAGCTTTTCATAAAAAATGGTGCCTATAAATTCAATAAGGATTACAACAGTAAGGCTAGTTGTTCCTCCTCCAACTCTATAATTTCCTTGTCGAACACCAATTACTATGATGTCTTGTTGTTTTCCAGGGATAACATCCAACCATTCTTTAAGAATGCCTACAAAGCCATTAGTAATGATACTAGAAACATCTTTATCATGTTTATTAAACTGTAGGACTTGTGTATTTAACCAGTTTATCATGTCATGTACCATTTCTTTGATTTCATCAAGATTTTTACACTCAACCTTATATTAGTTAGGCTGAAAGTTCTAGGTTCTTACTGTATTATGCAAGGGCTCAACACGGTTGTGTGCACCTTCATCCATAATGATGCTTTTAGCTTCTTCAGATGAAATCATGGTCATGCCTATCTTCTTCTCCTTATTAAGAGGATATTTCATGGTACCAACTTGTGCCCAAGTAAGTGATTTAGCCAAGTATGGATTAGAACTCTGAGAACTTGAAGAAATACTGGTCTTGTCATATTTTGACGCACTGAAATTAGTGACATCAGTAGTTAAAGATGGGATGTTTTGTTCCAATTCTGATACAGAGAAACAAAGAATATTAAATTTACCATTAACAACCTAGATGTTATCTATGACTTTATTTTTTGATCCTTCAGCAACACCATGTACAAATTGTCGAATATTAGCTTGAAGACTATTGGTGACTTGGTCAGGAATCTTTTGTAAGGTTTTCGTAATATTCTGAATAGTAGTAGATATATGGTCAACCTTCTTATTCAATAGTAGCATAGCAGCTTGGATGTCACCCTTTTGATGGAGCTCAATATATTTTAGAGTGTCTGACATTCGCTTGAGTTTCTCATGTCTAGAGTTGATTCTATTGTCTATAGGCTTAGTAGCTTTATTGTTCCAATTCATCATTCAAGCTGCTTCAGACTGTTCTATTTTTGAATATAGTTGTCGTTGGTAATAATTCTTGTAATGGTGTTTTTTATATTCTATGTAGACTTCAAAGTATTTGATAGGGGGAAATCATCAACCTCAATCTATGAAGTTGATGCTTCTTTAGTGTCCATAGAAATTTGAGAATTTTTTAGCAAGGCTTTGGCATAGGCAAGGGTATGATATGGAATAGACAAGGAAAAACTATTCATATTAATATGGGGACCATTTTTGGGATGTATTTTTGTTGCACGAGAGCTTGGAATCTGTCACACTAGAGAAAATCAGTATCTGGATCATGTACTAAAGAGGGATGGCTACACTAGGAAAGGTCTTCCTCATGGCTTCTTGGCTTATCAAAGATGAAAGACAGTGTAGAGGAAGATGTAGATAGATAAGGTTTAACAGAGCCTGAATTTTCTGAAAGAGATAGTAGCCTTTCCTTTTGCTTCACTAGCTTTGGAGGCAGTTTGGAAAGAAGAAGTAGAGTTAAAAATGCATTTAGTGGAGATATTCCCTTCTGTAGGGACTCTTATTTTATCCCAGGAAACTAGCTCAGGTTCAATCTTCTAGGTTTTCAGGCTAACATGCATGAGAATATTTCTTCCTTTGGAGGGGCAATGCTTAATTGTAAGATGTGTTGTGTTAGTTAATCTAAAGATGATTCGATAGAATATGGATAAGGGAGACGATCCTGGTTTCATGTTTAAGCATGTGGTTTGGAGGTGAAGCTCTAAAAATTTGTCTAGGAGATTGTCAATTTGGATGGACAAAGGATAATTAGGAAAAACATTGAAGTGAATAGGTCCATTAATAAGACTGGTTTGAAGGGCAACTAACAAACAATCTTGGAAACTTTCATGGTGTGAGTCAAGGAGAAAACAAAAAATAGACGCATTTAATCCTTGTCTAAATAGAGGGGTAATACTTATTTGGACACACCCAACATAAATAAACTTATATACATTTTGTTTCTTAAGGTATTTTATATCACTAGGATTGATCAACGGAATATCATACTCTAATTTCTCATAGGTCTTAACCTAGATATATGATTCTCTTGATCTAATAAAAGTACAAGTGAATAAATGAAAAGCTTTATATTTTTTATATAATTCATTATAAGGCAGATTAGGAATTTTCCAACCTGGTAAAGGGATGTCTTCTTCCACCATCTGTGTATCATCATTTAGAGCAATAATCTCAGAGAGATCAACATAGTTTTCTTCATTATTTGCATCCTGCGCTCCAGAGGTAGATGCAACCCATTCTTCTGTAACCATTTCGCATAGGTTTAACTGTCCTTTGTCATGTCTTACTCAAGTTTAATATCCACAACACACCATTCCTAGAAAAAACAAGGCTCACACTCGTGTTTCACATCTTACGGGATTTATAAATATAGAAAGAACAAATGAGATGAACCAGTTCTAAAATGCAAGAATAAAGATAACCTAACTTTAATACCACTCAGAATTTGGATCGATACAAATATATTATTAATACTAATAATAAGAGAAAAAATCCATTATTATTATCAATGTGCATATCATTCTAAGCCTTCTTTCACACCTTCTTAGTATTTTTTCTCTAACTTATAATGGCGCAATGCTCATTTAGTTGCATTAGCTTCTCAATGTGCTCTTCTATATCCTTTTCATCTGACAAACCTCCTATGCGTGAAATATGCATGGATGGTAAAAAAACTCCGCAGGTAGTACTTTATCTGTGCCAAACACCAACTAAAAGGGTGTGTCCTTATTCAACCTTTTATATGTGGTCCTTTAAGCCCAAGGTACAACTAAAACTTTATCATCCCAATCCTTGCTTCCAAAATCACAAATATTCGGTAAATTTCGGCTCAAGATTTTTTAAAAGCTTCTACATTACCATTAGTTTGAGGGCAATACAGGGTAGTTTTATTGTGTGCCACCAGGAACTCTACTAATAAAATTATGATTGTCTAATTCAAGAAGTGAGTTCCTCTATCATTGGTCAAGCTTAATGGAAAATTGTACTTACTAATGATGTTTTCCCAAAGGAACCTTGCATATGTGGCTGAAATAAAATTCTTTATAGGAACCACCTCCACCCACCTTGTCAAATATTATGTGCAAGTCAAGATGTAACACACTCCATTTGTGCTTGTAAATGGTGCAATAGGTCCTACAAAATTTACAACCCAATTATCAAAAGGTTATGCACTTTCTATGGGTCGCAATGACTTCTCATCTTTATGTCCAGGATTTCCAAGTCATTAACAATGCTCACATGCTTTGAAAAAATCCTTGGCATCCTTATATAAGGTCTCCCACCATAATCCAACTAGAAGGATCTTGCACAAAGTCACATCTGATGCATAATGTCCTCTTGTAATACCTCTGTGAGCTTCCTCCACCAGCATGCACTCATGTTACAAAACAAACCTGTGTAAGTGTCACCTCATCGCGACCCATACTATATAAGTATCCTATAATGAGATGATAGGTTTCAGCATGTTTAGCAAGTTTCTTTGTCTCCAAGGTTTTCATTCCCTCTCACATAAGTCTAGTACGAAGGCTATAAATATTGCTATATATTCCAAATTTGTGGGAATATAGCATGACTCAACGTTAGTTGTTGTGTCTAAATAACTAAGCATCATGATTAGTATCCTCAATACTTTGGGAACCCTACACCAGAATTTATCCTTGATAAATGATCATGTTTTGAATTTATCTTTCTTTGTTTTACAACTGTAAAATAAAACTCCTGAAATGTGTGTGCTTGGAGAAGTATCCACCAGAAGATTCACCCTTGCAAAATAGGCTCGTTGACCAAAATATTTCAATGCCATATTTCAATTATTGTCAAAAATTATGAAGGGTGTAGATCATAGAAAATGATTCATGCTCATTGGTAGTGTAGTTTTGATTTTCTGAGTGTCATCCTCCTACTTGCAAAGCATAACAGAAGACCCACATTACCATCTCAAGTTTTTTCTAAGACTACACCAATTTCCGTACGAGATGCATCAACATGTACATGAAAGGGTTTGGTCCTAGAAGGAAAGTAGAAATTAGGGGCACTAGTTAACCTTTCCTTCAAGGTCTCAAACGAATACTACTGTGCATCACCCAATGAAATTTTCCTTTAGATTTAAGTAATTCTTCAAATGGCGCAACAATATTCACATATCCTTTGATAAATTTTCTATAATAACTGGTATGCCCTAAGAATCTATGCACTTCACTATGATTTGTAGACTCTTCTAGCCCCAAGATCATAACTATCTTGGTTGGTTCTACCAATAATCCCTCCTTGCAAATATTGTTCTCAAGTAAAGTTTCATAGGGTGTAGCGAATATACACTTCTTAATGTTAAGAGATATGTTTCACTGCCTGCACCTCTCAAACACGAGACTTGAATTTTCACATTGATCATTAATTAACCCATAGACAATCCAATCATATAGATAAACCTATAAGAACTTGTGAATACAATCATGAAAGGAATGCACAACGATGTGTGATAATACAACTGACACATTATTCAATCCAAATGACATAACAATATATGTAAAAATTCCTCATTCAGGGGTGAAAGTAGTCTTTTATTCATCCTCATGCGTAATTTGCACCTAGTGATAGCCTAAAAACCCATATATGAATGAATAAATCTTGCACCCCGTAACACCCTTAAGGATTTCTTCTGTGAAAGGTGTGGGAAAAGGATATATGACATATGAATCATTAAGTTCCTTGTAATCCAAAAATATTTTGATCTACCCATCCTTTTTTATGCTTATAACCATAGGGATAATCCATTCAGACTCATCAATTGGTTCAATAATTCTAGACTTAAGAATCTTATCTATCTCTTCTTTCACCTTCACACGTAGGTCTTGATTCATAGTATAAGGCCTCTTCTAAACTGGGCATGCACCTTCCCTTACCTTAATCTTCATCTCTCCCAATGAGGGGTGCACTCCCTTCAAATCATGATAGTCCTATGGGAATAATTCGTGGAAGTCATGTAAAGGCTCAATGATCTTTTCTATAGTAATCTCCAATAATGACCTCCTTAAGCTCATATTTAGTTCCAATATTTACCTTCTCTGTTTTCATCAGAGCGTGGTACATGCAAGATTTTTCATCTCCTGTGTCTATTACTCCATGTGCACCTTCTGTATGACTAATCTCTAAATTCTCAAATTCTTCATTATCAATGAGGTATACCATCTTACCTTTTTTGTCTCCATTCAGGTGTGACCCATGTGTATTTAATTCATTTCCTCATTATCTAGGAACTCCTTGGGACCATGTTCTCCATGCAAATCAAACATGAGCTCCTATACTTTTTTGTTATTCCCTAATGTGACGTGATTCATGATCTGCAATGCTTTATGGACTCAAAATTTATTAGAAAAGTAATCAAATGTGTGAAGCATACATTCAGTCATATCTCACCATCTTGTAGTATCTTGTTTAATCTCATCATGCACATACCATGTGCGTGCGTACCCGCACAAAGTGGAATAGAAACTATGCACCCATAAGGATGGTGGTAAATATTCCTTGACTTATGTATATTATCTCTCATAGTTATGAGCATGTACCAAATAAGGATTCTTCCCATCATACTCATAGATATGTGTAGGCGTATTGCTCCTAGTGAACCTTATTGAAAAGGTGATTCTCACTTCTCACTAGCCTAACAGGTCATCTCTATGTGTTTCCCACCAATGTGTTGTTATTATACATACTGTATAAACCAACATATTTCTATGATGACCTTCATTCTTTTAGTGTTCCTCCATGGCACGTAAAAAAGATTCAGGATTTTCTTCACTAGTATATCTAGGTAACTAAACTCTTCCCATGTGCATAACCATGCATAGACTAATCATTATAGTTACTCTCACTTTCATCTTTCACTCAACCATCTCATACATGTCATGGGCCTAATTATAACAAGAAAAACTAGTAGTTTTGCTAGTTGGTTATGCATCTTCCCACTGAAGCACGCCTTCTTTGGATGGTTCCACAGTCTCAGGATCTTGCATGATGCACACATAAATCATATTCAAATATTCTTCACTCAAGGTCTCAAAGTAAGGTGTATCTCTTGCCTCATTTAGAGGTATAATCACATGCTCATTGTGATTCTTGAAGCTGATATATCCCTTGTTGAAACGCAAGTCCGCATTGTTTGCATAACACCAAGGTTGTCTAAGTAATTATGGAAATTTTTCTACTTCAGTAAGATCTAATACCTCAAATTCTCTAGTAAAATTATCTCCTTGTATGATAATAGAATCATTCTTAATAACCCTAATAGGCATGTCTTTAGTCTTATTTTTCATATACACCACATTCGAAGATGGCTATAATGTAGGTCTCTCCATCTGGTTCCATGCATCCAAAGTTAGCACATTCACCGCAATGCCTGTATCCATCAAAATATTTCTTACAAACCACCCATTAATCACTACATCCAAATTAATATCCTTGTCATACTCATGGTTCTGTGGCGGCAAGTTCACACGTAATATCTTTCGCTCACACTAAACTCCAATGCGTGGTACCTTTCACGCATCCATTCCCTTAAAAGTGGGATGATATTATCCTGGCGTAACACATATTACACACCTTCTTTAGATCATCCACATCCTTTTAAGGGAGATAAATATTCTCCACGCATTCTCTCTCATGCAATAGTTCCATCAAGCACACTATCTCACCCTATAATTCCCTAATGACTTCCATAGTTTTCTAAAAAAATCCTTCTGATGTGCAACATCTGGATACTTGAAATACATCACTTCTTATCTCTTGATAAGTGTCTTGACCTTGAGTCTCATGTGCGCATGATGCTTCAACACGTGTGGTGACCAAAAAAAGGTGTAACTCAGGATTAGGTGTCTTCTTTGGCATCCACTAATCTGTATTTACACACTACACCTTGATCATCCCTGTGCCCTTGTCCTTACTTTTTTTTCACATGTTCTCATAAAGGTCAAATAATTCCTTAAACTTATGTTGTTTTCCATAATAGGTGTTGATCGAATTTTCCTGTTCAAATTATCATTATAAGAAATAAAAAACACCAAACAATCTCAAACATGCAAGGGCTTAGTACCTTGGAGATGATAAAAGATGTGGGTGTTAAATGGACGAGGGCCTCCTCGTTGCAATCTCAATAAACCTGCAACTCACAGACACTCGAAAAAAATATCTTAGATATTTTCATGTGTGGGCTTCCTGACAAAGCGGATCCAAGAAACATTCACTTCCTTTGTGGCTATCGACCCCCGTGTTCCCAAGATAAGAATAAGTTTCAAACAATAAAATGACATGCCAAAAAAATGAGATTTGTAATATACCAAATAAGTGAAGTGAAATGAGAATAGTTTTTCAAGAAATACATGAGGATCGTACTGGAATTATCCTTAGATGATATAGAAGAGCACAAAATGATCATCAAAATGACATTACGAGAGTGGCAGAGATTTTCCTCCAAACACCCCAAAATTTGCTTCAAAGCTTCACAAATAATTTGAATTTTTTTCTTATTTCAAGCTTGAACATTTTAAGAAATTTTCATATATCCAAAGGGGGAGAAGGGTCATATTTATAACTTGTATTTGGATTAAAATCTTGGGTTAAAGAGTAACCGAGATTTACAAAAGAAACCCTACTTAATGGTACATGATGAAGAGTTGATTTGACTGTGGGGTTCATGATGTGAGAAAAATAAAAGGTGTGATGTGGAGTGGGGACATGATTAGGTGTAATAGTGAAGCCATGTGCATTCCTTTACACTCTTGATGTTTTGGACTTGTTGTCGGATATTGGGATTTTGAATTATTGAATTTATGGGTGGGGTTCATGGATTAATAATTTTGAATTTTAAGGTGGGGACTGTTTTGGATTCAATTGAAATAAGTGGGGAACATGTGAGGCTCTTTATTTGCATTGTTTTTAGATTATTTAATTATGAAATATAATGATATGACTTAATTGGAATAATTGATTATTTAACATATAATAAATTTTTGGCATGTGATAGGGGATTAATTAAGTTATCAGATTAATTAATTGAATATGCATTTTATATGGGAAATGAGATTTGTTTGGGTAAGCTTATTGAAGGAGATAAAATGTGGGGCAATAAAAAAATTTGGTGTCTACATTTTCCCCTTTTTGTTAAGTGATTTCCGATAGAAAGCCATGAGACAAAAACAAAAAAGGGTTGGATGAAATCATTTGTCCAAGGATGGATAAAGACATGACCAAAGGCAAGATGCCCCATGTGAAAAAGGATTGCAATAACAATGAAAAACATGGTAGTGATTCCAATATCACATCAGTAGAGGAAAATTGTAGTCTCAACAGAGATGGGTGACAATGTTCTATGGACCAGTTATTGGGTGATGATCACTACAGTATGGATGTAAAATGTGATGACCAATAGGTCATAGGAAAACATCAAAATATGTGGAACTAAATGTGAAAATTATGTAAAATCCTTTGTATGTGAGGAATCAAGTGAAAAATCATGATTCCGCAAAAGGGATGAGGATTAAAATAATCATGCCCCATCACAGGGCATGATATAGAAGGTAAAAATATAATTAAAATGCCCTAGGGGGAATGAATGTAATCATAAATGTGGACATGATGATAAAATAGGATATAAGTGTGAGATAAAATACCCTAAAAGGGTGATAAATATGGTGATAAAAACATGTTTCATAGAAATGGTCCATAAGTGATGGAAAACTATGAGGCGAAGAAAACAGAAAGAAATCTCACTTTTTTGGAAATTAGGAGAAGGTGGAAATCTACTTTTGTGAAGAAACAACAGTAGAGACGACATTCGTGAAAGAGAACAAGATTGGATAAGTGATGGTCGTTATGGTATCCTCCAAGACAAAAATGTCAAAGGAAGATGGGATGAGGGATGTAGATGATAGATGATAGAGATAAGAGGAGAATACATAGAGAGGGTCCAATGGGCCTAGAGAAAAAGAAAAAAGAGAAAGAGAATAAAAGAAGAAATTGATGAGGAAGGACGAATAAGAAGGAGAAGACAAGATGAGAGGAAGGAATAATTAAAATTAGTAAGATGAGAGAGGGAAGAAGAGATGTGGCATAAGAAATAAGCAATAAATATAATAAAGAGAGAAGATGGTTGAAGGAAAAAATGATGAAGGAAAAATAAGAAGAGGACAATAAAAGGATAGAAAAAATGTTGAAGGAGAAAGGAAAAGGGATAGGGAAAGAGAAGAGAGTAAAGTGTGAAAATGGAAGAGAGATGTGCAATATGAAAGTACTGGAAACCAAGAAATAGACAACATGTAGAAGATGATGGATAGAAATTACCAAAAAAATGGAGAGGGAAGGTAGTCCACACAAAAGAGATGACAAAAATGAGAAAAAGAAGGAAATTATGGTGACGAGGAGAGGTGCAGAGGAATGGATGATTGAGAGTGGAAAGAAATGGATAGGAGTATGATAGATTATGAGAGGAGCAAGAAAATTCTGAAGTGAAGGAAAAAATGGATGGAAGATGAAGTGAATATGATAAAATGATGATAGGAGAGACAAACGAGAAGACAAGATGGAAGTAGGGAGTAGAATCAGGGAGAAGGGGAGAAATGATGGAAAACAAAATATATAATAAAGCAGAGAAGATTAAAGGGCCTAGGTTACTGTTAGGAAAACCAAGGTAAAGAATATGGAACTAACAACATGGAAATGCATGTGGATGGTGGGATGATAAAAAATATGGGACAATGGTGAAGATCTAAGTTATCAATGGGGAAGTAGGAAATAAATGCGAGGTGAAACGGGGAAGAAGATGATACAGAGGAAGTGGAATAAGATGAGGATTAGAAAGGAGGAGAGGACAACAAAGATAATTATGCATAAGCAATGAAAAATGGAATGGAGATATTCAGTAAAGAGTGAGCATTATTAGGAATGTAAAGAGAAGCTGGAGGGGAGGAAATATACGGATTGAAAAAGATGTGGAGATATATGAAATGAGGATAAGTTGATGATGAGAAAATAGAGAGATGGTGTATGATGAAGATAGAAAAGCAATTGGAAAGTAAGAATGGAAGATGAAGAGGTGGCAAAGAAAAAGAGGGGAAGGGATAGAAGAGGCAATGCTAGCGAAGGGATGTTAGGATAATTCTCCTCATAAATTATCATAGAACACATAGGAAGGAAGGAATGAAGATAGAATGGGGGAGGTCAAAAAGAGGGAATATGGCTGCGTGGAATGGGGATGAGTGAATATTAGGAGAAGTCCACCAATAATTATAAGTGTGGAAATGGAAGAAGATGATGAAAGGATGTTAGGAAAATATCAACAACAATGGAGGGTAAGCATGAGGGTAGATATGTGGGAGAACTTGAGAAGATGGAATGGAAAGAGTAAAGAAAGGAGGGATAAATATTTGTGTGGAGATGAAGGTGAGGAAAGGATGTAGTGGATGTGGATGAATGAGGTAAAGATGAAGAAACCAGACATAGTAAGAAATTGTATGAAGGGGTTAAGTTAGATTTCCAAACGAGGGATGATGGAGATGATATTTGGGGAAGTCAGAGATATTTTGTGTGAGGAAGAAAGAGGAGGGAAGAGGATGTGTTCATGGGGAATGAACAGAAAATGTAAATGGTGGGAATGTGGAGTGAGGGGGGAAGGAAGGAGAATGGATCGTCCTTAAGAGAGACTCTTATGTAAGATCGCCATGCCACAGGAGTGGTTAAGTAAGATCACCAAGCCGAAGAAGAAGAAGAATGATGAAAATAAGTAGATGATTGGAAAGGTTGATGGTAAGAGTGTATGAAAATATGGATTGAATGGGAACCCTCAAGTACATTTTCCATACTACGAAAGTGTGTAAGTAAGGTAATCAAGCAGAATATTGATACTAGGAAGGATGAGAAAAGAATGAGTGGTGTATGTCAGAGTAGAACAAGAGGTGGGAAGCGGAAATAATAAGGAAATAAGGAAACAAAGAAGTATACAATAAATGGATGGAGTAATGTATGCAGTGTAGGATGGAGAGTCTGAGGGGAATCCTTAATTAGAATGCCCATTTTGTAAGATTGATGATGTCAGAGAGATAATCGGAAGATATGGAGCGGGAAGACATTACTAGTGATTATTGTCATTCGATGGAATGGAAAATGGTGGAGGAGTTTCTATAGTGTGCAAGATCTTAAGAAAGGGATATATTTCAATCAAGAGGCTTGCAAAAAATTGGTGATTAAGTAAGATCATCAAGATGAAAGTTGAAATAATCAAAGGGAACCGAAATAATGAAACAGGTGACGGAGGAAGCAACACCAGTAAAAATATATTAGGAATAAAAATAATTATTAGGGTGGAGGATGGGTGAAGGATCAAAGAAACAACAAAGAAGGATGAATTGGTTGAGAAGAGTAGCATAGAATGAGATGGGGTGAATTTTAGGAGAAACTTTTATTGACAAAGGAGACTAGGAGGAAGGAATGGTCAATGAACGTGATTCCAAATGAGACCTTTTCCAGAATGACAGGTCTACTTCGAGTAATATTTTCATGTTACGTGGGTAGTTACGTAGACCTGTCAAGCTGGGGATGAAAATACTAGAATGGTGAAGAAGATGATGTTTTTGTTAGTGATAAACATGAATAAGAATGATGATAAGGGTAATGGGTGGATAATTGATGAGAAGAGAAGGACAATGCGAGAGGATGGATGGAGAAAAGTCATGTTGGTCATGGTGGGGGATGAGGAGCTATTGGATAATGAATGCTACGTGAGAGATATCATAAAGTAGAATTCACAAACTACCACCTAGATCAAGTAGAGTTCCCAAGCCGAATAGTGCATTAAAGAAAGTTCTTAGAAATACTAACTGATTTCATGGATTTACGGATGACGTTAATAGGAGACATCCATAAGAGTAAATATATGGATGCAGATTTATGATTTGAAATTTGATTTCGAAGAATTTGATTTTGATACATGATGACTTTGATGAGATGAGTGTCACATGACCATAACAAGGGGCATGCAAGAAAACCATGCTTTGAACCGGATAGGAGGTAAATAAGAAAATGTACCACTCAAGGCATTGCCTTGCATTTGATAACATGTGTTAGTACATAACCAATGACAGTTGGTTATACCAAAAGAACCTGAGGGAGATATAAATGACAGATTCTCATAAATGTGATGTTTACATGACAAGGGGTTTTGAGATGTAACTTGTATGCGAGAAGAGGGTTCTCCAAAGGTGGCCTTCCTTATCTCTATGCCCCATCTCTGGGAAAGGGAAAGAACAATAGAACAAAGTCGATCAATGCAGGAAGCTTTATGAAAAATTTGATAAAAGGAAGGTTGATCAATATGGGAAACCTTCCAAATTCCATAATAAAAGAGTAGTCATCCTTAGAGGGTATGGTCTACTTTGTACATAATATGGATGGTAAGAATAATATATATGATATCCATTCTTTGAGGGATCAATCTATTTCTTGTTTATTTTATTTGACTTTGATTTGCATGCTTTTCTTTTTATTTTCTTTTTTCTCTTTTTTTTTTCACATGAACAGATGTCCTTTGAGGGATCAATCTGTTTCTTTTTTTTATATCTTTTCTTTTGATTTTTTGCATGAATTTTAACTTTACATGAGGGAGAGAAAGGAATAGCTAAGTGGACCACTTAGGAGGGGATAATGAATGTACAAGAGACACCCCTAGACCCTTTACACGACTACAATAGGAGAATGAGAGGGTGTTGGATGTAATGATTGTGGAGTTATCACCAAATGGGGGAACTTATCCGTAATGAATATGCTATGAGTAAAGTCGTGGTAATCATATTTAAGGTCATATCAAGGCAGTGACGGTAGACCACATAATCCATATCATCACCATGATAGATAGAAGGGGCTTATGATGGAGGAATGATATAAAGATATGACTATCTGCTCATCGGTGCATGTGCTAACAATAGAATGGTTGTAAGTGCAATGCATTAAGAGGTTCAGTTTCAAGCTTACCATCAAGGGAAGCCAACCGATAGGACCCAAACCCAAACTTATGCGTGATAATATATGGTCTGATCTAGTTGGGATCAAACTTTCCCTATTGTCTCCTTTCTAAGGTAGCGACGTTCTAATTTTATTTTAAAACAAGGTCATCTATTTTCAAATCACGTTCTTTGATATGTTTTTAATAAGCACACTAGATACACTCTTGATAAACATGATGGTGTTCAAGAGCAATAAGGTGGAACTTGTCTAATAACTCAAGTTGTATTAGACGCTCCTAGCAATAATATTCATGAGAAATGAAGTCACGAAGAGACACACGTAAGGATGGAATTTTAACTTCGAGAGGGAGAATTACCTCGGAGCTGTAAAAAAGAGAAATTGAAGTGGCCCATGTGGAAGTGTGAATGCTAGTGCTATAGGCCCACAGTGAAAAGGGAAGTTGGAGATGCTGATTCTGACCTAATTTATCAATAGTCTTGGTAAGGATATTTTGAAGAGTTTTATTGGTAGCCTTATATTGGCCATTATCTTGAGGATAATATGCGGAAGAAAATATAAGTTGGAATTTGAATTCATCATCAATTTTTTTAAGATCCTTATTTTTAAAGGACTTCCCATTATCCATAACAAGTTTATATGGAACACCAAAGTGACAGATGATGTGTTGATAAATAATATTAATGATTGGGCCAAATTTAGTTGAGGTGAGCGAGATTGCTAAAATGAACAATAAACAGATTATACCAAGCTGAAAACACAGATGCTAATCAAACACCACGATCTAGAATATGAAAGCAATTTGCTAGAATAAATTTACATAAAACCTTTGCAAACAAATGAGCAACAATATCATATATTATTACGGAATTCAATGAAATACAATGAGAATGGACTTTGCTTATATAGGAAATGATCAACAATCTAAGAACCAGTCAAGGTCATAGATCAAGGTATAAATCAAGGAAATAACTAGTCATCAAAGAACTAGTTAAGACCATAGATTTAGGAGAGAACTAGACATCAAGGATCTAGTCAATACCATAGATCAAGAAAAGAACTCATCAATACCATAGATTAAGGAAAGAACTATACTTAACAACTAGATAATATCTCCTAATATCTAAATAAGATAAAAGAAATATCCACACACATAAGTGGGTGAGGATAAATATAATAAAGGTAAATAAAGTACCTATGTGAACATGAGATAAGGTAAATACCTACTCTAACACCCCCCTCAAGTGAAGCTAGGGGCCAAAATAGAAGTGGCATGTCCATAGTATGAGTCCCGTAAACTAGGCCTAATGAGGTACTCATGTACAATAACTAGGAAAAAAAGGACACTGGAAGGTACCCAAAACCAGTAACAACAAAGTAAAGAGAGTAAAAACACATTGCAAGGCATCCCAAGAAGCTCAGCTCAAAAACACGTATAATGTTGAAGAAATTTGGTGTGCACTATGGTCTAAATCCACTTCTCGATCACGAAACTAAAAAAAACTGAAACTGGGCTTCACCAAAATAGCTCTATACATGGAGACTTTCAACAGAGTGATGTTGAAAGTGCAAGAAAAAAACACCAAACATAATTTTATCAAATACTACAAATAGGTGTGCCATGATCCAAGAAAAATAACCAAAGTAACAAGGCAAGGACACAAACTCTAGAGCTTCATGATCCAAGAAAAGCCAAGGTAACAAGACAAGGACATGAAACCCGAAGAAGAAGGATCAACACCACACCCTCCCATACTGCTGAATGGGTGGAGTGACGCTATAAATTTGTATGAGTTTCCCAAAATCAAATAATTAAACACTGATAAAATAACACTAGAATTCACCAGAATAGATCCTCCACAAGAGATACTTTCAACATGCCAAAAGTGTCGAAAATACAGATACAAAATCTCTCAACAAACAAGAGAGATACACTACACATGCTAAAGAAAAATGCTCAAAATAAGAAGCATTACAATGCAGAAGGTATAGAAAGTGGACCAAGAGGTTGAATGGTGGAGGAACCATGCCTGCAAATTCCTCTCAATGAATTCCTATGTCTCCACCACAAGTGATCAGATATCGACCCAAAATCAACATGGATGGATGAAGAAGATGCCTGCATATGACTTGGTGCAAAATGCACAATGGGTGCATGCAAAGGAACATCGGAATGTGTGTTAGGTTGATCATGTCTGACAGCTAAAATATCAAGTTTCTCAAGCCTGAGTGAAGGTACATAACTCATGTGTTACTCATGATCCTCACAAATAGGTGAGTGAAAAAAATAGGAGCTCTATCAATGTGTTATCCCAATGAAGTGTCTGCTCAAAAATCAATGTCATGGTGATAATTCCACTTAACATGTGGAATAGGGGAAACAATACCCTGTGAATTTATCTCAATACCTCAACTAGTGAAACCCATAGAATGGAGCATGCAAGAATTTAATGCATTGGTATGCTTCTCAAAAGAGCCATGCATATGAGTAGAAGTAGGATACAAAACATGTTTTACTAGAATAGGCAAAGATGTGGAGTGGAAGAGCATGCAATAACAAGCCTCACAGGCTTAGGAGCATGAAGAGTAGTAACAAGCTCAAAGACTGGCATATCAATGTAAGTGGTTATAAGAGAAATATATGCAAGTGGACTAGGAGCATGGACATGCTGTTCACAATATGATGGTGATGTTGTAGGCTAGCATTTTTTTTCTGCAGGGAGTGTATTAGTGTATCCTTATTGTGAATGAGTGATTGTAGAAGAGAATTTCGATTCTTGAGTGATCTATTTTATTCCACAAATTTTACAATATCCTCTTGAAGTCCACACACTTCAAAGAAAATCATATCATTCTCAAAATACATGATAGATACAAGAATACAACTCCCAAAATTTTAGGATGTCGGGCTCAGCCAAAATTGCATTCACATTTGATTACAACACTCCTCCATATTTGGCACTTTATAATGAGTGTGTTATACAATATGGAACTTTAGTGTAATTCTCAAAATAAATATTTCCAATGGAAATAACATGAAAAATAAGCACTTTTGCAAAAAATGGCACTCAAAACTGAGATACCGATCAAAAGATAAAATTTTTTCAATATTATGCTTTGTTATTTACTTTAGATTGCACTAAAACAAAATAAAATGTTACTTCCTTCACCACACAAATAAAATGAAAGGGGGCTAGAGCTAAGCACCTACTAGTAAAAATCAAAATATTTAAACCCTCATATGACAAAGGGCTAAGGATTTCAATAGGTGTGGATTTTCTTGAAATAGTGACTCGTCCCCAGCAGTTCGTGGATCCTTGCCAAAAAAGGAAAGAATCCACACACTTTCTCCACACAAACTAAAAATGTTGTGCGACAGTAGAAAAAACTCATAATAGATCTCGATAAACTCAACACAACCCAGAAACTGCTTTCCTAAGTCTCTTTCTTACTGGCATGAATCTTGAGGTGAACCTATGCATTTCTCTGTAATAACAAAAAAAAAAAAAACGTCTACCTCCAAAAATGGTCGAGTTTACAGTCGATCTTAGGGTTTTACCACCTTAGGGATCCAATGGAAGCCTCTATTTTGCATAAAACCACATGTAACAACAAAATATGACCAAATCCCAAATATATGAATATATAAATAATTAATTTGTAAAATAAAACTTACAGACGGATGTCAATATCAATCTCCTGCTCTGATACCATAAAAGGAATGATAACCATATCATACCAAGCCAAAAACACAGATGGTAATCAAACACCACAATTTATAAGATGAAATAAATTTTCCAGAATAACTTTACATAAAAACTTTGCAAACAAATGAGCAACAATATCATATATTATTATGGAGCTCAATGAAATACAATGAGAATGGACCTTGCTTATATAGGCAAGGAATAACAATCTAAGAACCAATCAAAGTCGTAGATCAAGCCATAAATCAAGGAAATAACTATTCATCAAATAACTAGTTAAGACCATAGATTTATGAGAGAAATAGACATCAAGGATCTAGTCAATACCATAGAACAAGGAAAGAACTAGTCAATACCATAAATCAAGGAAAGAACTATACTTAACAACTAAATAATATCTCCTAATATCTAAATAAGATAAAATAAATATCCACACACATAAGTGGGTGAGGATAAATACAATAAAGGTAAATAAATTACCTAGGTGAACATGAGCTAAGGTAAATACTTACTCTAACAATTTTTTTCACCCATTTAGTGAAATATTTTGTAGCAGTGAAGATATAATGATGTTGTTGTGATGAATAGGGATTTATTAGACCAATGAGATCAAGACCCCATTTTGAAAAGGGCCATAGATCTTGGGAATCTTGTAAGGATTGGCTAGGAACATGGAAGATATTAGAGTGTTGTTGACATTTTTACGTACTCCTTGAAATATTCACAACAATCATGGTTAAGAGAAGGACAAAAATAGATGAGGTGAAGAGCGTGCTTAGCAACCGATAACCCAGTAAAGTGTCCACCACAAATACCATTGTGGACTTCTTGGATAGCTCGAGAGGCTTCATGGGATTTAAGACATTGGAGAAGGATACCATCAAACCCACACTTATAAATAATTCTACCAAGGATCACATAGCAAGTAGTCGGTTAGATAAAAGACCTCTTAGCATTTTTAGAAATATTAGGAGTGACAGATTTAGATAAATAATCGAATATTTGAGAATACCAGAGGTATGATGAATTAGATTCAATAAGATGAATTTGAGTTATGTCATAGAATGGATTTTTGCGATGGTGTATGATGACTGAAAGCTTGGGCTCTTGCGTTGTCTAAGGGATAAGAGCCATGAGGGATTACATTGTATCAACAAAATGATTGGTCAATCGAGGGACAAGTTGAATACTGTAATAATCAAAGGTTTTAAGAAAAAGATGAGAAATGTCACTATATTGTTGTAGAATATCACTTTTACACTAATATTCAATTGTGACTTACTTTATTACTAGTTTAGAATTTCCAAAGATGTCAAGAATATATATGCCTAGAAAGATAAGAGTTTCCAGTACTAGTATAAGGGCCTCATATTCTACCATATTGTTCATACATTCAAAATCTAGTTTGAATCCTAAAGAGATAGGAGTGTCTTTAGGAGGGATGAGAACAACACCTGATCCTCCCCCTTGCTGAAATTTAGAACCATCAAAGAAAAGAGTCATTTTAAGGGGATCATGATGAAACTGATTGGTGGATTATTCTAGGAAGTGATCATGAGGAGGATACATATTAGGAAGAGGGGCTTCTGCTAATTGGTCGGCAATAGCTTGACACTTAATAGATTTTTGAGGAATGAATTCAAGGTCAAACTCGGTCATGAGTAGAAGCCACTGTGTGGTGCGATCATTGTGATATGGTTTAGATTGCATTATTTTGAGAGGTTGGAAGCTAGTAACAATATAGGTTTTGTGATTAAGAAGATAGTGTCAAATTTTTGATGTAACAAAGAAAAATAACACAAAACAATTTTTTAGCTTCAGTGTATCGTGTTTCATAGTCGTGAAGAGTATGATTGATATAATATATGGCATGTTCATGGCCTTGGCCATCATGATGTGCTAACATGGCCCCTAAATCATGATTGGTTATAAAATTATATAAATAAAAGGGATCCACTTGCGTGGAGGTGTGAGTACTGGTGGAGATAAAAGATATCATTTAAGATCATCAAAATCCTTTTGATAGTTGTGGTTCCAATCAAAATTTATGTATTTTCGAAGAAGGTGATGAAAGGGCTCACATCGATTGGAAAGTTGTGATATGAAACAATGAATAGATTGGAGGCGGCCTTGAAGACTGCAAAGCTTCTTGAGATTAGAAGGAGGGGAAATTTTGAGGATTGATTAAATTCTTATGGGGTCAACCTCAATGTCCCTGATAGACATGATGAAGCCAAAGAATTTTCCAGTAAGAACACCAAAAACACACTGTGTCAGATTGAGGAAAAGGAAGACAAATGAGATGTTTGAAAAGTATTTCAAAGACCGTGAGGTGATCACATCAATGTTTGGATTTTACCAAGAGGTCGTCAACATAGTATTCTACAGTTTGATGTATAAGGTTGTGAAATATATACGTCATGGCTCATCTATACGTGGCCTCAGACCAAAGGGCATGGCACAATAGCAAAAAGTACCCCATGTGGTGATAAAGGATATCTTTTGTTGATCTTCTAGTGTAATTAGAATCTAATTGTAGCCAGAAAAACCATCCATCAGAGAAAGAATCTCATGTCCCGCGGTAAGATCTACAAGTTGACCAATATTTGGAAGAAGAAACTTGTCTTTAGGGAAAGCGATGTTAAGATCTCGAAATTCGATACATATACGAAGCTTTCCTAACGTTTTAGTGATGGGTACGATGTTAGAAACCCATTGGGGATATTTAATGGGGATGATGAAGTTGGAAGAAAGAATGTGTTGTAGTTCTTCTTTCACAAGAAGAGAAATTCGAGGATGCATGTGACGAAGCTTATACCAAACCGGTTTAGCATTAGGGATGGTAATGATGTTATGAGCAATGATGGATGGATCAAGACCTAACATGTCTGAGTATGATGATGCAATATCCTAGATATGTTTAGATAAGAATGAGGTGAAGGCTTCGAGTTCTTGAGGTTTCAAAGACTATCCCACCTTAAGGATGTGGGGCTATTGAGGAGTTTCAATATTAATGTCGATAGTGGATTCATTTAAGATACTAGACATGTCAAGGGGAAGGAATTTGTGGATATTCAAATCTTCAACCCCCATGTAAGAGAGAATGGAATTATCATCATCACATTGAAGAATTTCAATGATAAGGGAATCTTCCTCTACCATCTCTGGGTGCTTAAGGGAAAATACTGGGTTTCATTTTCAACTTGATAAGTAACCGGTTCGAGAGAAATGGTGCAAATTAAAAAAAAAGTTAGGGGGAATAGAGACAATGTTATCTAGATGTGGATCCATAAGATAGTTAGATAGAGAGAAGGTATCATCTAAATTGGTAGGATAGTTGAATGGAGATAATATATTATCTGAATTTGTAGGATGATCAGATGGAGAAGAAGTATCATTTGAATTAGTAAGGTATTCAGATGGAGAAGAAGTGGGTGAATCAAGGTGGATGGGAGAAAATGCGGATGTGCCTAAAGGAGGGATGAAGGGATATTTAATCCCAAGAAATTTTTTTCACATGGTAAATGGGCTTGGGTGAAGATATTACCGCGAGGACCTTGTTCATAACATCCCAAAAAAATCCCCTTCCATGCACAATGATAGAGGTAGGTATGAGAGAAGGATGGTTTGCCAAGAAATCCAAAATCCCTTATATATCATTTGGTGTGAGCGCGATCTTTAGAATGAGAAGAATTTTGATCAAGACCGCCATAAACTAGGTTGGTTTTGAGAGAGGAAGGGCTAAATGAGATGATTTACCCAAAATTTGATTGATACATAGGGGACTTATCAAGTCAACCAAGGTGGTTAGGAGAAGGAAGAGCATTAAGAGTGAGGAGTTGATATTCTCCCAAGGAAAGGTGTTGCATTATAGTATTAGAGGATTCATTATGGGGTAATGTGGATAAAGGTACAGAAGAAATGGATGATGCATCAGAAGAAAAATTTGTGTTGGGGACAAGGAAATCCTTAGGTCTATAGATCATACGACATGTCTTGAAAGGAGAGGCCTTGGTAGGAAGCACATAAATGGAGGGTAGATGGGACACAATGCATAGCATGAATCCAAGGACGTCCAAGTAAAATATTGTACTATAATTATCCTTCGATGATGTAGAAGAGATTGTGGAGGAGTTTATGGCCAATGTTGATGGTAAGGACAATTATTTTTAATGGGGGAGTTACAACATCATTAAAGCCATGGAGGATGGTAGGAGATTTAGCAACAATGGTGTTAGGCAGTTTAAGCTGATTGAAGGTATGAGAAGAAATTATATTGATACTAGCACCATTATCAATCATGGTTCATCAAATACATACATCTTTGATGTGGACTGTGATGAATAGATTTAGATCATGTTCTTCTTATGGTATCTTGTGGAGTTTTGAAATCTCAAAAGACATGGTGACAGATGTTGTGAAGGTATGAGCTAAAGCTGTAAAATGTTAAGGCTCGTCAAATGATACCGGGATGCATTGCAGAACTTTCATAAGAGCCTGTTTGTGAGGTGGAGAGATTTGAATGAGTTCATAAAGTGAAATTTTGACTGGGGCCTAATCAAGTTGTTTAACAATTATTTGTTTGATAAAACAGGATTAGGAGTGGCTAAAACAGATACCTTTTCCTTAGAGGAAGATGGATATGCTGATGCGGGATGAGTGGTAGAAGTAGCGATGACAACCTTTTGTTGTTATGGGGGTGTGGAGGAAGCAAGTTCCTTATGAGGAGGGATAGCGAAAAAAGTCTTTGGAGTGGGATGTGAGGTGGAGTTAGTATTATGTGGTCCCACCAGGTGTGCTAAATATTTTGATCAAATTTTCCTATTTAGATTATTATTATGAGAAATTAAAAAAACACCAAACAACCTCGAACATGCAAGGGCTTAGTACCTTGGATATGATGACAAATGTTGGCGCTAAATGGATGAAGGCCTCCTCGTAATGATCTCAACAAACCTACAACTCAAAGACACTCAAGAAATACAACTTAGATATTTTCATGCAGGGGCTAACTAAAGGAGCTGATCCAAGAAGAATTCACTTCCTCGGTGGCTGTCAACCCCCATGTTCACAAGATAAGATTAAGTTTCAAATGATTAAATGACATGAAAAAAATTCAGATTTACAATATACTGAATAAGTGAACTGAAATGATAATAGGTTTTCAAGAGATAAATGAGGATTGTACTATAATTATCATTAGATTATTTAGAAGAGAAAAAAATGTTCATTAAAATGACATTACGAGAGTGGAAGAGTTTTTTCCTCCAAACACCCCAAACTTTTCTTCAAAGCTTCACAAATAATTTGGCAAAAAATTTGCTATTTTGAGCTTGAGAATTTTAAGAATTTTTCATATATCCAAAGGGGGGGGAAGGGTCATATTTATAACTTGAATTTGGATAAAAATATGGGGTTTATGAGTAACCGAGATTTACAAAAGCAACCCTACTTAATGGGACATGATGAAGTGTTGATTTGACTATGGGGTTCATGATGTGAGAAAAATAAATGGTGTGATGTGGAGTGGGGACATGATTAGGTATAATAGTGAAGCCATGTGCATTCCTTTACACTATTGATTTTTTTTGATTTGTTGTCAGATGTTGGGATTTTGAATTATTGAATTTATGGGTGGGGTTCATGGATTAATAATTTTGAAATTTTAGGTGGGGATTGATTTTGTAGGTGTGGACTATTTTGGATTTGATTGAATTAATTGGGGGAACATGTGGGGCTCTTTAATTGCATGGTTTTTTAGTTTATTTAATTATGAAATAGGACAATATGACTTAATTGGAATAATTGATTATTTAGCACATAATAAAGTTTTGGTATGTGATAAGGGATTAATTAAGTTATCAGATTAATTAATTGAATATGCATTTTAGATGGGAAACATGATTCATTTGGGTAATCCTATTGAAGGAGAGAAAACATGGGGTGATACCAAAATTTGGTGTCTACAATAGGCACATACTATATTTCAGGGACAATCACATTTGTAATGATCAGGGGGACCCACATGTATAACAAGTTCCACGTCGGAATCCACTTCTGTCACCACAACCTTTGATCCTATATCTTCCACATAATACACCTCCTCCATTATTACATACTTCATAAGTATGATATTTTTGTACCTGAGAGCTACTTACCACTGTGATTTTCCATAATCGAGTCTCACATGCCTCATGAAGTTTTTCTATCAACTGAAAATCCTTTGTATCATGAGTGTGTGAACCAAAATATTACAATACATAGATACATTCTTCATCGTTGCACACTCCAAGAGGAGGAAAATTCTTGACATCATGATTCTTGTGGAAAATCTCAAAATACTGTAACAATGCATGTACTATCTTGTCTAGGAAACTATCACTGGTATGTCCTTCAACCTCACAATCAGTTCATCATATACCATTGCATGTTTCATGTGTTGAATTGGTAGAGAAATTCTCTAATTTCTTAGCCACGAACTACTATCTATGCCTCTAAGAATGGGCTCGCTCTAGTATCATTACTTTCAACTACTTCAGTGAACACAGTTTCTTTCAACACCTCACATAGATCTGCATATGTCTTATGAGATAGAGATCTTCAAAATGGAGTCAATATTCCTCCAAAAAACCAATGTGTGTGCTGAATTGGATGTATATCATAAGACAATTTGGACAAAAAATTCTTAAAACACACATCATACTCTCTCACACTTTCAGACAAACCTTGCTTGATATATTTGAGCACATTGATGGTCTATTGTTCAAACTACGGAATTTTAAACTTAGCCAAAAAGTAAGTGTGCAAAGAATTCTAGTCCACCATTGTCTGATGTGGGTTGTACTTTCTATACCAACTATGCACGCGCCCATTAAGCATAGTGAAAAATTGGCTTGCCTTCCTATTTAAATATGTAATTCCTGTAGTCCACCATAATAATTCAAACTTGTGCACATGCTCTACTACATCTTTTATACCTCTATACTCTAGCAAGTGGAGTGACATCTCGAAATAGACTTGAGGTGTTTGTTGTGGTTGTTGAGGTGGTGTCTATTGATTCAGTGGTGGCGGATGTGGTGGTGGACCTTGCCCTAGATTAGGACCAAATACATATCTTCCACCAATATTTCATTCAGGTGACTGTTGACTTGACCCTCGTTAGCCTCCCACACCCCTGTTATGGGCTGCTACCCAAATGATGAAATTCCTTATGTACCAGTTGTAGTACTGAACTGGAATACTATTGTGTATGTTTTTGCAACACATATAGAACTACTTCTAAATGTTTTTACATCAATACTTGGTCCTGCTAATGCACATGAAAATAATCTCTCAAGATTTCTCTCAAACACTGTTGTCTGTTGTGTTTTTATGGGTGTGTTCCCTATATGATTCTTTGAAGATGCATTAACCCTAATTATCTCTCCTCTATGTGGAGATGTTTCCTCTTCCTTCACTACTATGCCCTTCAACTACCTTTGGATCTGGAACACCTATCGCAAGGGCTAGGTAGCCAAGCTGAGAGATGTGCACCCGTGGTTATCATTATCTCTTCTAACATGTTCTCATCTATAGCTTATGGGTACTCTCTTCCAAAATTATCTCAAAAAATTCATGAACCATCATTATTCTAAACTAAAGTGTTTCTTCAATTTTCCTCTCTCATGCTTCATTATACTTGAGCCACCTTTCTTATCTATACTTTTCTTCCACCAAGACCATCATCCTTCTCCACACCTACTCCTTCCCCTACATAAGGTGAGGATTTATCTATCCATAGGAAATATATCCATTCCCAATTCTATTATCAATATCTTGATCTCTAAGGGTATCGGGCGTAATTAATATCCTTTGGGATAACACAAAAATTTAAAATATTCTTCATCGGGGAAATAAGACATGGTAATTAGATACTCCAAAATATAATTTTTCAACACACTTGCCCACCATCAGTCTACAACTCTATTTTATTCCTCATCTATATCAAAGAGATTCTAATAATCTTGTTGCATCAAAACTCTTGCTCTAGGGAAGTAACTTTTGGTAGATGCATAAGCCATGAGCCACTAGTATAACTCTACTAAAAATAAGTTGAAGAATGTCTCATATAGTTTGTGATAAATATTATCTTTTGCATTGAAATTAGGTCGATCGTTGTACCTTTGTGTAAATTTATCTTGTTCATCTTCTACCTAACTTTCAATTCTCTATAGAGACAGTTGATACGCCATCTACATGCAACATCTTGGCAGACAAATTGAAAATAGGTCTCGACAATAGAACCAAAATGTATTCCTTTATTTCCACTTAAATTCTATATCCACTCAATCCTCATTCAGACCGGTTTCAATTCTCACTCAAAGCGTGTACAACTACCAAGTCTCTCCTTTGTGATGTTAGATGAGTAGTTAGCATGCATGTTCATCATATTTTCAAGTAATTAACTATTCTAACCACAATAGCTTGGAAACATATATAACAAGGAAAAAGAACAATCTACATAATCAAAAAGATCAATTACACCATTACAACACCATAATAAGAGATGTCAACAATCAATATCTAACCTCAAGTAATCATCATCAAATAAAATTGGTTACATTACTGAGGTTGAATACATATAATAATCATTACACAGGTACACTGGACCACACGCGCAAGCATCAAACCCAGGGTTTTTCACCAAATAGTATATATATGTTAACCATAAAAGAACTACTACGAAAAATCCCTAGAACTATGACATTCATCAAGTATATATAAGGGTGGGGACTTTCCCTTCACCACCCATGTACTCTCCTATAAATAGGCATGTTCACAAAAATAACTTGCATGCTTTCTTTTCTAAAGTTATCCATGCATATAACTCATGCATGATTTTACAAGTCAACTAACAATAGATTAATCCTAAGTATAAGACTTGCTTTAATCCTATTAATATCCTTCTCCATGTGTTCACTACATGTTTTTTTTTCCTCTTTCTCGATATGAAATCCAAGTCTACTTTTCTATTTTTAGCTCATGCTCTGAAAAATGAATAATTCCCAAACTTTTTCCGCTTGGGTGCGAACCTTCACGCACTGTTTCAACCTTCTTACACGCACCCCTACATGCCTCCCTCATGCATAGCCCAAAGCCTCCACACATGGCTCATACTTAGGAACTTTTTCTACTCAACAGGTATAAAACATGGTGATTAGGTCCTTAAGGAGTTTCAAAGAGAAATTTAAGTTTTCACTAGTTAACTTTGAAGATATGCATGACATTTTATAAGGAGGACAGTGATACAAATTAGAAGCCTAGTTCAGAAAGGCATGTTAAGAAAGGAAGTGTGATTTCTACTTTTCCACAAGTCTTGAAACTTTTCAAGCATAATGAGGGCTTAAATGGGTGCATAAAATTGTGGGATTTTTATCTTAAGATTTTTTATATTGAAAGTTAGAGCTAATAATAAGTGAGGACATGGATAGTTAGGCCTTTGTGGGCTAAAGGAATAAAAGGGTGATAAGGAGAGAGGTTTAAGGAGTTAGGCCTTGAAAATTAGCATGCACCATAGGGATGTTTAAAGACCTCTAATGAATTTTAAATCTTATTCTGAGTAGCTATAGAATACTTCAATCATGGAGGTAGCAAGATACATGGTCTTGAGGGCATTTAGAAGACATTTATACCAAGATTAGTAAAAGGTGATGTATTTTGATCTTTAGATTCAATTTTATGTTGGATCTAAGGTTTCTTGAAGTGATGTAACAAGGATCAAGGACATGAAAATATCTATTTAAGTTCAATATGTATGAATTTGCTTGATTTTGCTAAGAACTAGTGTAGTGATACTAAGAGCAAGTTGAGAAAAGGTGAGTTTTTATGGGTTATTGATATAATGAGATGATTTTAGGAGTTAAAATTACATTACGTGAGAATGATAGTACATAATACATTTCTATGAGACACCTATAGTGAAAACTTATCAATATTTGCAAGTTTTAGCCTTTTAGGCTTGTTGATGATCCTCATATGCAGAGGGTTGGTGATGTTGATGTTTCAAAGCTTCTTAAATAGATGAATGCATGGATATTTTCCTAAATCAATTTTCATCAATGAATAATACTAACATACATTGAAATTCATTTCTGGGTAGGAAAATAACTCATAAAGGTATAATCCCAGATTCTAAGAACGTCCAAAATTGTTTAAAAGGGTCATGATCATACAAACTCTTTTGACCTAGTTGTACAATTTTGACTAGGTTTACTCACAAGTTTCAGTTTCTATAACAAATAATTTTCAGTCTTAGATCATCATGTTCCTACACTCAAATCACCCAGACTCTTCCATAACCACAAAAAATAAGCTATGTGCAACTCTTCGTTGGTTTTTATGATTTGTGTAATTGATGTTGGAATTTAATTAAATAAGAATATCCGCATGTTACATTATTTCATCCTTTTTATGTATGTTAATTAGAAGCACACTAAAACCTTAAAAGGGAATGAAATATATTCATAGAAAAAGTGCAATCAGATACATGTTTAGCATAAATAGCTTTCTTTATGTCATTGATCATCCATATGACCCTCCCAGGTCTCTAAGTTATCCCCTTACAATCTTATTATTCTCTATTTTTTTTATTTCAAACTTCATATGACTTAAAAATATATCTTTTCTCCCCATGTGTAATTTTTTTCCCATAGTTTGCACCATTGAACATTGTCTTTTGACTAATTTTTTTCCAGAGGCCATAATTTCTATTCCAGGAGGCCTACAAATATGTTATTTCCGAATTGTGTATTTTTCTTGTTCTAAATATTGGAGTAGTATTTTGTAACATTCAGTAGTCCATTATCTGAGAAAAATAATTTTTTGTATACTATTTATATCTTATCCTTATTTTTGTACTTTCAACTAGCCATATATTTTCATCCATGTTTCAGACCAAGATGCTGATTTTTTGGAAGTGCATGTTTTTTCGTATACTTAAAAATGGAGGGTTTATTTTTGGTTCACACTATACTAGGATTCACTTTTTGATAATTTTATAATTTACTATCTATATTTGATTTGTAAATTACACTGCTTCTAAAGTTTAATCTATTTTCAGCTAGGGGGTTCATTTTTGTGCATTAAAAAAAATTGGTTTGGATTGTGCGATTCTTTACTTTCATTATAACCATTGTATTGAGTAAAATTCATAATAAATAAATTATTATAAGATTTTTGGGAGGTTTTTATAGAGTGTGTTCATTGTTTGAGGTTATTACATGAAATTTTTTCCTTACTATTGTCAATGGATTCAATCCATGACTTCCGCACTCTCAAATATGTAAAAAATAATTTGATTTCCAAAAAACACCATGCTCTTTCTAGAAGTATATTCAATTCAAAAATACTAGTTATATTTGTTGACTATAATACGATGACAAAAAACTGACTCTATTACTCTCACTAATCTCAAGAAAATATACCCTTCTTCAATCTTTATAGGACACAATTACATGCTTAAAATGTCATATTAGAACCATGGACATACCTATCATTAAGAATAGTATACTTTATGTTATTGATTCAAATCCTATTGAGACATAATCATCCTTTTATTTTCCCCATCATAATTTTCCCATTGAATTAGATGTTCCCATTGTTACAGATGTTATAACCCACACTTAAAATTAACCCACCATTTTGTTTGACTCATTTAAGAAATGCACAACTGGTTTTGGATCCCCATTCTTCACTCTACGGGTCATTTAAGTTGACGAATAAGTAACAACTTGTAGGGAATCACTTCCCCTATCAAGGCTATACATTGGATTTATCATCATGACACTAAATATAGAGTGGATGATTTATCATTGGGTTTAATTCATGCACACTCACATATTTATGTCCATTACTATCTTCATGAGGATATTGAGTGATGCATGATTTATTCTACACAGCTTTTTAGGCATGAAAGACCTAATAATACTTCAATTAGACATCATATTTATAACACTTCTATAAATGATCCTCATATGTACCATTTTTGCATATTACACCATGTCACATGAAGGAATATTCATCTACCATCTATATTCACCTAGGATGCATTTACGATTAGTCATGAAGGAATCATCAACAATCATTGCATTGGATCTATAGGCATGGATCCTCTACCATGCTACATTAGCTGTACACTACTCATTCTACCTAGAAACACTCCCGTTATTTTGGACAAACTATATTTGGCATAGCTTCATCATTTCTTATAAATTATCATTGTACTATTGAGTCTATCTTTGACAATTATACATCTCCTTATTTTGAGAAATTATTGTGTATACAATGTATTATTGTCTTCTTTTGAGTATTTTGGGACGTATACGTGCACTAAGTTATAAAGTGCTATGGGGGGTTTTATTTTCATAGCCTAGTATACCTTCATGCATGTGTGCCTTGTTATACACACCATTTTCTTAGTTGTTATGTATTCCATCACTATTAGTGCCATGTTATTTGTAGAGGAGCTTTTTTTGTATCATTTCACACCTTGATAGTCATATTGTTTCTTTTTTACTGTGCATTTTTTTAGAATACCCAGATTATGTCATTTTTTCATGTTTGAGTAATATATTCATACCACTGATATAGATATATTATTTTTTACACTCCACCCATTCAACATTATGGGGAAGGGGTGTATTCATACTGCTTCATCGAGTGTTATGTCCCTTGCATACCCTTGGCACATAACATCATCTACTTCAAGAAATTGATTTCATTCTTGGTGTAATCTTTTTTACATTCATGACCTAATTTGACATATGGACAGTCTCCTTACAGCTATTCTGGTGCATATACTATCATCTTATCTTATTCAGTGATCAAGTAGTGGATTCAAACCACTCTTGTAAATTTGAGCTCCTCACCATTATTTTCACTTGTACTTATTTCATATTATTTATTTATGGATTTCATCCCGTCCTATGCCTATTTAATGATGGCTTATATCTCATCTAGTGTAGTCTTTATAGTACTTAGTTTGATTTTTTGAGATACATTTGTTTTGTATCTCATTTTTTTATAGGTTATAGTTTTTATACATGGGTACCTTATCAAGTCTAATTGTTGAGGACCCATTTATTTTTCACTTTTGACTTCCCTAAGTATGATTTCAGGGAGGGTGTTGATGATATATATATATATATATATATATATATATATATATATATATATATATATATATATATAAAATTTAATTAGTTTTATTTAAACTTTGTTGGCTTAGTCTACTTTGCATACCTCCTAGGCTTATACCAGAATAAGTGGCACTCATAGCTTGGTCACTTGTCTCACATATGCCTATTCATGTAAAGGTTGTTGCACACATGTATTATCAAATATTCAAAAGCAAAGTTAGACTGCAAGTCTTACCTTTTCTATATATAGACCACTTCTATTCGTAAAAAAGAAGTTTGTTAATATTAATTTCATTTCAACTGATTTATTTGTAGTAATATGTTTTTATTATTGCTTATTATTTGTAGAAACTTCTATCATTGATGGAGTGATTCCAAATCAAGATTTTGATTTTTTCAAGCTTATAATTTGGGATATTTGGGTTACAAATTTCATAGTTTCATACTCTTTCACAAGTCATATATTGGTGTTATTTTGCATCCTAGATTGTCTTTGTGTAGGCTTGTTATTCATAGCTTATATCATGTGTATTTTAAGAATTCCTCTTTTGTTTAAATTGATGTTTTAAGCATGCTATATGTTTTTTAGTTGGCCTTTTTTCTAATTTCATACCTCGTGAGTAATTGCCAAAATTTTTGAATTTGGGCCAATTTTTTTGCATAAGCTTTTTCTTATCTCTATGTCAATTGCATATAATCGAAGAAAATTTTCATTTTTATCTCTATGTAGAAAGGCTACATTTTTGCAAAATCCTATGATACATTGAATAGAATTTCATTCTTTTTATTTTATAGGAGATTGTTTTGGTCCCAAATGTAATTTCACAAACATGGACAGAACCCTGTATAATTATATTAATGTGAAATCAATCAACCATTACAATGGAGTGCTGCAATTCTTATAGGAATTGTAAAACAATATACAAACAGATAAATGGGTTGCACAGTTACAACTGATAATCAAATACACATATAATATTGTTAAAACAATATAATAACTCCCCTAGTGTTTTGAATAAAGACAATTAGATGGTTATATAAATATAACCATATTACAACTAATAATAAATACCAAATTATTATAGTTAAATAAAAATTAACTAACACAAAATTTTAGCATTCGGGCCAAAAAAATTTTGCATAATATTTTTCTTGTCTTTATGTCAATCACATACAATCGAAGAAAAAATTCCTTTTTCTCTCTTTGTAGAAATGCCACCTTTTTGGACTTACAATATTTATGTTGGCTACATAATACTTTGATTATTTCTTGGCAAAGGTAATTTCTTAGGGATTGGTTAAAGTCACTACCATTCATGCCAAAAAATCCTCATAACTCGTTAATGGTAATTTTGTTGAAAAATCCTTCCTTACTTTAATATAATAAGTGAATATGAAGCACACTATAAAGTGCCTCAAAAAATTATCATTTATTATATGTTGACATTTCTAAAAAAAAAAATTAGATTTTTGTTAATATTACAATAACATATAGAAAATAATATATCTCTACAAGGGACAACCAATATTCCAAATCAGATCCAAGAGAATGGGTCACAAATAAAAGTATATCAAAGTGATAGAAATAGTCTCAAAATATCAACAAGGAAATTCCAATAAAATTAACCAGGGAAATTTAAAAAATAAAATAATACTTTTATATATTGGTCCCAAGTAATTGTCAGAATCGTGTGTCTCCACTTTAAGAAGAAATGGGCTCCTTTGCATTCAAAAATTTAACTAAACATAGAAACGTTTACTGAATCTAACTCTTGGCTAACTAACTTTTTTTTAGAGAAACGTTTCCTACCTTGATTATGTGATATAAGGGATTTTTCTTATTCTTAAATCTTTTACCAATGCATTTAGTGTTGAACACTAAATATTTAACTTTTTTACACACAAATGTTCACAAATATATGAAGTTTCTAAGCTGGGTGGAAAATACGCTCAGAGAAGTTCCACATTTAATGTTGGTTGTAACCCATATAGGGTGGCAATTTTAGATTAAAGGAATTACTACCTATTTTATTTTTTGATTGTTTAGGGATTACATAAGAGAGGTATTGGTTTTATATTTGAACATTTTAATTGTTATTTGTAAAAAAATAGTCATGCCTCATCACCAACCTATAAATTGTTAGGGACTCGATGTTGGTATTAGAATTCCTTGTATAAGTGGATAGTTTTTATGTAGGATTTAAGCACTTACTTTTGGATTTTTTCAATGCACTCAATAATTCTAGTGGATTTTTCAAATTAATTATATGTGTGTGGATATAATTTCTCCATGACAATAGCTAACACTACATTGATGTGTACTAGTTTTTAAAACCCATAACAAACCTAAAAAGGGATATGAATTGTATAGTCATTGCGTGGTCTATTATATCTATGTTGGATGTGTGGTATAAAATGGATGCCCGCATCCCACAATAGTGATTTCCCTATATTTTCCAAAAAACAATTTATAAACCTTTTGTATTCTTAAACATGTCGACAAATCAGAATACATTACAACTCAAATGCTTGGAAAGAGAAATTCAAATCACCTATTTTCGTAAATCCATACCCAAAATGGTGGGTTTCAAATTCTACCACTATGAATTATAAATTCAAAACTAATTTCACATAATAATGAGGATTCAAATAGGTGACATGTTGATGAACATCCAATGTGAAATTCATAAAAAAATATTGAGTGCAGATCTGAACTCTCATATTTGAAATCTACTCACTTCGATGCCACTGATAATAATTTGGAGAGATTATAAACAAATTTAATACATGTAGAGCATTGAAACACAGAAAACAAATAAATATTTTAATCACACATGAATAATCTTCTCTCTTATTTCATACAGGACAACATACATTTATATAGGGATGTAACTCCTATAATTAAGGAGGCTGCTATAAAAAATCACCCCTCAAAGTATTCATGTAACCTATCTACATAATATTGTTCTAACCATATCAATATTACAAACAACCCATGTAGGAATATAATTGTAAGTATAATTTACTCTACGGTAAATATCAAATACCCCTCTAATGTGAACACTAAAAATGATTTCCTAACATCTCAACCCTCATCCAACATACCCACTAGTTTATTTACTTTTTCTGCTAGTGGAAAATAGAGATCCTTTTGATAGAGATAATCTTCCATCTACATCTTCCATAGACTAAAGTTTTTCCCATTGAACTTTTCAACCTTTGATACGCCATCATCTTTCATAGTTTTTTCACTCAAGTTAATAACCTGTCATGTAATTCAAACACTTTAGCAATCACAACCAAAACCATTGATATCAATTGTTAGGGATAATCCAAAATATGTGTAGATCATTCCCATAGAATCGTAGCAACAAGAACTATGAATGGAAAAATACAAAAAATACACAATAAGAAGACATGATTTAATATGGTTTACCTAATGCCGGCTACATCCACTAAGAAATGCTTTCTAAATTTTTTATTGTGAGCCAACAAGAGTATAATCCACTCTCATATTAGTCTTCTCACAATTACAATGCACATATCTTGTTTGGAGCTACGCTCAACAAACTCTCTCTAATTCACACAACACATGTCTCCCTACTGTATGTCCAACTATTTATAAGAACGTCAATAGGTAATTGTCCTAAGTAGTTTTACAATATCATGGGTTCACATACCATGTTTAAAGAAACCAACACATAAACTTATGGTTTAAGAACCACCCATATAATTAATACATAAAAATAGCACATTTTCAGTTACTCCCAAAAAAATTGTGAAGTAAATATGAACCCCAACGAGAATACATGTCACATGAAGAGTGTATGGTAATTTTAGTGTAAAATTTACAAGACATATAATATGAAAGTAGTATCCACAACCTAACATGAGGATCCTTGTGACATGAATAAAAGGAAAAATCCAGAAAGTATAAGACAATGTCATAATCAAAATCAATTAAAATCAGTAAGACTATGATAGGTGTCACAAGTTTTTAATATTATCACTTAGGAATCGTTCATATAACAACATGTTTGAGGTGTGATGTAATTGTAATAAGTGCATAATTTTGTGTCTATATTTTCCACAACTTTATGTTGGTGAATGAATATTTGATAGCATAAAGTAGATAAGATGAGCATAGTTTGTGGAGATCTAAAGAAGGTTGTAACTAATAATGTTCCAAATGGAAATTTTAGGATGTGTATCATGAAGACTAAGAGGGGATAAGAACCCTAGGAATGAATTTATGTGTTTATTGAAAAGGATTCATGTGTTTGTAACCAAATATTTCCTTTGACTGTGTGTTTTTTACTTTAGATTGCTCCTTGTTCTAGTTTATTTTCCTTTTATTAGGAAAAGGAAAGAATTACAAAATAATAAAAGTGTATTCAGTGTTCATGGTTTATGAAATTGAACTTTAATTTATAGAAATTAGAATACAAATGTGTGAAGTAAATAAGTGAATCAAGGATAGAGTACACATGAATTCTAAGACAAAAAAGATAAAATGTTCATGTTTATTGTTTCCTTGGAGATGGTTGAAAGGTTTGAGAGTGATCAATTTATGAACTGATGTGAACACTCTAATGATTTAGGCATCCTACCACTAGAGGAAGAGTGTTGGGAGAGAGATCATTTTTTTCTTCATCCACGACGCATCCCCACAGATAAGTGTCACTACATACAGTCACTAATCCAATAGTTATTGGCCATCAGATGACACTTTGTTCCATGCATGTCATTTTCCTTACATATTACCTAGGTTTCACTCCTTGTTAGGTATCAGTAGGGAAAATGTGAACCAAGAAAGAAGAGTAATTAGTTCCCTTTCCCAAATTATGAAGTGTGTCATTGATTTTGTTCCTTTGTACATGATAGTAAAATGAATCTGGATATATGTTGCTTGATTTTGTAAAAACCTTTCACTAAAAAACTATGCCAAATGCTAAACTACCTATTTTTTCCCCAATTTAAAATGCAGAGGTGGTACACTAACACTCATCATTCATGTCTAATTTGTGAACTTTTGTTCTTATGTTGTTTTTGGCTCAAGTCTTCTTCTAAGCTATTTTATGAGACCTTATTCTATCAAATTGTGTTATGTACCATTTTTTCCTGTCTTCTAAACTACTAAGATATTGAAATAATCACCTAATTTTTCCCCCCCTCATTTGGTGTGCATGAGATGGATAAAAATGTGAGTTTGGCCAAAATGAAAGGTCCTAAAGCTGATGTGCACAATTGAAGAAGGATTCCTACAAAGGGACAGTGGAATTTACATGTTAACAACCATGGCACATGCAAAATAAATAGAAACAAAGATAGGAAAAAGTATTAGTAACAAAAAATCATGGGATAAATGTAATAGAAACAAGTATAACATAGTAGCTAATGTAAAACATGGGACATCACTCATGATTTCACAAGACAATTATAAGCCTTCAAGGCCATGCAAGCAATCAAAAAATCATAGGGCATAGCCCACAAACAAGTCACAATCATAGAAGACATGAGAAAATGAAAATAGTATAAGCAAATAACCATGGTTTGAAGTAGGCCTATAAGACAAATGATGCACATGAAGAACTCATTAGCATGTAAGGATAATGAATATTATGTTACAATGTATATATCTAAAATAGAAATGGAAATTAGTAAATATTGCAATGATAGCACATGATTGTGGGAGGGTAGGGAAGGTAGATGCCCTCAGGATCCTTGGTGGGATTGGTAGAGAATAATGTCATGCATCATGTAATAACCTGTGTATGATCTACATTCACCTCAAATTACCATGTGAACACACATGTATTTATGTAAAAGGATATAACATACTATGAATCAAGTTAACATGATAAGAAAAATTGTAACATAGAATAATATAAGCAAGAAAAAATAAATCCAACCAATATCTAAGCTAGTGTTTTTTATTTTTTTACAAATATCTTAGTGTTTTTTTATTATTATAATATGAGATCATATGACTAGGGAAGGGAAGCAAGGTTTCCCCCTAGTATGTACATGTGCAAAGTGAGGTTTCTGTAGGTAAGTGTGCCCTCAATAGTCATGTTTTAACCTAGAATAATAGTGCATCATTGGGTAGCATGGGGGATTAGATTCCACCCAAGTCTGAATGGCATAATGATCTATCCAATGAGGATAGGGGACTAGCACCCACTATCTACTAATGTGAGAGAACAATGCATGTGAATAAGATCCAAGGACAAATTTTCATTTGAAAGTGTATGTGTCATGACGTTCAGAGAAGGAATGTGTCATGCATGTTGATAATGAGATCATGAAGCAAGCCTAGATGTACCATGTGTGGGTACCTAGTCCCTATGATGTCATGGTCTAGAAGTAGAAATCACAGGTGGTGGATATCTATGTGAATATGTGTAAGTAATACTAGGAGGGGTAGGAACTATGGATACCATACTATTGTATGTCAAATCCATGGGACCATTAGCAATAGTTGAAAAAGTAGGTACCCTAGTGGTAGTAGCAACTAGAGATGTGGCAGTTGATAAGTTCCAAAGATAAAGGGGTCCATTGTGGGATTCTTTGAATAGTGAAAAATTTAGCAACCTTAAGCCAAGGAAGTCCTAAGACCATTTCATAATTTTGTAACCTCAGATCCAACAGAGAAATGTATGGAGATAGTAAGAGGCCCAATAGTGATTGGGAGAACCACATGCCCACAAGAGGTAGGTGATATAAGTATCATATGGGATAATGGAAATCCAATAGCGCATTACGAAAGATAATGAACATGAATTACATTTGAAAGTGGGATGCACCATAACATTGTTAACAACATTAATACCAATCGAAGCATCAATGTCTAGTCTATGTGATGCAATAGATTGCATGAAAATCCACATCAGTGAAAGTGGTAACAAATGAATGAATATAAATAGTACCAACAATAAACCCAGAGGATGATTAGAATATGGAGGACAAAACCTCATGATAAGCATGATTATCTAAGAAGACTTAGGAACCATTTTTTCATGTTTGGGTAATGAATCATTGAAAATCTTAAGTTTTCCATTGTCATTTGTAGATATATAAATAAAAAGTTCATGCAATTTGAGCTCATTAGTATCAATGAAGTCTTGAATTAAATATCTAAGCTTAAATGATCCCTCAGTAGAATTTCCCTTACATTTGTAATAATCACATTGTGTTTTTTCATCAAAATTCTTACCCTCAAGGACAATTAGGATATATCAATCAAGTCTTGAATCAAATGTCTCATCTTAAAAGAATCTATCAATGGAATTTCCATTACATCTATGATAATCACAATTTGTTTTTTCATCAATATTATTACCATGAGGACAATTAGGATCTTTCTCAAGAGGGGATGGAAGAGAAATCAGATTTCTTTTAATAAGCTTAGGAAAAAAGATGTGAGGTGGATATGGCAATCTAGTAAAGATACATCATGTAGGTTGTATTTGTAGATTTTTTGGTTGAGATAAAACATTAACAGTAGGCTTGGGATCATTAGGTTATATATTAGAGGTAGATTTACTTTATAATTTTTTACTAGATTGATGGGAAGCATTATCACCATATTTAAGCTTTCCCATAGAAAGTAACTTGGTTTCACGTTCTTTAAGAGTATGATATAAATGGTCAAAAGAATGAAAAGAATAAAAGATCACATATTCAGATTCAGATTCAACAAATACTATTTCAGATTCAACATTCAAATAAAAGACTTTGTTGAATCTAAATGAAATAGACTTTGGATAAAGAAATCTTGTAATTCAAATTCAACAAAGACTTTGTTCAGTTTAGCAATATTACTCTTAAAATGCAAAACATAATCACTAACATGCTCATTAGATCCTTGTTTCATTTTAGCCATTTTTGCATATGATATTTTAGTTACATTTTTATAGAAAAATATGCCAAGAATAAATTTATTAGAGGAGTGAAAGATCTAACAAAGTGTAGAAGTAAATCATATAACCATCATAAATTATACTCTTGTAAGCTCCTAGGAAATAACTTTGTCAATAATGTATCATCATAAGCATAGTCCAAGCAATGTAATATGAAATTATCTACGTTGGTCTTGTGGAACTCCATGACCTTTGAAAACAAGAAATTTGGGTGAAATAAAATTAGGGGGAAGTGTGTAAGAGGAAACCTTATATGCAAAAGGACTATATAGGAGAAATGAAGAATCAAGAGAGGGAGATGAAGAAGAAAAGGTGTGTTGTAATTGACGAATTTGATCCTGTAAAATCACGGGACATGGAATCTAAGGGAAAGGGTTTCCTAAAGATGAAATAGGTTGGATATGACAACTTATAGGGTAAGAAATTTTAGTGTTATGGTTTGGGAACATGAATATGGATGAAGGATTCCTCCACACTACCGAGGGGATAATCAAGTGGGATAAAAGGGGTGAAAACAACAGTGATCCCTAAGGTAAAAATCATACTGACATAAGTAGGATTTTCACGAGAATTCTTGGTAGCCAATTAAAGTATCTATAACATGTGGTATAAGAGTGTGATTTTCATGTAATGTGAAACAAAAATTAGTGAGAACATTAAGTTAGTCCTGATCAACATGACTTTCTTCATCATAAGAATGTTCACTAATATAAGCTTCTATTTTGTTAATGGGTACAATGATTATAATTAAGGAGAGGATCAGTGTGTATAGATTCAATCATAACATTAGTTTGATTATGAATAAGTGGGGGGGTCAATATTATGTGGAGGACCAAATTGACCACTATGGGTAATGGGCATAAAAGAGAAAGAATGCAAATCATAAGCCACTAGGGTTTGGAAAAGAATAAATCTGATAAATAGCATAAAGGATTTGGGTTCACTAAATGATTTAACAGAAATTAAATCTTAATCATATAACTTTTGATCAATCAAATATATAATAAAAACACAATATGTAAAAGCACAATCACAAGTAAGTACAAACAAAAAGAGGATCAAAGTGAGCTAGCTAATATCTAGTTGTTTGTAATGAATCTAGGTTGGAATGATGATGGGATAGTCTCAATTTTTACTTTACATGCTTCGTATGAGATACATTGATCTACAAATGTGTTGGAAAATAGCTCTTAGAAGAGTATAGTACCCGCCCTAGGTGCTAGTGTCTGAACTAGGCACTAGTGTCTTAGTAATTGAGTGTGAAACTAGTTCTTCTAGGGTTTGATACCATCACCTTCACTTCTCTTTATGTCACATCCTCTCCACATTGGTTTTTTCCCTGTCGCACATATACTTGAAAACTAAACCCTAACTACCCGCACAAGGCTCAAACACACATTAGACTAAATAAAATATGCATATACTTGAGTCAAACTGACCTTGGTAGTCACCCTAATGTGATTGTCACTAAGTGTTGCACTACATTTCAAACCTAATGTAGTTTTATTTTGTTTTTGATAGAATTGTGTCACTTAAAGCTAGGTTTCCTTTTTGTAAATTACACCCAAGATATCAGGTTATAACTAAATTTTCCATAAGATGGTGTGTGTTATCAAATTTATAACTTTCCCTTCCTATGTAGTGAATAATGCAGTCCTCAATTGTTCCCTTTTCCTGAGTAGTAAGTTTAAAATAGTGACACAATTTCCCCCCTTTAAATAATTAGTAGGTTGTGTGTGTGTGGTGAGGTTGTGTGTGTGAGAGTGAGTGTGTGTGTGTGTGTGATTTATTTGTTTGAATTTCGACACTTAGTGATACCAAATTCCAACCCCAAACATGAAATAGATAGTTATAAAACATCCAAAATCAAGTTTTAAGTGATAATTTTAAATATAATCAAGAGTGGACAAAAGCGTTGGGAAGGGACACTAGTTCCCAGATGCTAGTGTTATTATTGGGATCTATTATCCCTAGGACAAGGAACATAAACTAGACTATGAACAGAGATAAGGGATCCTTGTGACATGACCAAAAGGAATAAATTTAGAAAGTATATAGACAATGTCACAATAAAAATCAATTGAAATAAATAGGAATATGATATGTGTCACCAGTGTCTAATCTCCTCACTTATGAATCGTGCATATAACAACATACGAGAGGCATAATGTAATAATAATAAGTGCATAATTTTGTGTCTGCATGAACCACATAAATATCTTATTAGTATTTATAGTAAAAGGAAACTAATGCCCCCAAGAAGAGCTTGTGGTTCACCATAAAATCCTTTGAACATATCCATGATACCAAGTAAATAAGTGAGTCTACTCAAGGGTAGTAATTCAATTCATAGTTAAAATGTTTTAGCTTGATCCCTTATCTACAATAATGTTTATTTATTAAATGTGAAACAAGAAATGCTTATATAAACAAAGTATCATTTAATAGAATTATCGATGGGGACCTCATCGTCATATATATACAAAATTATTAATATGTTTTCTTACATGTTTTACAAATGTATTTGATTTCTTGATAATTTTGCTTTGTTTCTAAGTGAAGGAAAAAAATACGTGTACATAAAAATGTAAAAAAATATAACATAAACACATAGAAAATGTAAAAGTGTATGACTAGTAAATACCTAACTTACACGCAAGGATATAATGTTCAAACACTATAAAAAGGTAATCATGATATCCATTTATTTTAGCACACTCAAATACATAAAATGTAATAGTATATTGAATTGGTTTTTTCAATTTTTCTTCCTTGGAAAAGAATACATCAAATGCATCCATGTCCTCATCATTTCCAACATTGTGTTAGATAATTTATGTTTTTAGAGATACTGATGGAGTCAAACTATAGACATATGTTGGTTATTCTTTTTCAGTATTGATAATATTGAAGTAACACATAATTGTAATTTTATATAATGGACTCTTCTACCTTTCAATTGTTTTTTCCCAGGTGTCATATGATCTTACTGTAATTCTTGTGTTGGTTCCATATGACCTATGGTTTCTTATTTTTTGGGAGTGTTCATGTTTAACATTTTATTTTTGTTCAATATGATCCTTTTGTTCAATCACCAATTTATTTTAAATTTTATATGTAATAATATCTATTTTTGTGTGTTTTGGATCTATTCTTATTGATTAGTGAATTAATCCCTTTAAAACTCAAATTTAATTTTTTCATTGTTGATGTCAATTGCAGCTTCCATTTGATGTAATCATGGTTTTCCATGTATAAAGGTATATCAAATCATGGTATACATCAAATCAAATGGTGGATCAAAAACTTGTAGACCAAGTGAATATAGAAACTTGTTATATAACATAATGGTTTGATGATATGTTTTGGAAAAAGGAATATCCATTGGAATTAACTTGTTTTCATCACAAATCTTTATATAAATCAATACTACATGTGTTAAATGAAGAATTGATATGAATTATTATTTATTGCCTACATAAACATTCAATAAATACTCAAACAATAAATGGTTCAATTTTTAATTGATTTTATAATGTAGTTTCTTTATAAACCATATATGATACATTCAATTGAACTTATTTTTCTCAATAATTGGTAAAAGAGTTATGATTGTGGTTGTGTAATATATTGATGAATCATAATGCCACCGCTATAAAAAATTTCTTCAATACTTTATTGGAATGCATAACACATATCCATATTATGTACATTTATTCTATGAAAGTCACAAAATGATATAGCCTCTTTTCATGATAAAATAGATATAGTGTGATGTCTAATGGAAAGAAATGTGATCAAATTATTATTGAGAAATATTCTCAATATATTACTTGATCTATATTTAATTATATGAACTCATGGAGGATCATTAATAGAAGTTGTGGGGCTTGTTGTAAATGTATCACTATCACTAGCCTTTGATGTAGGTTTACTCTTCTAGTTTAATGATGTCCATTGATAATTGAAGTAATATAACTATGTTAGGCAGAATTATCATAAGGACGTGTGAATGTAATATTTTATCTTCATATTCTTTAACATTTTAACAAACTTAATCAATATACTTGTAATCATTATAAATATCTCTCTTTGATAGAAAGTATAAGATTTTTTCTAAAAATAAAATTTTCTATAGTTTTGTAAGTAAATATATCATTCGATGTTTTGTATCCTTGAATCTAAAAATGTAATCACTAATAGGCTCACCTACACCTTGTTGAATATTTTAAATATTTTCAAACATAATCCTAGGACCCCTTATTGGTGATAAAAACATTTTAAAAAGAGACGATAATGCATCTTCTAATTTTGGATAACATTGTATGGGCCTACTAGGTAATTAATAGAACCAATTTATACAATTACTTGCTAAACTTATATGGAAAATTATAAGGAATATTTTTTCATTATTTGCATTTTTCCAAGAAAATAAGAAATTGTACCTAATGTAATGGTCTCCACATCCATTAAATGCAGTATATTTAGGCATGACAAAACCATGTGGATACATAGAACTAAGTAACTTGCAAACCATGGGTTAGTTTTATATGAAGTTATAATTTGTCCAAACATTAGATGCAATAGATTATATATATAAATATATAAATTTTCATTATAAATTACCTAATACGCATCATTAAATTATTTGACTAGTGATTATAGTAGTAATATGAAGAGGATATTTTAAAGGTCTTATTTAATCATTAATTTCAAACATAGGTATAAAATAATCACTAGAAGCTAAAGCATGATTATAAACACATACAATAAAGTAACTTTATCATTACAAGGAATGAAAACATCATCTACACTATGAGAATGAGCATGCATGTTTTCATTGTCATTCATCTATTATTTAATTATATAAGATCAAGGGCCATTATGATCAATCATTTTATTAATTATATGAATAAACACATAATTTAATGCATGTTAAGTTTCATTAGTTTCATCATTTACATGTTCTATATCATGAAAACTATTATCATATCAACGAAAAGAAAGACAATAGATTTATATCTATATGAACATCATTTTCATTTTATACAACATGAGTTTTACCTATCTCTTATTCCCTAGATTTTATAAAGACGAGTCACTTAAATACCAATTGATATCCATTTTATTTTCATTATCATAGTTAAAAGGAAAAATATGTAAATTTGTAACTTCTAAAAAAAATCCATCCAATTTATGATCCATTATAGGAAAATTAGATTTTTAAGGATGTAAATGTAATAATCTAAATTAAATATTAGTAAGAAATAAAAAACAAGCACTAACCCTAATACAAGGGAAAATATGAACCCTTAGAAGAAAAATGAAACCCTAGTTTGGTGTTATAACAATATATGGGTTCAAAAAAAATTAACTATTTAGGATTTTAGTTCCAAAATAATTAAGATTGAAAGTTTATTTTATAAATAGACAAAATGTAATTATAATTAAATAAAAAATACACTAAAATATAAGGTTGAGTAGGTAATTAAATATAGAAAGATAAATATGTAATTGTGAATAGAGAAAGGGCTAAATTGACTTTATGGATGGATGATTGTGTTGGTGACCTAGAATATAATAACATAGTAAAAAAAAGATTTGGAAATATCATGAATAATTTCTAGATTTAAAATCCATCCTAAATAGGTTTGATAAAAAAGGACAATTTAGACCAAATATTATGTTGTCTCAATAAACTTTACCTTTATGTCCAAGCATGTTCTAAATTATATGTATGTATTATCCTTTATATTCTCTTATGGAATATCACTCAAAATGTTTTTGTACATGACGCGATGTTTCAAAATTTTCTTTTCATTGGCTCAAATTCTAGTAAAACTTAATAAATACATGAGAAAGAAAGCCCTAGACCAGGCCTAGACTGACCTCTCTCTCCTTGTTAAGTGAAATTGATGTGTTACATATTTGTATCATATAGTTATCTCCATGAAATTAAAGTACATGTCTTCATTCATGATCCTGTATGCTTGGTAAAATTCAAATAGGATTATCCATTTTCTTTACATAAGACACTTTGAAACATGCAACTTTATACCTAAGTGTACTTCAGATTAGATTTTAGCTCATCGAATTCTCCTGAACTACCCTTGGAAGCTTTTGGATGTGTATATCCTTTGTAGTATTGATCACCAAGGTTTAGGATTTATTATTTAGTGTTTTATATACACAAAAATAGAAAATTACTCTTTTATAACATATTTTAATTTATTTTTTGTGTATTGCACATTAATCTAAATCAAAGGATAAATTGGTTCTCTTAACATTCTATTTTAGTCTTCACTTCTTCCCCATTTCCTAAAAACATTATTAGTATTCATTCTTATACTATGATATGTTTTCTATGGATCCTCACATATGAATTTCACAAATTGGCCTTTTAATATGTCCAATATATATATGGATGTCTTGGATAGGTTCATTTGATGACCCTGTTGTAAGACTAAGAACATGTCCTCTCCTCATATTAACTTAACATTAAAAATCAAAATATATTTGGTATGGCCTTATGGTAGTTTTGAATTTTAATTTATTATGTATTGTGCAAAAAAAAAAAATTAATTCAAGGTTTATCTCTATGTAATGGGTAGACAAATAAAATATATTATCAAGATATAAACTCTCATAAGAATCATACACATCTACTTTCAGGGATACTTTCTTTCATTTATAAATCTAAAGTATATGTATGTTTTTTAATGGCCATGTTGATGGCTTTCCTTTTTAATTCTCTCTAGTTTGTTATGAGATAAAGTGTATTTCCTTGGTAGTAGAATAATGTCCTTGACATTTTTATATGATATTTTTTTATTTTTTGGGACTCAGAGCCAAATTTTGAAGAGTTGATTATATCACCCATATACAGATATCTTGTTTCATGAAGGACGAAGGCCTATCATTATGTACTTAATGAATCTAGGTGGATTTTTAGCATTTTTGTGTTTTGGATAAAATAATACTTATTTCATGAATCTTGATTTTTTGTGCTTTTCCCCTCGAATAATACTATAAAGGTCTATATATTTTAAGTATGTATTCCTTTTATATGACCATCTTCATGTTAAACTTAGAGAAATTTGTGTGTCATATTTTATTATTGGTGATCCTTTCTTTAAAGGTATAATACATAGTGTTGTAACATTTAAAATGGTCATTATTGATAATGTGAGTATGTGGGAAGTTCACTATTACATCGTTATTTAGCTAGATATATGATATTGTTGAAGGATTTTCATTTTTTTCTCTAAGAATATGTGTATGCAAGTATCTATCTTATCCTCATTAAATGATAAGATAGAAATGACCATGCAGGACTTGTAATGTGGTATTCTGAAATATATGTGTTAAGGCATAAAGGTTATTTTTTATGTGTAAGCACCATGAAATGAAGTGGTTGGTACATTATGATAACTAGCGTGAATCTTATTTCATTTTCATGATGGTAGGGTTTTCATGTTTCATGGCTTAGTGTGACCTCACCTAATGAGATGGTTGTGTTGTTTTTTTAAATGCATTTTTTTCCTTATAATGGGTCCCCCTCATGGATTTTATAGGCACAATAAGACTTATACGTGTCTATCTACTCATATTCATTCATTTATGTAATGATATTATATAGTATTATGAATATCGGCTAGTTTCTACACATTCTTAATTTAATATGAAAATTAATACCTAAGAAAGTTCTATACACTCTTGGTTCGTCAATTGGTTTATCATTCAAGAGGGATCTTACTTCCATTTCTATATAGAGTTGTGTTTTCTTATATTGTATATGTAATAATACTTATCATAGGCATGGTCCCTTCTATTTCATCTAATCTACCCTTTTAGTATGACATCAATGGTTCACGTTGAATAAAGGGTGAATGTGCTTATGTTTAATTAGAATTTGTGATTATACTTAATTCAAGATTATACAATAAGTAAATATAGTTTATTTAAATGGCATGTTGTGTTAAGTGGATGATTAAGTTAGCTATAATGGATTTATCTACCTGAGATTACTTATATGATCGGAATTTGTATCTTATATTGCACTAGTGTCCAATACCTACAATGGGTTTTCACTTCATCTATTTAGTAGTGTTCAGTGACTAATGGTTTTTTAATGCACTCACAATAATATTTTTATTAGTTAAGGTGACACTTGAAAAGACCTAAAATGTTTATATCGCCTTGGCTTTATTGTGTATTGAAATTTCAACTAGATTTACGTGTTATATTTAATGAATATGTATTTAGGGGACTCTTCCAAGAGATCTAAGACTATAACAATCATTTAGTCACATGTTTCTATTGTAATTTGTTAAATTGCATAAAATTTATTGTTAGTTATTTTATCTCAACGAGTGAGCATGTATGCAAAGAGAATTTTTCTCCTCTTCTTGAGTTGATTCTTGTAGTTATTATAGCATGAGGTGAATTTACTAGTTGTTGACATTATATATTAGAAGTTCTTTTAATTCGTGATAAATCATAATTTTTTAATGTTGTTCTCTAATTCACAACTTTTATTTCTTCATATTTATATCGGACTTACATTGGTGGCCATTAGACCCTGTTATATGTAAGTTTTTATGAGTTATTATTGAGAAGATGTATGACTGTCATGAAATGGTTGAAGGAAAATTAGGATTCTAACGCACTTCTCTTTTTACATATTCATGTACCTTCCTTATAAGGATATAGATACTCCCATGTTGTGTTCTTTTTAATAATATTACTTGTTCATTAATGGAAAGCTCAAGAAATTCATTATGTTATCATCATAATACATATTGTAGTATAATTTGGGAAAATTATACTTGCTACTTGATTTTATATTAAACTAAAATAGTATTTGTTTGATTTTGAGAATGTGAAGTATTATAGTAAGTAGGAAAGGGGACCTGAAAGGTTGGATAGACCCTCAAAAACCATCTATCCTACCCATTTCCTAATAACTACCCATTCAATGTGTATTTAATTCCATTAATAAAATGGATAAATAATTTTCTTGATTGGAACTATGTGGATGTGACATAAATGTTGTAAATACTAATTAGAGGGCTCTACATTTTTGTTGTTATGTTATTTATGATTTATAGAATATATGAGCATTCAATTATTGTAATTAGTTGGATTTTTTATTTTTTCAATTACAAATATGTGGGAAAATGAAAAAAATGAGGTTGAAATTTTTAGGATGTTACAACTAGCTAAAATATCCTATACATTTTTTGTCTTTAATTCTAGTGTTGTATTATGTACAAGGAAAAAACCATTCCTTTTGGACCAAACCATTCGATGGATCCATCCTATTGGATAATTTAGTTTGGAAATCAAATTGTACTCTACAATTTTATAAACCTCTAGAACTTATTTTTTATATATTCCATGTGGAATATTATGTCTCAAAAATGTGTGAAACTCTATGATATAAATCAACTTAACCCAAACCCTAGGATAAAGCCCTATAAAAAGGTTAGTTTTTGGGTTGAAGTGAAATTTATACACCACTACATTGGCAATAATCCATAAATTCCTCAAACCACATGTAATTCTCCACCTAAAGATGTGAGATATTTTAACATGAATGCATCTATATTTGATAACTTGGTCGATTCAAAATATTTGTAATGACTTAGCTTATTTTTTATTAACATAGATTTTAGGAATTATTATTTGGGAAGATTGGATCTTGAACCTAGTTTGGAGTGTTTTACCTTATCCTAATGTTTAGTGCTACTTTAGCTAAATTTAGGAGATATTTTTATTCCTTATGAGTGTTTTGTACGAGATGAGTGCCCAGATTTCCATGTATTTCCAAGTGATTAAATGAGTGTATTATACTTTCTTATATAGGTATTTGTGGCTATAATTTCACATTAAGGTTTACCCATAGCAAAAGTACCAACCCATAAAAAAATATAAAATTGAAAAAGTGATTGTTGCAAGGTCTAAGATGGGATTGTTCATCCTAGGACTAGTTTGTTCATATTAGAAGTTTTGGTTTAGGGGTGAAGAGTGTTATTTTGAAGGTGTGTGCATGATAATTAGGAATAAAGGACTGATTGTGGATGATGTGATAATTTTTTTATATGAATGAGTAGTGTAATTAGGATAGTAAGTATTTCAATAAGACTAAGGATGAACTAAGATATATCAATTAGGCTCAAAATAGGCACAAAATTTAAGATTTAAGGGATTAAACTATTACTGACATTATCAAGTGATAAAATACCAAATTTAGGTGTTTAAAATTAGTTCCAAGCCCTATTCATTAAAAATATTTATGTTAATCAATTGGTTTTTATCCCTTCTTGTAATAATATAAATCTAAAAAGTTTTCTTGCTAATGTTGTCTACCTGAGGCACTTGCTCCTTAGATTGCCCCATTAACATTATCATATTTCCCTTAGCACCCATATTTTCAAATCACATCATGACTCTTCGATGCATCACCTCTTACTTTATTTCCCTAGGTAACTTATCATTCTCTAAAATCACAACATGACTAGTCATTATGACATAACACCAACAAGGTAACACATCTTAATCACCTTTCCCTCAATATTGGTGGCATATACAATTTATTATAATCCATAATTATATGGTACATCCTAGATTCAATATATTGTTATCTCCATCTAATTCTCAGTAGGCATTACTTATATTTAACTTTTCTCCCCTACACATGGGGGCATGTGCATCACACATTATCGGAATCAATTTATGAAAAAAATCACCTTATTACCTTAATATCACAATACCTCCCATGGTAAATGTCAATGTGATAAAAAAATTCAATTATATTTTCAATACATTATTACAAATGCCCATAGAAACCTACAAAGAGTAATAAAAATATCATCCCAAAGGGGAGAAATCCTAATTCTCAACACTTTTATCCTGTACCACATTATAATGAGCATGAGGGCCATATGTTTCCATAATTACAATGAAACTTACTTTACATTTATATCCTATGCCATAAATTAAATTACTCCATGACCATATACTCACAACAAGAAGTAGTTTTTCTTGGAACACCAATGCGGCATATATTTTACCATTACACCCTACAAAGATAATCTATAAATTTACACCACTATCTCATAATAATAAAAATAAAATATATAAATTACAAGGAATCTTAAACATCTTTAAATATATGACCTAAGGTATATTATATACACATTCCAATATTGTATAAAATATATATCTCTTCTCTCCCTACATAATACACATGCACTCATTTTCTTTTAAAGTGGTTAAGAAGCCTTTAATTTATCACAACAACTCAAAAGAGGGTACATCTTAACCATTTTTTTTCCAAAATAATGTTCAATGAAAATAAAATTATCATCGTGCTTACAAATAACATTCCCCCATATATGGAAAATCTTCTCAATATCAGATATCAACTCTTAAGTAACTCGTGTTTGCATTCCTCATAGAGGCATAAAATTTTCAACGACATTAGAATTCCTTATAAAAGCATTAAGTTCTCAACAAAATACCTCCTATAGGAATATATCTTTAATTATATATCTAAAAAAGGAATATAAATAATTAAATGGCCTATATCAAGCCTCTCAATAAAATTTCATCTAAAGGCATAAAGTGTTTAGTGAAATACCATCATATTACAGGCATAATATTCATTTAACCCTAAAATAGATCGATAAGAGTTTTAAGCTTAATGTGTTACTATTCATTTAAGGGTGGTCTAAGGGTTATCAACATGTATTATATTCAAATCAATTAATAAAAATTAATCCATATATATCATAATATATTTTCATTAGCAAATTTAAAGATAGAATATGGAAAAAAAAATCCAAAACCTAAGAAAATAAATGCACTTAGTTGATTATGGACTAGGGAATTTGATATGGCAATATTGTGTGATTTTACAAGCTAGAAATGGTCTGCACAAGTTTCATCTCTAAAATGGAGTAAAAAACTAAGATATTATGAAAATGTCGAATTGTTTGATACATGTTAGATGGTTTAATATGGTGATGTGCTAGTGGCCTATAAATTTATGTGCTTGTTTGAAACTTATAAATATTATTCTCTCTAAATCCCTAGGTGTCACACATTTGTAAAACCCTGTGTTAGATTTGAAATAGATTAAAACCCTAACCATAGATAGGAGACCTTGTAAAAAGGTTGGTGGTTGGGTTGAAGTGTAATCTATACACCACCTAAATTGGAAATGATCTAAAGAGGCCTCCTCAATCAGCATATAGTTCTCCACTTAGCATGTGATATATATATGGATGCAACTAATTTTAAAACTTGATCACTTGACAATGAGAAAAAATCTTAGAATGCTTAGCTTGACTTCACTTGTGAGGTCTTTATTTTGAGAAGCACAACTCTATAACCTAGTTAAGTGTGCTTCAAACCTATGTAGAGGTTTATCCTAGAGGTTTTTTCTACTTATACTATAATTATTTTTAAATGCATTTTACAAGTATTCTCTTAAAATTTCTAGGTGAGGCAGATAGGTGAGTTAGACTTGCTTAGTTAAGATTTTGTAGGATATGAACCAACCCAACAAATATATCAAATTGAAAAAGTAATTTTTGGGTGGTTCAGAATAAAACCATCATATTTGGATGGTTTGATCCCATATATATGGTCCCGCATAGGTAATTCATGTGATTATACAAATTTTGGGAATGATGCCTAGGATAAATATACAGTTGTGAAATGACATGATTAGTTCTTTGAGATGATGAGAAATGTGAATAAAGAAGAAATTCATGCAAGGAAAATTAGGATATGCCACCTAGGTTTATAATTTTTGAAAAAATTGTTATCTAAGTGCAAATCTAAAGTTGTCCTTTCCAAATGATAAATTTCCAAATTTAGGTGTCTACATTTTCCACCTTTTAAGTATGAAATAAAAATCACATGATTAAAGGAAAAGAAAATTGAGTGTGTAAACATAATTTATATTTTTTTGATGTTGATTATTTTCCTTTTGTGTTGTCATACTCCATGATTAAACCTATGATACAGAGTGTAATCAATGTCCAAAAAAAAGAATTGAAATTTAGCTCAACTTTGAAATTATATTTGTAACTTTAAAAATGAACTTGTAACTAATAATGTGAAAGATACAAAATTATGGAAGGAGTACGCTTGTTTGATTTTCCAAAGGATGATCTCTTGAATCTTTCCTAATTAGAGATGTGGACTGAAATTGAGATACTAAAGGGTTTGTGTGAGTGTTCCCCAATTTTAATATAGGAGATGCATTAGTTGTTAGGGAATTGGGTGTTACTTGACCCTACACCAATAAATAAGGGTTTCGTATGAATTTATAGTCATCCCAAAAAACTTTTAAAATAAGGAGAGGTGTATAGGGATTTCTAGTCACCCCCAAATACATCCCTAAAAGAATCAGAAGAATGGTGTCATACGGATTTCTTGTCACCCCCTGTTGTGTCCCACTCAATGCAAGTTCCAAAACATGTTAAAATATAAACCAAATATCCCAATGAAATATGGGAAAGGTAATATGGTGGTGAATTCTTTTAAGTCAAATAAAAATACAATGGTTAAGATTAAGTTCATTACAAGGGTAACACGACTAAGTCACAAATTTCAACAAAGAGGATCCAACCCACAATCATGAACAAAAAGAGGTTTACAACAATTTTCATGTCACTATTACAGCATTGCGATAATGACACGAGGTCGGCTTGACACTTCTTTTTCTAGTTATACGGATTACAATTATTTTTAAATGTGTCAATGATTACTATCGTAATGACGGTATGGAAACACTTCACTTGTGATATTAACATATCACGCAGAAGGATGGTGAGGTGTAAACAAAAATGTTTGCAGGAAGTCAATTTATCACCATGGTGGTCATGGGTCCCATTTTGCCTCCAAAATGGACCTATGCCCTCAAGGACAAAAACGCGGTTTAAAAAAATAAATTATTTTAATTATCTTGCTAAGGGAATTCCAAAACATGGGTTAGGTTAATTATATAATTTAAACCATTTAAATTTAATTAAATCGTTACATTAACTTACCCAAAAATAAATAAATTTAATTCAATTATTTTAATTATCTCATTAAGGGAATCCCACCACCTAAACTAACTTACTTAAATAAATTTTACCATTTAAATTTACTTTACCTAATAGTTGAATCTCACCTATGAATATTCTAAGGTCACTTAATTAAAACAACCTTAAAAAACATCATACTAAAATAAAACCCCAATATCCCTAAAGTTTTGCACACTATTTAGCATAGTCATTGGATCAGTTACATCTCCATCGTAGGATTATTTTTTCCCTAAAATCAAAAGTGAGGATATATCTTTTAAAACCTAAGTATTTTTCATTTTTATTTCTTCACCACTTTCCAGGTTCATTCAGATCTCCATTTAATTTTTTTTATTTTTAGGAATGATTGTAGAGAGCTCATACACAGAGTATCAAGGCCATGCTTCTTATCATTCCATCCATGGTAGGACATAAGGATATATACATACATACATACATACATACATATATATATGATTTGCAGAGAGATATATATTTATCAAACTATGCATGTATATATTTTTTGAAAAAGATTTACCAAGAAAGTATGTATGTGTGTGTGTGTGTGTGTGTAGATATATATATAAAGGTTGGGTGCATAGTTTAAAGCCTCTGGGGGTGATTTGCAGCTTTAATGGCCATGAGGCCTGAGTAGAGGGGGGATGGTTTACACTAGTATGGGGGACCGGGTAGGATAGTCATCCCACCTCTACCCTTGTTTATTTATTTTGTTATTTTTAAACATAAACCATCCACCTCTATGGCCATACGACCTTAATAAAAACAACACCCCTTTTTTATATATAAAAATAAATTCTCCACTAAAGAATACGGCTAGGTATAAATCCATTTCACTCTTTTTAACTAAAACATTTTTTAATCAAACTTTATTTATATAGATCCCTATACGTGTGTGTGTGTGTGTGTGTGTGTGTGTGTGTGTGTGTGTGTGTGTGTGTGTGTGTGTGTGTGTGTGTGTGTGTGTGTGTGTGTGTGTGTGTGTGTGTGTGTGTGTATTATAATCATAATTAGAGAGTCTATTTTTAATTCTTTGAAGAGCTAATAATTTTTTTGATTTATTACAGAGATAGCAGGGAAAAGTTTAGTGGTGAATATTTCTAATTTGGAGAATATTCCATATTTGGAAATTTTGAAAAGGAAATTTTTTTTAGAGTAGGTCAGTGTACTGTTCACCTAAAATTTCCAGTATATTTTTTTTAAGGGTTAGCTTCACCTACTATTGAAAAATACTCCTATATAAACATAGGTAATTTGTCACGTAGTAAATTGGTAACTTACTAGTAAGGTATTGTCTGAATAATAATCAAGTGAAGTGTGAAATTTTGAAGTACCATCATATGCATGACAATAAGTGTAAATTATATTCAAAACGCATAACTAAGGTGTTGATCAGATTGATTAATGGATATGCATGATAAGTAAGGATTTACAGATGAGTGACAAGAAAGGCTTGTTGACGCATGACAAGTAAGATTTGCATACGCATGACAAGCAAGGGTTGCTAACGCATGAAAAGGACGAAGGGTTTTGACATATGACAAGGGTTATTGACACATGAAAAATGTTGTTAACACATGACAAAGATTTAGTGATGCATGATAAGGGTTTAAAGTCCACAGTGATGCACAATAAGGGTTCAGATTCTAGAGTGATGCATGAAAAGGGTTCAGAGTCCAGAGTGATGCATGATAAGGTTTCAAAGTCCAAAGTGATGCATGAAAAGGCTTAGCGATGCACGACAAGGGTTTAACTTCATATTCTAGATGGGAGATCGGTTCCCAAAACAAGTACTCAATGGAAGTTGTTGTGCTCGGAAGACCCAAAAGGTAACCAAAATATCTCAAAATTCAACATTGTTCAAGTATTTTGTAAACTCTTATGTTAATGATACAACTACCAACAACACCCATAGAACTACCATTGGTATCAATCAGAGTATAGACTATGTGGAAGGTATTATTGAAGTGGGCATGGCTTCAACACAATATCAACCAAATGATACCTATGATGACAACATGTCAAAGGTTGAATATATTCATGTTGAGATGTCAAAGCTTGAAGATATTCCTATTGAGGTTTCATAGCTTGAAAATATTTTTGTTGAGGTATAACCAAGAGAGGATCAAGATATCTCAAATACTCAGTAAAATGTAACACCAAAATCAAATTAAAATTCAGGTTCACGAAAGAAGAAACCGGATGATCGTGATATTCCTAAAAATTTCTAGTTGTAAAAGTAAAACTTTGAAAGAAAAAAAGAATATGTGGACACTTGGTAGGACATAAGTTTGAATGGGCTGCTAAATTTCCTTTTATTGAACCTGTAGAGCTAGCTAATTATGAATATATCCTAACTGAATATATATGTGTAATATGTACATGGAAACTATGAAAGTGGCAAAAAAATGCAACTGAAATGGGACACAATTGAAAAACATTTTGGAAACCAATATGTGACTATACAGTGGTAGGATGGACATAAAATAAAAACACACAGATTTTAAATTGAAAAAAAATGTATGCATGTTAAATATGCAACAGAGTATGAATCGAAGAAGAAAAGACAGACATCTCGTGGAAAAGGGTAGAACAATCACATCACAAATTGGTAAGGTGATTCAATCAAATTTTCATGCTAAAGAATATAATTCTCTACCATATTCCATATCCTTAAGAATGGAATACATATTTCATATTTCATTGATTTCAAATTTTTGTTTCAATATAATGGAATGCACAACATTCCTCAATCTCATTGGTCAGACAACAGTGCATGGGAAATGGCTAAATTCCTTACAATTATTGAAAAGGAAGGTTTGAAAGAGAATGTAAACAATGCAAAGTTTATCTCTCTATAAATTGATGAAGTAACATCAGTTGACAACACCTCATGGGTATATACTTTTGAAAATAATATAAGGAAAACACATATGTTGGGTGTACAGAAAATGGTTGAAAATTGTAATATCGAAAACAAATATAAAATAGTTGTTTCCAATTTGAAAGATATTGTTGGCATGACTAAATATGAAATTGCTACAAACTTGGTGTAGATGGTGCATTAGTTATGCAGGTTCATCGAATTGGTCTATGTGTTTGATTAAAAATAATAGTAGCCCCTTATATGCTTGCAATTCATTATATGGCTCATAGAATGAATCTAACATAGAAAATAGTTATCAACTTTGAAAATGTTTCAAAAGTAAATGACCTTATCAAAGAACGACATTCTTATATGTCAGGTAGTCCAAAGCAATTTATTGAGTTTCAAAATTTTACAATTAGAATTACAGATGGCAAAAATATTCTAAAGGATGTTGATACAAGGTGGATTTATTTGTATGAGCCTTTATGCAGAATTTATGAGGAGTATCCATCGTTGGTTGGTTTCATGCACAAATATCATCATGAAGTTGACAAGGCTAGGATTTTTTGTTTTGTTTAACGGATCTAGAAACATATCTTAAATTGGTTGGAATTATACCAATTTTGAAGGATATCAATACACTAATGAAGAATGCACAAGAGAGATCCATCTATATTGTTGATTTTATTCGGCTAAGAAAACGGGTATGTCAGTCTCTTTTAGAACAAAGTTTTGATACACCTATTTTTGATAGATGGAATTTTTTATTAATGTTAATAATATGAATAATTATTTGAGATTTAATATCCATGATCACCTTTGTATCAATGTTAATGGGAGGGAGATACCACTACACAGTTTGTAAAAACTTCAAGATATTCTAGGATCAGAAAGAGAAGAATTTTCTTCAAATCGTGTTTTTTTTAATCTGTTACACTTGATACATGAACAAAAATTTAAAAAATCACAATCATTAGCATCCAAAATTAGAGAGCATTTTAGTAAAGATTAAATTCTTGAAGTTATGGGAGTGATGAATCCAAATTTTTGTAATACTACATGTGTTCATGAATTTTTTTTAAGTAAGCTATTTCATAAATCCATGGGTATAATAATGGATCATTTCAAAAAGAAATTAGAGGTCAATAGTATATAAAAATTTATACTTAATAAAGTCTCAATCATCTGACTTTACAACAACAATACTTAACTAGTATCATTTTTTAAATGAACCTTAGGAGAGTGATGTAATTACAAGGCTCTGGAAAAAAAATCTACCAAAGTAGTGTGTTACATGAAGACATCAGTGAATATTTTTGATTATATGTTTTTTTTCCAAACAATGATTTTGGGATGTATGTGATGTGAATCCAGCTGCAAGAGGTTGAAATACCTCCAAAAACACACATAAACAGCTTTGCAAATAAAACCAGGAGTTTCAAAATAGCTTACTTCTCATTCTGGAATTCACACTGATCTATTACATCATTACAATTCTCCTTTTATTTCAAGACTACTCTAAAACCCTAAAATGCCAAAAACCCTAAAATGCCAAAAAACCCTAAAATGCAAAACAACTCAGATTGACCCCAAAATTTGCGTGCCAAATATGCATTCATAAATTAGGGCTCACGCGAAATTTGGACTTATTCTGACAAGCACAACAAAAGTTATTAAATTTCTAAGACTTAGTCAAAAGCGGAAAAAACATTCGGAGCCAATTTTAGGCCACTAGATGACGGAATCCGAGCCCAAAAACGTGCCTAAATGAGCACAACCTTGTAAGCAAAGTTGTCCCCAGCATAGTACTAATGTATATCTACCACCCTGTAAAATTTCAGGACGATCCAACGGTCGGATCAAAAGTTATGGCCTCTGCAAGTTATGCTCCCACATCACTATGAAGGAAGAAAGGGTTTTCAGTGCTTTATCTTTTCTAAAATCAAAACTAATAAATAGGTTGGATAAAAATATAGAAATTTATATGAGGTTGTATGTTTCACACTACTCCATGGACACGTTTCCTTTTGACAGAGTTATTGCACATTGGAGTTCCCTTTCTGAAAGAAGAGGTGTTAATAATATAATTGCAAATACAAATTTTCTCAACGATGAGACTAGATTTGGTGCATTTTCTAAATCTATAGAGAAAATTTTGACTCTGAATAAGTTATTTAAAATGGATTTTTTTAACTCTATATATGATTTCAAATCTTATAGGTATCACCTTACATTTATTATTTATCACCTGAAATGTTAAACTTTTTTATGTATTCAATTTCATAGTAATATATTCAAATAGAATTGTTTATAATTAGATGTAAGAAAATCGTAATGAGACTAGATTTGGTGTGTCCTCTATCTCTGCAGATGCAATGATCGACTATGAGGAGGCTATTGAAAATGGATTGTTTCAACTCTAGTTATCATTTAAGATGTTACAGGTATGAACTTACATTTATTCAAATAGAATTATTTATAATAATCATGTTTTATTTATGTGGTATTTTGGTATTTTCAAACCTCTTTGATGTTGTGCTTGTAAAATGCATTTTTGGAACACTATTTTGCAAGGCCTTCAGATTTACATTTTTTGTCACTGTTCTAGTTGATCTGCTCTAGTCGTCGTCAAATGAGCACTACATTCTTGACACTTGTGTCACTGTCGACATGCACATGATTGATTTAATTTTCTTATATCAAATATGAATATTACTTTATCTTCATTGTATTTCAATTTCTTTCTTATCTCAGATCTTGTAACATCCAATCTATAAATATTTTATCTTTTTTTTTATCGAAAACATGGGTTGAAATCCATCCTAGGAATCTCTCACTTCTCGGGACTAACATTTTCAGGAAATCCGCCCATCCATTTGCTATTCCATTTTTTCGTGTTGAGATCTCTTGATTTATAGGTCATCTAGCTCACTGCGAAGGAGAATTTCTCATTTTGCACCCCTATACATCATCATCCCATAGAGAGGTATCTTAAACCCTCTCATACTTGGAGTTATAATAAATTTTTAAAATTTATTTTGGTATTTTTAAACTACTTTGATGTAGTTTTTGTGACATGCATTTTTGGAATACTATTTTTTAAATATTGTAATTAGACATAAGATAATAATAAATAAAGTGTAATTAATCAAACACAGTTTGAATTATTCATCTTACATATTTTGCATTTTACATACTTAAACACAATTTAGGGTATCCATTTTACATATTTTGCATTGTAAATAATTATAATTTTAACATTAAAGCAAATTCATTCCATGCATATTTTTATATCATTACAATTCATAATCTAAAATTTCTATATATAAAAAATATATAAATTTCATATTACAAGATAATATGTGTAAAAAAATGAGATTCCATGAAAACCATTGCAACGTGCAAGCAGAGGTGATTCTTCCTAAGGAAAAACTATTATGTGATTCTTCATAAGGATTTTAAGAAGGGTTATAGAGGTAATGTGAAGAAAACTGTTATAGAGTTCAAATTTTACAAGTAGAGAGAAGAATATTTTGTTGTATTAGCTGGAAGAGAATCATTACATCAATCTGCTTCATTAAGATTTTATATCAAAAGCTATGTATTTACAAAAACATGAAATATTGAAGATACTCAAGTCATGTGAAATGTTCTATCCAATTAAATTACGTGTAAAAAAATTATATTCTATGAAAAACATTGCATTGTAAATAATTACACTTTCAACATTAAAGAAAATGCATCCCATACATATTTTGATATCATTACAATTCACAATCTAGAATTTCTATATATAACAAAACAAAAATTCTAGATTGCAAGATAAAACATGTAAAAAATGAGATTCCATGAAAACCATTGCAATGTATATTAAACTTTAAAGATTCTTCAATTTAAATAAATATTCAACTTTAAGGTTTCAAACTGCAACATTTTTCAAGTTTTAAGTTTTGTAAACATTTTTCAACAAATACAATTACACTTATAGTATAATCTCAAACATTAACAACTTCCCCACACCCACTTTCCTTTTTCGTTTCTTTTGTGACTTTTGTGTCACTTCCCCAATCACTTCTTTATTCCCTACTTGAAGAATTCTAGAATTTAAAAGATCTTCCATAGCAATATTTAAGTTCTTAACAATTGCTTCATCTTCCTTTGAAGCATCTCCATGGGATAAAAAAGAAGGATCTACAAATGCCTTTGTCTTGAACAAAATATTTGTGTCCATGTCATTTTCTTTAATAATCTGCTTCAAAGTATTGTTTTTCTTGTTAACCAAACCAATAATCTACTTAAGCTACATTGCCATGGATAAACTTTTCTTAGTTGTTTCCAGGTGAACTTGGAACACCTTTTCTTGAATTTTTAAATTTTCATATTTCAATTACAACAAAAAAATTGAGCTCAATTAAAACATATTATTAAAAATTGAAAATAATACAAAATATGATATAAAATTGAATTTTATAACTTGTAATTTATAATACTTACAACAACTTTATCTCTTTCAACATTTTGTGATTTCTACCAAATATTTATCCTTTGACCATTTTTTGTAATATTTCTAGCCTTCAACGTTAATATTTTCTAATTTATAGATAACTTTATCTAAAACAATGTCTTGATAACTATAACTATATGTTATAGTATCACCTTGTGCTTGGTTTAGTAAGGCATCTATCTTATCTCGATGATTTTAGACTGCAGCATATACAATATACCTTTGGATATGGTTATCAAAATGATTCTTAATTTGGACTTAATTAACACTTTATCCCTTAGATCCCACTATTTAAGTTGACTTAGACTAGGCATAAAAAATTCTTGGACATGGGCTTCACACTCATTAGAAATCAAGTTATCCAAAAAAAATCTAGTCAACTAATCAATATCCAAAAAGTATGGTGAAGAAGATGGGGAGCTTGAGGCTTGAGGTATATATGTTACCTATTGTTTCCATTGTGTTCACTAATCCTATTTGTGATAAAAATAAATTTAAATATTAAAAATGGAAGCAATTTTAAAAATTAGAAGTTGAAAATGTCATCCAAATAACCGTCCTAGATATTTGCATAACTTGTATACACATTATGGCTCTTAGCTCCTCATTGAAGGTTGCGCATACTCAAGTTCGGTTGGCACATTTCCTTGGTTAAAGTTTTCCCTTGTCACCCCTTCTTTTTCCTCAAGCGCCCTTGCGCACTTTGTATTCTCCCCTTCCACTTTCCTTTTCCTCTTTGTTCTAATCCTCCCCTGGGACCACCTCCTGTGCATTCACTTTCTTCCTAAGCAAATTCTTCACCCTGCGTGCATCTAACACTTACTTCAATTAGCTAAGTCCCTGGCTCTCTCATGCGTCGTGCCCATCATTTTGTAAAGGTTACTCCTTGAATAAGCATTCTCTACTCACCAGTTTACCTCATTTCCCCATGCATGCTCGTCCCTCTGTGCCTTCATTGATTTTCTTCACATGCCCTTTCCTCTCGCCTTCTTTTGCACCCTTTTATGCCAGGTCATCTTCTTACATACTTGATTGTGCCACACACAACCATTCAAAGTATACCATCAGGGTAGCGAATCCTTGTAGCAAATCAATGACTGGCACGTGGTAGAAATGACAAATATTTGCATAATTGGCCATCATTTCAGCCAATCAGTATGTGCCACTTGTTTTGTGTGTGCTAATGACTTTGACATCTTTTGACATGTCGTAGCTTCTTCTAAAGATCTCATATCAGTGTGTGACTAGACTTGTCAGAGATATGTTGAAATCATCAATAGTGCTAGACATTCAAATTCAAATTCTTGGTAGATCTGGTAAGTGAGAAATGGGAAAACGTCTCTCTAAGCATTGATGAGAAAATCCACATGCTCCAACCACTGGATTTAATCTGATCTGCCCTACTTCCTTTTTCAACATGCCAAATAGGCTTGGGGAAGCGTATTTTATAGATCTCTGGGTGGATTCGTAGGAAATAAATGCTTCTTGTTAGTGGTTACATTTCAAATTTGAATTTTCCCTCCATCTCTTCTCTTTCTAAAGATTCATCTATAAATGTAAGAGCTAGGCTCATTTTTTATACTGGAAACTTTGTATCCTTACAAATTCTGTTAAGGACTTCATATTCTCTATATTTTGAGTTGCAGACCTCTAGATATGTCTCTCGCATGTGGATATCAGCCTCCTTCATCATTGTAATAGCACTGTGCATTTATGGAAGTAATAGAAACATCGTTTTGTGATTATTATTTGTCATAATGTGTTTACATTCCTTCTTCTTACCTTTTATTTTGCATTGCGTGCTAGTGGTGAAATTTCACATCCCTTACAGTTCCTTATTTGGTTGCATTCCATGAGAATGATTTGGTAAATACGTGTTTAGCTGTGCTACTCGTGCCTAGCCTCCTTTCACACATTTCCTGTCATTTTCACTCAAAACAAGATAATGTGCATCCCTCTTTTCTGGTGATATCATCTTCTATCATAGGTTTCCTTTCATGTTATCCTTCTATCCATGGTCCCTTGGCATTGTTAGCTTAGTTTCCCCTTCTAGCACTAAGAGTAGTAGTAGTAGTAGAAATAGATAGAGGAACCAGCCTTCTCTAGAGATCCGTCCCAAGCACGTAAGGTTCCAAAACTTGGGGGTGGTTCCATTGTGGTCTCAAACACATCGGCTCTTCAAACATTAGAGATGTGCGTGCACATTTGAGAAACCAATAGTTTTTGGCATGCCCAGTGGGACCAACATTAAAATCTCAAATTTCATATCTCTAAGTTCTAGTGTGTGGAATTAGTATTTCATCCTTTGAAGGCTCATTTAAACACATCTGTGACTCCCAGCATTTTTAAATATCTATTTTAGCAGCCTTGAGCACCTTTCATGAGAACAGTGCACACAAAAAACAATGCAGGAACTGAATATTCTTTTGAATACCTCCAGTTATCCCTGAGAATAGTTCATTCCAGAAATCCCACGCATGTATCCCCATCTCCATCTTATCATGCCCATTCAACTCCTAAAAATAGAAAACCTATGCACCCTAAAATGGCACATCAGCCACCTCCTCCACTGACAAAATTTTCCAACTTTAGTGGAGGAATTCCCTTGGTTCTTTTTGTGCAACATGATATGCAAACGTTCTCAAGAGTATTCCATACTTTACCAGTGAGAATCAAGTCACCCCTCAAGAGTGTAGCCAGGATGTAGCTAATGTGTGTTCACTATACCTAATCACACATGATGATGTAGGATTTAAGCTACTTGCAGCCTCTTTTAAAGATAAATTGCTCTAATGGTACCAAGGCCTGAGACTTAGATCTATCACCACCTAGGATGAGCTAGGAACATCTCTTTGTAATTACTTTGAAGATAAGTCATATCACATATCTTTGCTGGATCAAATGACAACAAGGAGGGAAGCCAACGAGTAGATGACTAATTTCAACATCAAATTTTAGAAGACTTGGGATAGAATCCCTCTTGTGGTAAGACCTATAGCCCAACATGCCTTCCTATATTATCTGAAGGTGCTCAATAGTGATATCTCAGTCATGATCCAATCCATTATAGGTAGGACTTTACCAGTTGCTTATAATATTGTAGTAAGGGAAGAAAATAGTCTTATTCAAGTGGGAAAGATAGCTCCTAGACCACCTATGCCCTTGCTCCCAAAAATGTCACAAATGCCCCAGCCTTCTATGACCCCTATCCATGCTCCTGAGCAAAGCGTGCAACCAGTTGCCTCAACATCCAACTCTCTAGCGCAACAAAATGAGGATGAAGAATTTAAGGCCTTGGTTAGAAAATTGTCAAACAAGGTTGTTTCATTAGAGAAACAATAGGCGCAAGCCTATAGAGGCAATTCTAATCAGGTGCATGGCCAAAGAAATCAGCCTTAGTGGAATCAATATGGAAATCAAAGATAAGTGCCCAACCAGCATAATGATAGATGGCATCCCAATGCACATATGCCCTTGTAAATTGTTCCCCCCACGCCTTTTCTTCTAGCACTTAGTGTGAGTCAGGTGCTTGTTCCAGTTCAGAACAATTTGTCTTAAGAGTCAGAATGGTGCTTCCCTTGCAACCACGGGGGGTTCATTAGCTAGGAAATATCCTAGCACGTGGTTCATATTGAGGTAATTAAAATTAATAAAATTAAATTCAATATATTGGTAGACATGAGGGGGTGAAAGGGTTTAGTTTATTAATATTTTGAATCAGGTATTGGGGGTAGGTTAGAGAGGTGGGCCAAAAGAAAGGGAGGTTTAATTTTAATATAAAACTAAAAAAATTGAACCCTAGTTTTTAAAAGTAAATACCTTAAAATTGTAAAAGGAGTGTGTTCATAAAGTTAAATTATAATCTCTTTTTGAATAAAGAAATATAAATTAAGAGATTCTTAACCAAGAAATAATAAGATGGTAGATAACTAGGATAAGAGTATGCTTTTCAACACAAGTGATATTATTTTAACCATCTTAATTATTTGAAGAACTATTGATAAATGATTAAAGCTTAACATATATAAGGTGATTTGTAATAGGTCTTCAATGGCTTCAAACTATCTTCTGAGAGGAAATGCATATTAAAAAAAATTGAGTGAGAAATATGATATATTTTTTATTTAATATATTAGGGTAGAAATAAAAAGGTGTAGATAAAATTGTAATTGAAAAATGGGTAAGTAATATACATGGAAAAAAAGGGGGTATTTTTCTTCTAATAATATAACAAGAGGGGGTATTATCAATTGAATAATAAGAGGTAAAAACTAGAATTTAAGATATTCTTTAATGCCCTTCGAACCCACCTGTTAGACCATACTTTTACTAAGTGAACCCCCTATGCTTGCAACATGCCTCATAGTCAATATCATTGTGTCAATGTTGTGCGCGCCTAAGCTTTCATGATCTAGAATGCTTCAGCATGTGAGCCTTCAGCAAGTGCTCCTGAAGTAGAAAACCAAGAGAGACAAGAAGCTCCTCTAGATAAAAATTTGATGTTCTTTGGTGTGGAGGACTTATGTGCAATCAACCAAACAATAGACTATATAAATAGACCACGCACCCAAGTTGCAGAAAACACAAGATATGAGAAGAGAACGTTAGAATCAAGTGCATAGGTCATGATCTCAGTGACACAAGTAGATCCTCAGAAGCAGAAGGATGCAACCAATATATCCAGTAGTAAAAGTTCCCATGTACCTACATAAGATATCCCACGCAAATCTCCTTATGAATTAATTCAGGCCCCTCCTTTGGTAGGTCAATCCTCTGCTCTAACTTAAGTCCAGACTTCCATGCCTGAACATTAAAGAATGGATGTTGTTCCCCAAATGCACAAAACAAGGGGCCTTCCATTTAGCATTGTGCACTAGATGAAGAGAACAAACATGAATGTCACAATGTGGGATGCCCTGACCATTCCATCTTAGTGTGATCTGTTGCATGAAGCTCTGGTGCAACTCCCACAGACTGATCCATTTGTAAAGAAGCCACATGTTGCTATTAACATCTTCTAAGAAGAGGAGAAGCTAGTACTTCTGTGATACTTAAAAAAATTGTTTATGTCTTAGGTCTGAGATATAGCCCTTTATCTAAAGAAGTCTTGCAACTTGATGACTCAAATGTCACCACCTTGGGAGTTATTAAGGATCTTGAGTTAACCCTCCATGCATGTCCAATCCTAACAATAACTCAAGATGTATCAATGACTGACCTACCTCCTTTGTTTGCCCTATGTCTGTCAAGGGACTTTACTGCTAAAGCGGGTGGTTAGTTGTCTTCTTATTGGTCTCATATGTTACTCAAGACAAGGTATGGAACCTGGTTTACCATACAAGTTGAGCCTATATTTTCCTATTATGTAGAGTCATATGTCTCATCCCCTCTCCAAGCCAACTATTTAAACCAATAAAATCAAGATTTGGTTCCTGAAGAGCAGTCTCTTCCATGCTCTATTCTTGACCTAGTACTTGATGAATGGGCAGAGAGGCACCATAAATTTGATCCATATGTTGAAGAATTAGAAGCTTATGAAACTAGGCTTGGTACTTACTGCATCCTTTAAGAAGAAACTATGTTATCGCTCACACTCAAGAAAGAAAAATTTGAACTAGGTCTGTGGAAGTTGTACTTTGATGGATCCAGAAGCAGAAACAGCATGGGAGAAGAAGTGGTTATCATCTACCCTAAGGACAAGAAATTATTCTTCATGCATAGGTTGCAGTTCACATGTTCTAACAATTTGGTAGAGTATGAAGCACTGGTCCATGGCTTTCTCATTACTTAGAAGAAGAAAATTAAGATGTTGCAGACCTTTGGGGACACAGAATTGGTTATCCACTAGGTTATCAATAAATGTCAGAAAAAGAAAAATCTTCTCAAATCTTATAAGCATATATTTTGGGACCTCCTTGAGAACTTTGATGCTCTAAATCTGTAGGTGGTTCCACATAAAATGAACAAGGAAGCCAACCAGATGGTCGTGATTGGTTCACAATTCTCTCCTGCTAAGGAATTTTTCAAAGGAAACACTCAACACATCAAGATGGTGATCATACCATCCATTCCAGATAACAACACTAGCTAGAAATTATTTGAGAGTGACATGTAGATCATCCAGTTTATCCAGAATGAATTTGATTTCTCTTCAAGCATGCAAGATGACTTGCATGAAAACTATGGTGACCAAGTGATACAGGTAAAGACAAACAAGTTTCCTAAAGGGCTGGTCACCTTAGAAAAAATATTTAGCCCTGATGATGAGTTCAAAGGTGAAGAAAGGTACATGCATGCCATGCAAGAAGACTACTCCCTAGTCACTATTGCGTGTGAGAAAGAGTAATTTCTCAATAAATCTTGCGCACATGAAGATAAGCATGCCTTCATCTCTCTCTATCAAAAATACAGTGATATCTTCACATGAGAGTATGAAGACCTCAAAGGATTTAATCAAAATGTTGTTCAACACTCCATTGACCTAGATCCTAGTATCAAGCCTATCAGACATAAGCGATGGCTAGTCAATCCAAAGATAGAGCCCCTAATGAGGAAGGAATTATCCAAACTCATTGAGAAATAAATATTTTTCCCACCAAATACTCTACCTGGGTCGCAAATCTAGTTCCAGTGCACAAAAAGAATGACAAAATCATACTTTGTGTTTATTTCAGAGATTTGAACAAGGCATATTTGAAATATCATTATCCTTTTCCTTCAATGGATTAGATTCTGTAGAATGTGGTTGGCGTGCAGAGATTCTCCATGCTAGAGGGATATTCAAGTTTTAATCAAATCCTGGTTAAGGAAAAGGATCAATTCAAAACCGTGTTTACAACCAAGTGGGGAATATATGCATATCAGAAAATTCCCTTTGGTTTTTCAAATGCGTGGGCGCCACATTTTAGCATGACATGGATATTACCTTCAGAGGTTACATCAATGATTTCATCTTGGTTTACCTTGATGACATAATAATTTTTCTCAAAGAAGAGCACAGATCATATAGCGCACCTAGAGGAATTCTTTGAGAGATGCAGAAATTTTGGGGTGTCTCTTAACCCTAAGAAGTGCAATTTTGCGATGGCGCGAGGCAAGATTTTGGGCCATGTAGTTTCAAAAGATGGTATTGTAATTGATCTTGATCACATTTAAGCCATCATATCTCTTTCCCTGCCAGTGTAAAAAAGGCCCTACAGTCCTTCCTTGGCAAGATCAATTATGTTAGGCATTTTATCCCTAATTTTTTAGGACTGGTTCGGCCCATCACCTTGATGTTCAAAAAGGACATATCCTTCAGATGGAAAGCAGAAGGAAAATAAATCTTCAACAAAATCAAGCAAGAAATTACTTGTGCGCCAACACTTATCAATCAATATTAATCAAAGGATTTCATCCTTTATGCTTATGGAACTGATGAGAGTGTTTTGTTATCCTAACAAAAGAAAATGAACAAGGGTTAGAACAACCAGTGGCCTTATTCACCTAGACACTGAAGGATTATGAACTAAGGTATAGTTACACAGAAAAGAAATTATTCACCATTATGTACGTACTCAAGATATTCAAGAGTATGCTCGCCACCAATCATATTAAGGTGTTAGTCTCTCAATATTCTGTTAAAAACTTCATCATGGGAAAAGAAATCAGTGAGAAAAGAGCATGATGGTTAACCAAAATCATGGAGTATGATGCAACTATCAAGGCCACAAAATTGATAAGAGGTAGTGCACTATATAGGTAGATTGCTAAGGATGCACAGAATGAATATGAGGCTTCATTATTTCTGGATGAGGACCTCCCATATGTAGAACTTGAATAGAATGCATATCTTGGCACACATGATTAGATGAATGACACGATCACATTCCTTTCCAAGGGTGCATACCCTCATAGTTTAAACAAAGAAAAGAGAATACATCTGAGGTTATAATGTATCCCTTATATGTTAAGTGATGGACTTATCTTCAAGAAGAATCTTGATGGCATGTTGTTAAGATGTATCAATGGTGCACACACTGAAAAAGTGCTAGCAAAATTTCACGATGGATTTCTGGTGGACACTTCTCTACCAAAACTATAGCAATAAAGATCATAATGGCAGGTATATTTTAGACTACTCTATTTTCAGATGCACAAAAGTGGGTCAAAAATGTAAGGAATGCGCTTTCTTTGTAGGAAAGAAAAGTTTGGTAGGACTTCCCCTTTGAAAAATCCAAGTAGATCAACCTTTTACGCAATGGGGTCTCGACTTCATAGGAATTATCAATCCACCTTCAAGCACTAGACATAAGTGGGTGTTGACAGCTACAGATTACTTCACTAAATGGACAGAAGCTGTCTTGCTCAAGGAATCAACCGATTCAGTTATCCTTGAATTTATCAAAGGTATAGTCACAAATTTTGGCGTTCCTCAAACCATTATCTCTGATAATGCAAAAGCTTTCCTTGGGACCAAAATCACTAATTGAGATCTAAATTTGGGCATTTATCTCAAAAACTCTTCCAGCTATTACCCCCCAGGAAATGGTCTAGCAGAGTCAACAAACAAGAACCTGATCAGAATTATGAAGCGTATAATGAACATCAGCCATAGACGGTGGCATACAAAAACCTCGTGTGCACTCTGGGCAGATACAATCACAGTCAAAAAGACAATAGGAACTTAACCTTACAAGCTTGGCTATGGTAAATAGGCTACCCTTCTTTTGACACTAGATTTGAAATAATTAGCGCTTGCCCAACAGCTGGAATTTGAAGGTGTAGACCAGAGAGAAATCAAAATGGCATAGCTGGTTGGTCTTGAAGAACTAAGGAACTCTGCCATGATCAACAACATCAAAAAGTAACAAATAAATGGTTCGAAAAAAAGGCTAGGCCTCAAGCTTTCAAGATTGGGAACTTGGTTTTAAAATGGGATGCTGACAGAGCTAAATCATGGTGCCATTAAAAGTTTGATGCACTTTGGAGCGGCCCATACATCATCATTTCCTGCAAGGAGGCTAACTCTTTTGAGCTAACTCATCTTGATGGAGGCACACTATAAATCCTAGTAAATGGAATCTATCTCAAACCCTTCCATTAAGATTTTTACATTATTTTGTATATATTAGAGTAGTTTCAATTCCTCCAAGTGTGTTGCGCACACATTGTTTGTTTATACATAGTTCTTTCTTCTCGCGTACTTCTTTCACACACTCTTCTATTGCCTCTAAATGTAGAGCTTCTTTCAGTAGTTGCAAGATTCAAAATGAGATTCAAGAAATGATCTTTTAAGTGACTACATGGGTAGCTTCATGATTACGTAGCAGACTTCATGCCCAATGGATGCTTCAGGATACTGATCTCCTTCATCTAGTAGGTAGATGGTCCCGAAATTCACCAAAACTACTATCCAAATAACCCTCCTAGTTATTTGGATAACTTCTATACACATTTTGGCTCTCAACTCCTCATTAAAGGTTGTGCGCACTTAAGTTTGGTTGGCACATTTCCTTTGTTATAGTTTTCCCTTGATGCCCTTTCTTTTTCCTCAAAAGCCCTTACGTGCTTTCTGTTCTCCCCTTCCACTTTCCTTCTCCTCTTTGTTCCAATCCTCCCCTGCGCCCACCTCTTGCGCATTCTCTTTCTTCCTAAGTAGCTTCATCACCTTGCGTGCATCTCACACTTTCTTCAATCAGCTAAGTCCCTAGCCCTCTTGTATGTTGTGCACATATTTTTGTAATGGTTCTACCTTGACCATGTGCTCTCTACTCACCATTTTTCCTCATTTCCCCACATGCGTCATGTGCATGTCTCTCTACATCTTCCTCTATTTTCTTCCGCATGCCCTTTCTTCACACCTTCCTTTGCAACCTTTTGTGCTAGGTCATCTTCTGACATGCTTGAGTGATCCATGCCTGAGTATCCAAAGCATGCCAACAGGGCGTCGAATCCTTGTAGCAAATTAATGACTAAATCATGGCAAAAACGACAAATATTTGCATAGTTGACCATCATTTCACCCAATCCACACATGCCACTTGTTTTGCAAGCACTGACGACTCTGACATCTTCTAACAGTTGTATCTTCTACTACAAATCTCATATTAGCGTACACCTAGACTTTTTAGAGAGATTTTGACATCAACTACAGTGCTAGACATTCAAATTCAAATTCTTGGTGGATCTATAAGGTCAGAAATGGGAAAACGTCTCTCTAACAATTGATGAGTAGATCTGATTTCTCCAACCACCTAATTTAATCTGATTTTCCCTCCTTCCTTCTTCAACATGCCAAACAGGCTAGGGGAAGCGTATTTTACAGATCCTCAGGTTGATTTGTAGGCATTAAATGCTTCTTGTTGGTGGTTTCATTTCAAATTCAATTTTTCCCTCCTCTTATCTTTCTATAGATTCATCTATAAATGTAAGAGCTAGGATTATTTGTTATGTTGGACACATTGTATCCTTACGCATTCTGCTAAGGACTTCATATTCTTTGTATTTTGAGTTGCATACCTCTAGATCTGGCTCTCACATGTGGATATCAGCCTCCTTCATCATTGTAATAGCACTGTGTATTTCTTGAAGTAATAGAAATGTCATTTTGTGACTATTGTTTGTCCTAACATGTTTGCATTCCTTCTTCTTTCCTTTTCTTTTTCGTTTCATGTTGGTTGTGCCATTTCACGTCCCTTATAGTTCCTTATTTTGTTGTGTTCCATGACAATACTTTGGTAAATACATGTTTAGCTGTGATACTCCTTCCTAGCCTCCTTTCACACATTTCCTATCATTTCCACTCAGAATAAGATAGTGTTCATCCCTCTTTTCTTGTGCTATCACCTTCTAGTGTAGGTTTCCTTTTATGTTATCCTTCTATCCCTAGTCCCTTGGCATTGTTAGCTTAGTTTCCCCTTCCAGAACTAGGAGTAGCATTAACAGTAGAAATAGATAGAGGAATCAGCCTTCTCCAAGCATCTGTCCCAAGTGCGCAAGGTCCCACAACTTGGGGGTTGTTCCATTGTGGTCTAAAACACATGGGCTCTTCCAAGATCTAAGATGTGGGTGCACGTTTGAGAAACCAACAGACAACAAATACATCAAAATGGAAACATACCTACGGGCCCTTAATCATATCATGTGTATCAAAAAAACCTATTGGCTCAGTGCTATCAATTCCCAAATAATATTCATCCTAATTAATTTGATTTAAAACATATTTTACCATTATACTAGGCACACCACAAACATAGATATTGGGAAATTTAGAAGGAATGTTTAGTGTCCCTCTGGGGGCCAGAAGTGTCATGCATTTACCAGTGGTATTTCTTCCTCTTGTTGGAACTTTGAATTGAAATGGTGGTATTGGTGGAGGAGGTGGCATCATTTGAATATATGGCAATGAACTGGAATGCATTTTCAAGTGCAAGAACAAAATCATTACTAACTTATATAAAAAATTGTTAAAAAATACAAAAAAGCAATAATTTTATACCTTGCTGAAAGGGAACCTGTACCAGTTGCGTCTGAGTTTGAAATGATTATGTTGGATGTCTGGGTGGTTGGAGTGGTAAAGTAGGATGTTGCACTTACTGAGATTGAATAGATACATGTGACTAAACTTATTGAGTGGGTGATGATTGCAGTGGTAAATGTGGAGGATAGTCCAAAGTCCCTACAACATGTTAAATCAAAATGGTAAATGTTAAAATGTAAAAAATAATAATATTGAATGTTAGGGGTATTACATCTTATTTGTTTTAGTAATTGAAGCACTTATGGGTGAGGTAATGAGTGAGCATCCATGTGGGACTAGGAATCTCTCGATGCTTCAGCATATTGTTGGCCTTTTCCTCTTGATGTTTTTTTTCATGGAATGGCCTCCAAAAAACATTTACATAAGTTAAAGAGGTACAAAGAAGTGAATAATGTTAGTAACATCCAAATGTAATTTGTAACATAAGTGAATAATCTTACTAACATCAAAATATAATGTATTAACCTGTTGTTCTTCAATTGAAATTAACAAATGCTTCATCAGAACATTCATGCAAGTAGGAGTGGGTTCATATTTTAAATTATAATATGCCTCAAAATAAAGAGCAAGGATATAGTTTGTGGAATAAACATTTGGTTTTTCAACAACTCCAATATTGGTAATATCAACTTTTATCTTATTCAATAAGTATATGCACCAATCAAATTTTTGCTTTCGGATTATTGCAAGAATGTAGGCAATAGCCCAATGGGGAATATTTTCTTGCCTACCTTGCAAAAAAATTCTCTCTTGAAAAAAAGTTATAATGGTAGCAAGAAAATTTTGTGCAACTCCTTACACATTGACTCCTCATCTTGATTTGTTGACATTTGCTGCAAAAATTCATTAAATAAGAACTAAGCATAATTTAAATAAAAATTAAAATATTAAATAAACTGAAATTTGGAAAAATTAAAACCCATACCATCAACATGGAAATTTTAATAGCATTCGAGGAAAATCTTATCATCTTTTGTCAAGGTGGATTTGGTTGTAACAAGACTGAAATATTTAAAAGGAAGGTCTGTTAATCAAAGAAAGTCTACAAGATCAACATTGAATCTGAATATACTTCCATATGGAAATTCACAGTGAATTATCTGCCTACTGGATTGAATGATGAGAGGAGGTAGTTAAGAATGTTAGTATCTATCTCAAACTGTGGCATGTTAACCAGCGCTGCAAACCCACAATCTTGTACCCATTCCTTGTAATTTTCATTCATTTGCAAGTCTACATTAATCTATGAGCACATTAAGTTCCTGTATTGAATCTTGGGTAGGGAAATGGCCTAGATAGTTTGATTTTCTATGATGTAGTTAAGAAGACCATGTGAGAATTAAGAAATGGAGGCTGAAATAGTTGAATGAATTAAGACCTAGATTTTTTGTTTTGCAAAGGAAATCTATATGCACTAGGAGAATGAGATCTGAATCAAGACCTAGATTTATTTTGTTTGTTTTGTTAGTTCCACTGGGAGTTACGAGACCTGTGAGAACTGTGAGAATAGAGAAAAAGTGTGTGTGAAGTGTGAAAAATGAGATCCGAAGGGGGTATTTATAGGGTAGGATTGGGGTTTTGGGTATCTAGACGCATGAAAAAAGGAAGATTGAGATGTGTGACAGCAAAACCATAAACACACACAATGACTAAGATTTTTGTTACACATCAAAAAAACATGTTATCATGTGATAGAAAATCTTATTGTCACATGATAGCAAAAAATTATAAAGTGCAAAAACAAGGTTTTCTTTCACGTGACAACAAAGCATGTTTTTGCACGACAACAAATCTTTTTATCACACGACAGTAAATTTTTTTGGCGCACAACAACAAAGCTTGTTGTTGTACAATAGAAATCTTTGTTTTTTTGCGATAATGAGATTTACTATCGTGTGATAGGAAGATTTTTTTTTCGTGTGACAACAAGATTTGTTTTTGTAAGAGAGCAATAATTGTTGTCACATAATAGCAATATTTGTTGTCGTTTGACAACAAAACTTTAGGTTTTGTTAGGAAAAAATTTCAATCTGAATTCCCAAAAAAGTCACCTTTCCTTCTAAAGTGGTTCTAAGTATATTCGTCAGGGATATCCAACCTCCAATTTACTATCGGCCTCTTAAAATTAACCTTGAGAGATAGTGAGTTTTTTTTTAATTCATTTCACAGATATTAGCATACTTTATGATTCATTATGTTTATTTCTTCTTTTTATAAGATAATATACATATATACATATGCGTGTGTATACACACACACACACACACACAATATATATATATATATATATATATACATTTATATATATGTAAGAATAAGTCATTAACATATATGGTAATAACCAGATTTATAAAATTCCAACACTTTGTTTATTTCAGACATAATTACATTTAATTTTACTCCAAAATTGAAAAAAAAAATTCTATGTTATTTTGCAGTAAGCATTTATTCTAAAACAAAGATATACTTGATTTTCAAATATAGTCAAGGTCCATGATGAGCAGCAGAAATACCAAAAAAGAGATGATTTCCCCATTTTTTTGAATTATAATTCCAGTACAATTATTTACACGAAGAGGAATTATTTCTAGGTTTCTAAGAAAGAGTATCTCACATATTTTCAAACCAGAAATTATTGCAATAAACTAGTACATGAAGAGATAATTCAACATGAATAAATCAGTTCAACATAAACAAAAATTCCTTCATTTCCTTAATTTTAGTATTTTCATTCCTAAAAGGAGGATACAAAATCAGATAATTCAAGACATAATTTACAACTTGAAAAATCAAGTAATATTTTAAGTCTTGTTTCAAACTATCCAATTTAAATAACTTAATCTCTCATAACAGATTTAAACATTCCTTCACAATGATTAAATAAGGTAAAATGCAAGTACAAAATCTCTCCTCTCAAGAGGAGACAACATGCCAAATTTTTGACTCAAAACATGGTAAAAAGGCACTTCAAATCTGTAACTCTACACTTTTCATCCACTCCATCTAGCTCCCAAAATCAGCATGCAAAGTAACTCCAAAATCACAAGAAGGTGTTTGGTTGACCACCCAACCAAATGGCATCATTACATGCCACCAAGGAGGCTAAGGTGGAATGTTAGCCTCCCCCTAAGGCCATGGGAAAGAGGAAACTCAAACACTTAGCAAAAAGGGATAATTTGAATGCACACAACAATTTAGGACCACATTTTTAAGCCATTGAAAAATAGAATTGCAACAAAGTAAACATGCTAAAGTCCCAAGCTTCTAGTTGTGGGAAGAGGGGATGGGAATCCCTAATTTCATGTTTTATAAACCATACCAAATAGCCATACATAATCCCCTTGTCTCTCCATATTTTCACCATCTCCTTATCACTCTAAAATAACTCCCCCTATCCCTCCAAACTCCCTTTAGAAGGATTTTCAAATAATAATGTTTCCATCTTGAGGGTAGGGATGAATTTCTAACCCACATGGAAATACATCCCTACCTATAAATCAAATGTAGGAGGGTTCCCAAATATAGTGGAGGAAAATTCCTCCCTCTTCCTATACAATCTCTTAAAAACACACACCCCTCAAGGGTGGGTGGAGCAAAATGAGCAACAAAAAATGTAGATTTCTGCCATTAATCTAACACATGCATGCAAGGTAAAAAGGATTAAGAAAACAAATAGATACAAAGACCTAGCTTGTATTTCCAAAGCCAAATTCCAAATATGTCCTTCAAGTAGCCCAATCCTCTACCAAGTTTCAAAGCTCCTTCTCCCAAAATTCCAAAATAAAAAGAACCCCCTTCCCATGGAAGTGAGGGTTTAAAAATAGAAGTAGCAACCCAAAGCAAGCAACTGGAAGATGAAAAATGTCACCTTCTACCAAAACCCCAACCAATGGAGAATCCACAAAATTTCCACCCAAAAATGATTAAAGAAAATTTCAAAAATAGTGCAAGCAATGATGAGGGAATTTCTCAAATCCCATACAATCCCCAAAATTAAAGAACCCATAAATTATGAAGTGTGTGGGGAGGAAAAATGAGCCAATGGGCCTCATTTGCATTGAAAAGAGCCCACCCACTAGGGAAATTTTTATTGGCAAATTTTTGTAATCTCATGAAAATCGAGGATTATGGAAATTTGAATTGGAAAATATTTTTTGATTTGTAGCCAACTTATTTGTCAAAAATTTTGACCAACATGTCCCTTATACTATTCATTTCACCTAGATTTTACACATATATAAGATCTTTTGAATGTTATTTACCACCATTTCAAATCATTTCGTGCACATATTTTCCGAAGTAAACATAAGCAGCCTCTTAGCTGTCCAACTTAGAGTCATCCAACCCCATATTCGTCCAACCCTGAGTCATCCAACCCATAACTCTTCTAACCCCTTAGGCATCTAACTTGAAGTTGTCCAACCCCTTAGCCATCCAACCCTTAATCGTCCACCCCTGAGTCGTCCAACCTTGAGTTGTCCAACCCCTAACTCGTCCAACTCCTTAGTCATCCAACCCTGAGCTGTCTAACTACTTAACAATTAGCCTTTAACCCCTCATCCCTCCAACCCATCAGTCATCTAACCCCTAAACCATCCAACCCCTCACTCTTCTAGCCTCTCATCTATGATTCGTCCAACCCCTCAGTCATCCAAACCTTTTTCATCCAACCACAGAGTCATCCAAGCCTTTTTTGTTCAACCCTTTACTGTATAACCACTACCATATAACCCTAAACTATCCAATCTCAGTGCCTTCAAACATAAGAGCCATCCCTAAGCAGTCATGGAGACCAAAAATTAGGGTAAGAAGGTTACAAATTCAGCCAATTCAAAAAAGGGTGCAAATACTTTGCTTGGCTATTTTGGAAAATCACAAAAATGAAGGGGGTTTTTGCATTGGCAGAAAATATCGGTATGTCGCATGTGTTATTTACAGGTTATTTAATCTTAAAGTATTTAATAGTTATGTTTTTCATACTAATTTTGGAACTATTTTTACTATGTAAAAATTTAACTATAGATAAAAATAATACTATATATGTAATAATTTTATAGAATTATATGCAAAATTTTCCAAAATTCCTTCACAAAATAATCAATTTAAAGACATCGATGATCCATTATATGTTGAGGAAAACATTATGTCCCTTGATGACATAGAAGCACAAGAAAATTCATCGAATTCTCATGATACACCAGCAGAGGAAGCTTCTACTCCAAGGTATATTTCCAGAAACAGGATACATGAGAATCAAGATATTCCTACTAAGATCCCAAATGCAGAAGTTGAACCTCAAGAAAAATTTTATGTCAAAAGAAAGAGGATAAACTGGACAATTGGAATAAAATTCTAGATCGAATGGGCTGCAAAATATCCATTTATTTAACCTATGTAAACTGAAAATGGTAATGATATTCCAACACAATGCTGATGTAAAATATGTGCTTGGAAACAGGGGAAGGATCACGCAATGCAGCTCAAACTGGACATAATTGAAAATCATTGTGGGAAAATATGCATTTCCCAAAAGTAAAAGGATGGCAGCATAGTCAGAACACATAAATGGAAATATGCAAAAGAGTGTCTACATGTCAAATACACAGAATAATATGAAAAGGAAAAAAACGTTTGAAATATGTGAATAAAAAGGTGGGACCATAGTAGCAAGATTGATCAAAGCTATGGAGGTAGAAATACATGCAAAAACTATTCAATTTGCTACTATATTCCATATATTGAAAAGGGGAAGACCGATGTCTGATTTCGAAGAAAATTAAATTTTGTATCAGGTAATTGGTCTATAGAATGTTCCTCAATCTCATTGTTCAAAGACCAGTGGCTAGGAATTTGTAAAATGTCTATCTCTGGTAGAAAAGGAGGATCTAAAACTGTGTGTTCAAAAGGCAAAGTATATTTCCCTTTCAATACATGAGGTTACTGTAGTGGATAATACTTCATGGATTTGTATTCATGTTTACACATTTGCTAATGAAATAAGAACTCCACACCTCTTAGAAATTCATAAAATGACTGAGAATTGCAATTCTGAAAATATTTATAAATTGGTGGTCTCAAATCTGAAGGACATTGCCATAATGGATGACTTTTCCATTGCAAAAAAATTAGTTTGTGTCGGAACCGATGTTGCAGTTGTAATATAGGGAGCTAGAAATGGTCTGTGTGTTAGACTTCAGATAATTGTTGCTCCATATATGGTTGTTGTCCATTGAATGGCTCACAGAATGAATCTGGATTACAAAATTGTGAGCACATTTGAAAATGTATCTAGAGTGGAGGAATTAATACATGATTTGCATGCTTATTATTCTAGCAGTCCAAAGACATTTTTGGAATTTCAGAAATATGCAATTGGACTAAAAGAGGGAAAAAAGCTTCTCAGAGATATAGATACTAGATGAATATCTATGTATGAACCTACCTGTGGAATATTTGATGAATGTCCTTCATTGATAAGATTTATGTATAAATACTGCAGGGATGTAGATAAAGTTAAAGATCTATTGTGTCGTCTAACATACATAGAAACTTTACTTACACTTTGCGGTATTTTAGCCATGTTGAGGGAGCTTAATATCTTAACGAAATAGGCAAAATATCGTTCTTTCTACATAATAGACTTCATAAGACTCATAAGGCATGTGTTCTGGAGTCTTGAAAGTTTATATATTTCTTATGGGAGTTTTCAAGGTGTTGCTTTTAGAAACTAAAATGTATTGACAGATTTGAAAAATTTTAGGTGCTTCTTAAAATACAATATACATGATCATCTTTGTATAAAAATGCATGGAAAAGACATTCCACTTCATACATTCTGAAAAAGAGTTGATATGGTTGTCCCATAAATAGAAGAAGTAAGAGTGACATGGAATTTATATCATGTAGTATTAATGGAAACCAGGAATATGTTGAGAAATATCTCTGAATCGTTAGCTAAAGAGATCTAGGAAAGATTCAAAAATTATAAATTACTTGAAGCAATGGGAGTTGTAAATCCATAGTTTTGGAATTTCTCTAGCGGAAAACCTTATACATCTATCAGTCTATTATTTATCAAAAAATGGAGTGATCTAATTGACCATTTCTCTAAGACTGAAGAGATAAATGAAGTTTTTGTAAAAGGTATTTAACAAATAAAAATACTTAATTCCCAGTCAATGGATTTTGTTAATACTATTATAAGACAAGTTCAGCTTCTACAAAACCCACAGGATTATAGTTCCATCAAAAGGATTTGGAAGTATATTTGTTCCAGTAGTATTCTAAGTGAATATTTGAGTGAGTATATTAAGTTGTATGAAATTTTTCAAACTATGATTCTGGGTTCTATGGAAGATGAGAGGCTTTTCAATGCACTATCATTTTTAAAGTTGAAAGTTTGAAATAGATTGGATAGGAATCTAGAAAGTTTTTTGAGGTTATATGTATTATGTTACTCAGTGGATTCCTTTCCTTATGATAGAGAACTCACGTTATGGAATTCACTAGTAGAAAGAAGAGGAGTTAGTAATATTCTTCATGACCCCAGGGATGGAGACACATCCATAGATCATGCTACAATAGATTTCCAAGAAATGAATGAAAGTGTTGATCTAGGACTATTCCAATTCACATAGATTTCATTACAATAATTTAATGTGATAAATTATAAATATTTAATTTCATACAGAGATTACAACTTCCAATAAATGTAATATTATATTTGTCTTTATTTGATCCATTTCCATTGGAACAATGTCACTATCATTTTCAATTCTCCCATTTTTTTATATTTATTTTTTAAACTGAAATAAGGAAAAATTTGTCTTTTATATTTGTTAATTGATTAATTTTACATCTGCAAGAAATCAAAATTAAATATTTTAAACAAACAAAATCAAGTAAATTTAAGCAACATTTACGTAAACAAAGAGACAGAAACATCATTTGTATTATCTAGCAATCAAATAATAATATAAGTTACAATTCCAATTTCCAAAGTACTCTTGAAATCATTCTCTCAAGTGGCATATTACTTTATGAAGAAAAGTACAAATTCATAAAGCATTGTCAGCTAATACAATTCCAAAAAGGGGGTTGTCAATACATTTCAAAGCTTCCAGATAAGTTCTGTCATATATGGACACATTATGAGATCATCCTCTTTTCTGCCTATGATACTGAATCATAGTTGTCCTTATGTCTGCCACATGGAATAAAAACAAAAAAATGGTTGGAAAATATCTTTTAATTCCTATGCCAATGTCAGAATTGTGACAACACACCTGTCACATGGTGAAATTCACTAACATATTGAATTTTTATGTAGCTAGAGAAGCTTGATATTTTTCTTGCGGTATAGGTAGAGGAATTTGTTGTGTCTGTAAAGAGGTATCTTCTATAATTCCTAATTCCTAATTCCTACAAATCTCGTGTTGTGGTATTGATATTTTCAAGAATATTCTGCTCCTCCCTCGCTACATCTCCTGCTAACAAAAGTGGTTAATCTGCGTCTATCTTTTCCTTTAGTAAGACTTTTGGATCCATCTTATGCTCCTTGATTATCCTTCTCAATGTATTATTTTGTTTATTTATTACTATGATTTTTTCCTTCAACTGTACAAATGAATTCAGGATTTTGCGGGAACTCTTTAAATGTGTTTCAAATATAGCTGTTTCTTTCTTTAATTTTTCATATTTTGCTTGCAAAACAAAAATATAAAAAATTTAGTCTATTAGATAAGTTAAAAATATATATTGTAGTACTTATAATATTAGGATTTTTCATGTAAAACTTAAAACCCACTCAACACAACTTTTTCTTTTTCTACATTTTCTATCAAAATATATGTCTTGTCTTTAGCCCATTTAATGTAGTAAGCCTATGCTTCAGCATTCAGATTCTCCAACCTGTTTAAAATTATGTTTATAATTTCATCATTGTAATTATTAGTCTATGAAATTGTGCCTGATTGAGCTTTGTTTAGCAAAAATTCATGCCTTTTCAGTTGGCTCTCTACGGTAGTGAACAATGAATGCCTTTGAGCGTGATTATGGTATCTTGTATTTATTTCTTTTATCAAAATTTTAGCTCTCCTCTCCTAAGACCACACCAAATCCACATCATACATTACAACCTCTTGAATTGTTTCCCCCATACTATCTGATATCATATTTTCTAATATAAAATGTGTCTTTTCATCATCTTTTTGTGGAGCGTTTCTTGGAGGAGGAGGAGAGTCATTGTACTATACTTCATACACATTTTGTTGTGTTTGTGGTTGAGGCAGAGTAGATTGAATCATATCATGGGTGTCAAAATAGTTACCCTTGTCAGCATCACCAATATAAGCCCAAATACTCCTCGTCAAGGGTGATGTTGTCAAAAAGCTGTGAGGCCATTACACTTAAAACACCACCTAGTGAGAGTCTAGGAAATTATTTGGTTGCATGATGAATTGTTCCAGTTGATTCTACAGGAAACCTTATATTATTTCATGAAGATCTTATATTTGTTTGGATTGTACATTTTATCGGTATTGGAGGCCTCATTACAAGTGGAATGTGCTTAGAAGCCATATTACCTGCAACAAGCAAACAAAAAATTTCTAGAAGCCATTATACGGCTAGGCCTTGTAAATTCTAAAAACCATTAACAAAATGAAAATGATAAATATTAAACATTATCATTTACCTTTCACGTTTGGAGACACAAACGTAGAATTTCGATCTTGACCGTCATAATGAGCTTGATCATCATCACCAGTTTTAGTAGTTTCTGAATATAATTAATGTAGAAAAGAATAGTAGAAATATTAGCATATAGTACTACCTACATAATCTATATTAGTTTTTAGAATTGGTTAATTATATCAAAATAAAATTTCATACATGTAGTTAAATGTGATGGCAGACGTGATGCACATATAGACCCCCTAGGTCACTTTTGACCAGGAGCTCTTATTGGTGTTGATTCTGTTGAATCCATGTCAGAATCAGCAGAGACCTCTGCAGGGGCTTTACCTTGAGAAATTGCCTCCTTATGAGATGTTGTAGCTATAATTTTTCTCTGCAAAAGAAAATATTATAATTATTATTTTATTGAAAATATTGAATTTGAAATCATTATAACAAGAAAACTGTAAAAGTAACAATTATTTGTTGTTCTTCAAGACTGAGACCAATCATTTTATCATTAACTGTAGTTGGAATTTTAGATTTCTAAAATTCGTTATAACACTTCATGATAGAAAGAAAGAATAAAATTGTAACAAGAGAATACAGTCTTGGATTTATCAGATTAATTGGGTTTGTGGGCACAAGAGACATCTCGTTTTTATTTGGTTCGACAAATATGTGCACCAATCGAATTATTGACTTGTTAGTGTCAGCAATAAATATTGAACTACCCAATACAGAGTATCTGCAAATCTTCCCTGCAATACAATCCTAGCTTGAAAAATTAATGTAACTGTAAGAAAGAATTGGTTTGTAATACCTTGTAGAAGAAGGCCTCGTGATGAATGATTAAGAGGAGCTGCAATAATAGAAAAAATGTTAGAGGCTTGGGTAGTGGAAAAATTTTAAGAGAAAAATAATTTAAAAATAATAAACTCACCATCAACCTGCACACTTTAATGAGACTCCAAAAATGTTTTTTCTTCATCTATGAGGAAAACTTTTGTAGTAACGGGTGGCTTATTTTTGAATGGTAACCCAGTTAACCGATGTCCGTCTGCGGGCTCAATTTTGAATGAAATTTGATGATGTCCCAGATGCATGAGGAGAATGGAAAATTTTCACCATTATCGATGTAAGGGGCAAGAAGGTAATCAAACACTGCAGTATCAGTATCGAATTGGGGCATATCCAAAAGCCTGATAAATTATGATTTTTTGAGCCAATCCTTTTGTGTGTCTTTTTCTTTCAGTAGGGCTACAATCTATGGGAAAATGAGGTTTTTTTATTGGAATTTGGGTGTAGGAGTAGATGTGGTGCATTCCATTTTTTAAATTTGGGAGAACTTTGAAAATTGGAGAGCTCAGAGCATTGGAAATGTTTCTAGAAAAGTGAAGAAATGAACCTTATAGGGGTATTTATAGGGTTCTAAATGGGTCAAAGGAAAAGTGGTAGAAAACTATTAGCTATCCATGGAGGTTTCCCAACCCATAATTAATCAACTCATCCAACATTTATCTGTCTAATCCCTCAACCATCCAACCCACCCATCCAACCCCTCAACTGACCAACCCATCATCCAACTCTTAGCCATCTAATCCCTTAACTGTCTAACCCACCTATCCAACTCTTAGCCATCCAACCCACCAATCCAACCCTTATTCATCCAACCCCTCAACCATCCAACCCCTTACCCATCCAACCCACCCATCCAACCCTTTACCATCCAACCTACCCATCTAACCCGTTAACCATCCAACCCACCCGTCCAACCCCTTAACTATCTAACCCACTCATCCAAACCTTAGCCATCCAACCCACATGTCTAACCCACCAAACCAACCCACCTGACCAACCTTCCCACCCAACCTACATTCTAACTTGCCTGACATACTTTTCGAAACTAGGAAAAATTACTCTCTACAAAATCACCTTTTCCACAAAACATTTTTTTAGAAATTCGCCAACAATTGAAAGTCAATTTTTGAGATTCGCCAAAATTTCTAAACTAATTTTTCAAAGGGTTCTTCTTAAAATGAACCCTTCCACCCACCCATAGGTATGAGGGTTAAGGCCTCTTTTCCTTGCAAATGAGGTCTCTTACTTTCCATTTACCCTTCCAAAATGGAACATTTTTTCCAAATCCCAGTTTGGGAAAAATGTGGCATTTAGAAGGGGTGATTAGGCTCACCTAATCTATGATTAGTCTTTCTAATCCACCTAACTTCTACACATCATCCCACAACAAAAATAAGATGCTAGAACCACATGAAAATAGGTAACATTAACCATTAGTAAGAAATAAACTAAAGATACATAAAAATGAGTAAGTAGATAAGAAACATGAAATTTCATCACCAAGATGGAGGAAATATAAGGTTCACAACATCATATCTAAGAAACCAACATGATAAACCACAAAAAGAGAAAGAGGTGTCGTAATTGATAAGAAGAAGAAGAGGTTTGTCCTTTAGGCATTTTGTGCTAAGTAGGGTGTGTTCCATTAGTCCCATGTTTTCCTCATGATTTATTTCCTATCACCTACACAACTTAATGCAAACCTCATATCTTCCAATATGATAACAAAATATGATATGATAATATGCATCAAAATCAAAATCCATACAAGCCATGTTAAGCTAGAAGTATACCAATGACATGAATCATCAACCAAATGAAACACCAAAACATGTCAATAATATATCATGATATTATCATCACAACATAGTATATGTAAATGAATAGTGGCATCTTGTGCCTCATATTCAACTTGTGATCAAGTGTTATCATCCTAATTCTATCAATATGATACCATGAATAATTTAATATCATAACAATGTACAAAAGCAATAAAATTCTTATCAAACAAAAATTTCATATGATAATGTCCCATCAAAATATAAAAACAAGTAATAATATCCTTTTCATCACAATAGTATAGATGCAATCAGTCGTACACAACCAAAAATGAGAGAACTGAAAAAAAAAGTGAGCACTACACCCCCAAAATTTTCTTACCATAGACCACACCATTGCAGATGGATCTAAGTCCAAGTGAAAAATAACTTAAATTTGAGAGGAAATTTATTGTCTCATGCCACCACCATGTGATGTCCCATGAGTATAAAATGTGCAATGTTGAATATAATAGAGGGAGAATAAGGACCATGCACCCATACCCTATAAATAAATTGTGCTCAAGAAATGAATTTCCGAAAAGGAAGGAAGTATTCAAAACCCCATATTATATATCAAAATGTAGTAGATCCTACTATAAATTATACCAACTAAATATAAACATGTATTATAAACTTTTAATTGTCTATAAGAATCCAAGAAAGCTTAAATATACTGAAAAGTTGCCCCAAAATGAAAACATATATCCTAGACCATAAAGTCTAAAACTTTTATCCCTGACATACGATTTTTTCCCTATGTCTAATTTTTTCCTATTCAATGTCTAATTCTATTTCTAAGTATTTTCATCCTATCTCATTTTATTCCTAAAATATTAATTATGTCTATGTGTCTAATGTATGGAGATATCCATATAATAAACTTCACTAAATTCCTAATCTTTGTGGTGAATGAGATGTATAAAGAGAATTCTCAGCTAAAATATTTAATGTGTATATTCAAATTTGGATCACATGAAGGGTTATTATAGGTGGCCACCTTTGATATCATGCTCTTGGAAGATTGTGCGTAGTAGAAACTATGACATTAAGAGACATAAAAAAACAAAAGGTGCAATGGAAATCAAGCATATAAGTAATCTAACATACATGTACATAAGAAATTCCATGGTGTTAATTACAAAGAAGGTCCAAGAGGTTGTAACCAAGGGACATGAAAGTTTCACACAAAAAACACACCAAGTATCAGCATAAAGTTAAAAAAAAAAAAGGACAAAATAAGGGACACTGTATGCCGGAAAAGCGACAAGTGAGCGTGGGAATCTACAAGTGACTCTTCCGCGTACCCGACCTCCCGAGGTCGTGCCGAGACAGCCGGTGGGGATGGAATATAGGTAGTATATAGACAGACTAGTTAGGAAATCTAATGTCTTCGACACGCACTAATGGAATTTGTGAATCTAAGGCAAAGAAGGCCCTTCTAACTTGGACTGGTGTGATAGATCGATTGGCAAGGATGACTGATCGAAGGCTCCAATCAATATCGAGCTCTGGCGTGATTCGATCTATGGGTTGTGGAATGCGTGGGAAATGACCTGGGATAGCTTCGTGTATTTCTCCTGACAGGGTCATATGGTGGATGATGAATATAATTGACTCTATGGATGATTCTCTGGCCTAGTCCAGAATTCTCTTGCTTTGTTAGCTATTACATCTAGTAGGGATAATTGTTCGATGATAATAGGTGGAAGTGGAGTAGATTGGAATACTAGTGCGCATAGGCCAGTGTCTATATCTAACCCTCTTATAGATTCATTGGGCTGCGGGATTTGTGGGTCATAATCATAGACTCGTGGCTGTTGTGGACCAGCTATGGTCATGCGTGGAATCAAGTCCTAACCCCTAGTATCCAATAATCATACACTTTTTCAGCCTCTATGTTTAGAATCAACAGCTGTGCGATCTTCTTGGTTTGGCAACCTGGATTCTTAGGCCGGTATCTATGTCTGTGTGGGTGTCTCCTGCATCTGGTTGTGGAACTAAGGGATCACACCTGAATGTTTGTTCTCTTTCAAGCCTTTCTACAGTCATGTGGATGTTTTCCTAGGGTAATCTGTAGTTTGGTTGATTTGACCAAAATGTATGTGCTTGGTCGTCTTCTATATTTAATCCTCTTAACTGAGATCTGACCTGCTGGAAATCTGTTGTTGTTTGGAAGACTTGTATCCTAAGGTTCTGGTCAATGTCAGTTATTTATGCTATGAGATTGGGCTGAGGCACGATTGGCTCGAAAATGTATTCCCTGGGCTCCCTAGCTCCCGTAATTGTCATGCAAAAGCAATAATAAAACAAACTATAACGTGAAATCTAAGTATATTTCTAGCATATATGACTTTCTTTTTGTATTTTCTGATGATTTATATGAATCTAAGAGAGCAACTATTTAAAATATTTAGAATTGACAACTAAATTAATAACTTAAAACAAACAAAATAGCCGAGTGTAGCTATTTGTCTATGCAATTTTGTATATCTATTCTAAACAATGAAATAACTAATCTATTAGCAAGATTCTCGATCCTACCTCAGAAGTGAGGAGTGAATCATAGTTTCTCAGAAACTATCAATCCCCACAGCTTCCCCGGCAATATCGAGAATAGAATTAACTGAAATAAAGCGATTAACTACTTTATTTGATACGATTCTAACTAGAACTTCAAAATTTAAAACCTGGATTCCGCAGAACAGTGGCGAATCTGATGGTTGTGTGTGATCTCGTCCCCTCAGTATGATATCTTCGTTCTTTCATGCTCGCATAGATCTAGAAAAGCATGTAATGCTTGCATCAACAGGAGTAGATGTTTAGAACAAGGGACAACCTTCAGAATGCAGATAGAATAAAATGTGGAGTAAGAGAGGGATAGAGCAAGAGTACAGAGCTTGGCTTATGCAATTCCTAGCGGGATTCTACTGCTAATCGTGTAACATGAATGCGTCTAGAACCTGTAACTATCCTATACGAAGAGCAAAACCTGCAACTTTAATGGCTTCTTAAGCTATTCGGTTCCAATAGATTGGAAAAAATAAAGACACTGCTTGCACAAGTTGGATATCTGGCTTACCAACAGCTGAATAAAGCTAACCAGGCATATAATGAATTGAACTAAGAACACCAAGATATGATGAAAGAAAATCTATAGCAAAGACAAACTCAGAGACAAGCTTCTAACTAGATTTGCATGAGATAACAAGATTGCCTGCACAAGATGGGTCTGTGGCTTACTAACAGCTGAATAATACTATCTAAATATGCAAGGAATTAACACTATGGCTTCTAAATAGAACAAAAGACTGAAATATGAGAATCAGAATCAGAACATGAAATTGAATGAGGGGTAGACCATTTTCTTATGCACAAACCATGCATTTATAGGAATTCAATCACCCAAAAACCAAAACCAAATGGAACTCCTAAACAATAAACAAAGGAAAAACACTATTCCAGGGGACCAAAAACATAAATGCATGCTCAAGTCGGCAAAGAAAGCTGGTGAATCGTGATATTTCACGCGAGTCACGTCAAATAACGTTTTGGAAAACGTGCACAGGACCGCCACTCTGAGCAGGGTGGCGGTTACAGGACTGCCGCCCTGATCAGGGCGGCGGTCACGAGACCGCTGCCCTGTAGGGCGGCGGTTTCGTCACTAAAGAACAAAAGGCCAAGGAAAGAAGAAAAAAAGGGGAAAAAAAAGGGCGCTAGGGGGCTAATCGGGGTATGTGGGATGTTAACGCATATTCGGAGAGCTTTTTTGGATCCCGAACACCTTACGAAGAGACCTGTATCATCATTGGGGAATTTATTACACCGTTCTGCAGTACAGTACCTTACAATTTCTGGGTACATACATATTGCCCCCCTCGGAGAAGCGTTTTAGCCATGAAGAGGCGTAAAATGGTGGGTCCGAGTATGGCCGTCCCGAAATGGGGAGTTAGAAGTTATACCTTACACGTCCATGTGTCGAAATGACGCCATCCAAAATTCCCGCTACCTACAAAATGAAAAGAGAACTCAAGCGCAGATAGACATGATAATTGGAAGATAAACGCTAAAATAACAGGGAAGGAGAACGTACCATTCGTGCTGAGGATAGGGACTTACCTCCGTCGGTGCTCCATAAACCTGTGATAAGCCATTCAAAACCAATCAGCATGTTATATATATGAAAGTGGGCCCATTTTCCTATTCATTTGTGCGAATTAATTTCATTATTTTTTGAGCTCTGAGACCCACAGTGACGGTTTCTTGCACGAATAAAGTCAAAATGTCCGGAGCGAGATAGCGATCATGCCCCCACGTCCGGAACGCCACCCCGCAAGGTCACAGGTTGGTTTTCTTCAATTTTGTATTTTTCCCCCTTTAAATTTGAAATGGAAAATTCTTTGCAATAGGGGGGTTATTTTTGAAAATGCTATGTTCAAAAGGTCCACCTAGGGGGGGGCACCTACTGGGTAGGCTCCATTTTTAGGTAAAATGGTCAATTTTACATGTTTTTTGGGTCTTTTGGGGGTTAAAAACTTGCGCGGGTTTTCGGACCGCGACCGCCGCCCTGACCTAGGGCGTCGGTTACATGACCACCTGCCATACTCAGGGTGGCAATTACGTGACCACCGCCTTAAAGGTGGCGGTTAAAAAACCACCTCCCTGCTCAGGGCAGACGGTTTTGAACGGAATGCAAAAGAGATTATTTTGGAGACTATGCTTGTTCATTTTTGCACTTCTATGTGTTTTTATGACTCTCTCGGCATTGTTTAGATACTAACTTACTCTGTTTTGTGTGTTTTTTGGGTGTATGTAGGCAAGGGAGGAATACATCAGATGGAGCCGAGAGAGAGAGTGTGACTAACTACCCGAGGTACTAGATGCCCTCTCACCGGATGAGGAGGACACACTACAGAGGGCTGGTATACTGCATATATCGCGTGTGCCTCATGTCACACCATCTAGTCATATCCTTTGTGACTTGTTTTCATACTGGGATGTAGATCGGAACACTTTCCGACTGTCAGGGGTCCGCGGTGAGTGGACCATCACTTTAGAGGATGTTTACCACATCCTGGGGGTCCTGATTATTGAGAGGAGACTCATACTGGAGACGGCAGGGTCCCGAGCACAGATTGCACAGTGGGCAGGCTACATGGGAGATGCAGGCTATCTCTACGGGGCCGAAGAAGGGAGTGAGAGTTCGATCCATTCCTTCTTTGCCCATCCCCATATTTCGACAGGATATCATGGGGATCCTTGCCTCGAGGCTGATCGGGGACAAGGGAGGGGATAATTTACTATACTGTTGGGCTCCCATCATTGCACAGATAGAGGGGCATGGCCGGATATACGCCTGGGGCGCAGATATTCTGGGGACCACCTACCATGATTTATACAGGGTGGTCTGTCTGCAGGGACAGTCTTTGAGCCACCCTACTCTAGTTATGAGTTGGGTATATGAGCGCTTTATTCCTTATGGCAGGGGCGTAGAGGTGGCAGATCCCGGGGCTGTGAGGGTAGCTAGATGGTCAGATATGTCGGTGCTTAGAGCACCTCACCAGCCAGTTGCTTCCCTCACTACAGCAGACATGGAGGCCACACCATACCAGCTTATGGCCGGTATATGGGGGGAGGAGACTCTCACATTGATCTCCTGCTCCACTACAGGGCAGCTCATCGACCATGTGGGATGGGTAGAGGTACATCCTTTTGGCAGGGTTCCCCAGCAGTTTGGCCTCCCATATATGGGCATACTTCCTCCAGTGGCACTAGTTTATAGATCAGTCCGCGAGGCTAGAGGGGGGCCTAGAGGCCGAGGTTGGACAGTGGTTACTCCTGGCATTCCTATTGCAGCCAGGGGGATAGTTCGGGCCAGAGGGAGAGCTGGTGCACCTCAGGCACCTTTACTTCGGATTGCTGCGGGTCCTGCTCATAGCAGCGATGACCCCATAGATATTGACTCCGATTCTGAGGAGTCTACAGAGGGAGGGTCGGAGGAGCAGACGGATGACAGTGACCCTGAGTGGCATGATACTCAGGACATCATGCAGACAGAGAGGGACGAGCAGAGTGCAGAGAGAGAGACTCTAGTTTCTGAGGAGCCACTCTCCCAGGGCCATGGTGGAGAGGATGAGTCCGTTGCGGGGCGTCATGTTGCTCCTGTCTACAGGAGCAGCCCCTCAGTCGGCAGCGGCATCTGCAGCGGGTGCTGGCCCTAGCGACCCATCTTGGAGGCCCGGTGATCCGAGTAAGTTATCCTTTCTTCCTTTCAGTGTTCGTTTGATTTAGGATTTGTTTTTAATTGCTATCTCTCCTTGTGTTTTGATATTGTATCTTTTAGCCTCTTGCCTAGTTTCTAATTCATTTTTCTTCTTTGTTTTGCAGAGACTGTTGACGAGTGGCGGGATCTAATCCGCAGGGTATGCACTGATTCTCTGATGATCCCTATGGATAGGACCCGTGCGGAGCTATCTGTAGATGCCGGGGAGACCTTCAGTAGCTGGCAGGCATATCGACGTCTTTGCTCCCGTTTGGCACGTGGCCAGGATGGTGTCGACTCTCTACGTACAGAGTTGGCAGGCTATAGGACAGCCGAGCGTCTTATGAGGATCCATTCTCGTGGCGAGACCGCAGGTGCCCCTCGGGACCCTGAGCCTTCTGTGCATTCAGAGCGCCGGCGTAGCCGGAGTCCTAGGCGAGGGCGCACACCTTCGGAGGGGTCGCGTAGGGGTTGAAAGACCACTTGGCTCCTATGTATTTTATAGATTCTTTTGTATATCACGGGCTCTTTGAGCGTTTTGACCATGCCTAGTGCATGATGGCATTATATATAAACATTGATTATTTATATATATGCATTCGTTTTTGGACCAAAACTTGTCACTCATGTTTTCCCTTTCTGTTTCCAACTACTTTATGTATACTACGATGTATGTTTTATATGCTTTCTAGAATGTATGCAATGGAAAACAGATGATGAAAATGTTTGCTTTCTTTTTATGTTTCATGATGCTGATACATGATATTGTAGATATATTGTGATCTTAAATCTTAGCTTCTGTGAGCAATTTGTATACCTCATGTTTTTTTTGGCAAAGTGATGAAAATGACCAGTATGATGAACAGATTAACTTGCCCCACTCCTAACTCCATGCAACTAGTAAGATGCGAGGGCTCATCACCAAGAGCCAAGAAGGGTGCAAGTTATGAAATATGGTGAAACGATAGCGATGAAAGACAGACGAAGCTTTGGTGGAACCAAATTCAAAACTACAAGCTTACTCCACCCGGGTGACTTCATAGTTTTGGATGCAACTTGCTTTGCGGTTTATCTAGACTTAGACCCGTAGATGGCCACATAGTAGACAAAATCTGGGTTTTTAGGATTTTTAACTCTTTTTGGAATTTTGAATATCTGATTCATTCGTTTTTGACTCAAAGTTTGAATAGTTTGTTTATGACCTTTTAACGTTTGCTTTGTCAAGAGGACCCCCTACACTTTGCCCCATGCTACTAGTAAGAAGCGTGGGTTTATCACCGTGGGCAAGGCATAGGCGAGTAAGGGCATTTCCATCCTTTCCCAACCCTACGTCACTAGCAAGAGACGCAAGCTCATCACCGAAGGTTGGTGGGGTAGGGAAATGTGTAAAAATAAAATTTTCTATTTAATTACTTTTTGATTTGTCTTTTTGAGTAAAATGTCAGTATATGCTTATTTCCAAAGAGATGTGTATATGGGATAGATGTGACACCATGAAGCTTCTAGAACAGACCATAGGCAAGACACCTATCCTAAGAAAAAATCAAAGCGAGAACAGACTTGCAGATCTTGGTATGGTTACCGTTAAGAATTCATCATGTTTGATTTTATTTGATAAAAGATTCTGAAGTGATTGATGATATCATGAAAATGGAGAGATATGATTAGAAATTTTTGTGCCAACAACATCATGAGTTTGTAATGAATTGCTTTTGAGAATAGACTCCTTGATCATAATTTGTGTAAGAAACGAATGGACAAAATGATCCTGTTTTATATGAAAATGCAATGTAGATAGCTATATAGGTAGCGTTAGCTACTTATGCGTAGAAACGTTTGAGGTGCAAGGAATTAACTGTTTCACCAAACTCCTCACCTTCTAGCATGCATAAGAGGTATGCACCATTTCCGTAGTCTTTCATGACTCGGTATGGGCCCAGCCATTTGGACTGGAATTTCCTTCCCTCACCGGTCTTCTTGTCGATCCACGCTGTCCAACCTTAGAACTAGATCACCTTCGTATATGTCACGCTCATAGATCTTCTTGTTGTACTGCCAGCACATCCAGTTAGCGTAGACTCTATGTCACTGTTCAGCATCTAACCTAGTTTCATCTAAGCTTTCTAGTTGGGAAAGACGTGCTTCTTTGTAAGCGTCTTCATCCATGGATGGTAATGGGAAGTCGTCCTTAGGACACGCTTTGTTGATGTCTCAGAAATCTATGCAAATGCATATCTTTCTGTTCTTCTTGAGAATGGGAATGATGTTAGATACCCATTGGGAGTAGTCAACTGGCTTGATGAATCCTACCTGAAGGAGTTTTATTACCTCCTCTTTTACCATGAGAGCTACTTTGGGTTTCATAGGTCTTGATTTTTACTTAATTGGCTTTGCATCTGATTTAGTGACGAGGTTGTGTACCGCAATGTGGGCTGCAACTCCTGTCATTTCTTTATAATTAAATGCAAATGCCTTTTGATGTTCTTTGAGGATCTGAGTGTGTATCTCTACCTCTTCTGGTGTTAACGAAGATCCTATTTTTAAGATTTTCGGTTCATCTTCCGTTCCGATGTTGACATCGATTGTTTCTTCAATTAAGGAGGCGTTACCTTCTTCAAACTTTGGCGATGCTGGGGGTAAATCCAGGTCATCCCCATTTTATATTGTGTATATGCTAGGTTCCGTTTGTGAGGGAAGATCCGTTACGGGGTTTCCGAAGTAGGAAGACGAATGCGGAATCAGGGATAAATCTAGCATGTGATAGGAGAGATGTAGTGCTACATAGGCATTTAAATAATCCAAAGTAGCCGCATCATTTCCGACATGGTCTAGGACGGTAGATTCACTTTCACTTGAAAGGGGATTTGTTGTTGTTTTTACCAATGGTTCATCACGAATGGACACAGTGAAATGAGTATCTTTTAACTCATTGTTTGGAGTAAAACGTGATGCTGAAGTTGCTATTGAGTCTGCGAGAAGATTTTTCTCTCGCGGAATCGCTTCAATGGATATGAAGTTAAACGCCTTGCTTAATTTTAATACAACATTTTTGTAAAGCTACAAATGTTCGGCTTTAGTTTCATATATTTCAGAAACTTGGTTTTCCACTAATTGCGAGTCTCCCAGGACTCTGATGTTATCAATACCAATTCTTTTGGCTAAGGTAAGGCCAAGGAGGAGGGCTTCGTACTCAGCACCGTTGTTTGTGCATTCAAAGTTTAACTTAAAAGAGAATGGGAGGACCTTCTCCTCGGGTGAAGTAAGAATTATACCTGCCCCTGCTCCATAACGACATTTAGCTCCATCGAAATGGAGAGTCCAATACTTAGCCGGGAGTATAGTTGTTGGGGCATCTGTTGCGTTTGTGCACTCTACTTCTACCATATAGAGATCTTCTATTGGTAAGGAACCAGCACCTAGGGAAAATCCTATGCCTACTGAATCGAATGGTAAGAACATTGGTGAATCTTGTTTTATCAACTCAACGATTTTCGCAATAGTCCCTAATGAGACTGTTTCTTTAGTTTTACCTTTAGGGGTTGGATTTGTTTTAGATATGCTGGTAGTTTCAAGATCCGTCTTAGGTACCAACTTTTCCTCTGGCTTTGGGTCAGAAGGTTTATTAAGTTGGTTTGTTGGAAGTTCAAATTCTGAGTGCACCCCTGGTCTTTTCTTTAAATCAGCTAGGTGTAAATCGAAAGGTTTTGGATCACTTTTGGCTACAAATACCTTTTCTAGATGCAAGAATATTACTTATTGAAATAAAGTAGAAGGGATTGCCTTCATTCGATGTATCCAAGGTCGGCCGAGGATCATATTATAGTTAGTTTCCTGATCTATAATATAAAACTCAGTCAAGATGGTTTTGGGCCCTAAGGTGACCGACAGTATTATAGTTCCTATCGAAGTGGCTTTAAGGCTATCATAGCCTCTCAAGGTATTTTGCATAGTGGAACAGTTTGTTTCTCCATACCCAAGTTTTTGGAGGAAAGAGAAAGGGACTATGTTAACTGCGGCCCCATCGTCAACCATTGCCCATTTTACATAGTTATTATAAACCACACTTGCAAGTGTAAGGCTAGATCACCTCGGCGTGTGATCTCAGCATCTGTGGGCATTTTACTTATTTTGAAGATGAATTCGACATCCTTGTCCGCCTGCCCTGGAGGGTGGATATCAAAATCTACGTGATTTACTTGTGTTTCGGGAGGTGGAGTGATGTTAATTAGATGGCCTAGACCTAATTCTTCTAAAAGAGCAGCTCTGTGAGGGGGAGAGTTCTTTAGTAAGTCCAAAAATGAAATGTGTGAGAAGGTCTTTGTTAGGTCACTAATTAAATCATAGGCACCGATGGGTTTTTCAACTATTTACTGACTCTTATCTGTCTCTGGCAGATGATTTGGGCTTGGTTGAGAGAAATACTCTCGTGTTCTTGTTATAGCTTCGATAGGTAGTTCAGCGTCTAATTCTACCAAACTGACTATCTTAGGTCTCGGTTGAGCTCCCAACTGTGGTGCAACTGACGGATTTAATGAAGTTGAGGCTTCATGATCGTTGTTTCCTGTCATTGCACCCTTGTTTGTTCTGGTTTAATTTAATCTATTGTTATCGTGATTTGGGAGTGGATAGTTAAAGATCTTCAGGGGTGCGTTTTGAGGGGAAACTGCCCCTGTGAGCATATTTGGTTGTGATGAGACGGGATCTGCCAAAAACAAGTCTGTGAAAAACTGTCTTTGTTCTTCTGGCAAGCGTTGCATAAATTTATTGTAGTCGCGGCACGTTCTAGTGTCGTGACCCTGAATTTTATGGAAACCACAATAAGAATTGGGGTTTTAATTCCCATTTTTTTGGTTTGGTGTGTATTGTGGCCTAAAATTTTGATCAAACTGTTGCCTATTAGGACCAAAGTTTTGGAATTGTTGTTTCTGGTTTTGAATTTGGTTTTGGTAACCAAATGAGTTTTGGCTTGGCCCTTGTATGTGATTTCACCGTTGTTGTTGTTGTTGTGGATGGTTAAAATCCACTGTATTGACCGTTGGGGTAAAGTTGTTGTTTCGCTGGTTGTTTGTTTGTGACAGAGCATTAACAACATTTACCCTCTTGGGCTGGTCGGTTACCCCATCCGTTGTTACTCCACAATTTTTGTTAAGGATTTTGGGTCCTTGATTAACATTTGTGGTAGTAGTTGTAGTGTTTTGAGTGGAGGTGATTAACCTCCCGTTTGTTCCATATGTCTTACGACCACTATCTATCGCTGCTTGATCTATTAGTAGAGCACTCTCAAGTACTTCATCATAAGTCCTTAGTGGGAACTTCTGGACTTCTTCCTTCACTTCTCTACTGAGAGAATGAAGGAATAAATCACATAGTTCCATCTGATCCATGTTTGGAGCGCTTGCCGAGGAATAAAGGACTATACGCCATCTTTGGATGAAATGGGCGACAGATTCGTTATGTTCTTGCTTGATGTGTAAGAACTCCCTGATTCCTGTCCTTAGCAGTTTGTTCATGTCAAAGGCTTTGATGAACTCAGACACAAGTTGTTTGAATGAATGTATGGAAGCCTCAGGTATTCTATAATACCAATCGAGAGAAATACCTTCCAGCGTTTTGGGGAATATTTTAGCAACAACCCCATCCCATGGGAGTAATTCCTGAATGGCTGTAGCGTAAGCTTTGATATGCGCGTTTGGATCTCCCTCACCCTTGAACTTGGGCAAATCGGGAAGAGGCCTTGGAAGCATGACAGCTTCGTATAGTGAAATCTAAGGGTTCCTTTAGATATTCTAAATAAGTCCCTATCGCATAGCTTTCGACCATTGATGGTGTTTGCTGAGGGAGTGGTGGTGGGATAGGTTGTTGATATGGTGCAGCATATGCGTTGGTAGGGGCATAAGGAGGTCCCTGCGTTTGAGCAAACATGCCGAGGGATGAGTACATATCCCCTTGTGGTGATTTTGAATACATGTTTAAGTACGAAGGGGTACTATCCAGAAATGGATTGTTTTGTACTAGACCAGGAGGAACGGTGCTAGAATTGGTGGGTCTAGCTGGAATTTGTTGTGAATACTGAGGAGTCATGCCCAATGTGCCTACTCCTGTGAGGAGATCTACTTGGCTGGGATGGTGAGGAGGATTGAAACTCCCTGTTTATATGAACTTCAAATTTTGACTTGCTTGAGCAAGTTCTAACCCTCTCACTCTTTCTACTAACGTTGAAATGACTTCATTTGGTGAGGTCACGGTGCTTTTCCTGAACGGCATTTGTTGTATACCTTGGTGTTGTATAGGCACGTGATATCCTGTCATAAACTGATCATTATCCTACCAAGCATCTCTGAGAGTATTTTCTATATGTGATGGCATAGAGGTATTTTCTTAAGGAGAGAACTCAGGTTGTATTTGTAAACCTCCTACAGGTGGGTACATGCCTTGAGAGCGTTGTTCATTTCAAGAATAACGCGTTGAGTACTCGTTATCTAGAACCAAGTATGGGTCTGATTGTCTACTAATATGTGGTCTAAGTAGTACCTGAGGAGGTGAAACAGATTCTCCAGTGAACGTCATATTATTTGAGCCTGAAGGTTCTGTTTGTGTTTGAGCGAGTTGTTCCAATCCCTCTGCTTGGAAGGATGAGGTATATCTAGTCCTTGGAGTTTGCGTTGACAACTGGCTAGTTGAATAGTTTTCACCCCATACTGAGAGCGAGGGTGATGATTGCCTATTCTGTTGGGCATAGTATGCCTCAAGACCCAGGAGGGGTCTGCCGTATGCATCGAATCCCGACATATTCGGGGGGTATATGAATACCCGCAGAATAATAGGAAGGAGCAAAGGTGATTTATGAAAACTTAATGAAGTGGTTCTAAGAAGGCGTACTAAAGTGAAGGTGTAATACTATGACTCCAGACAAGAAAGTAGGCAGTTTACGTCAGTTTTACTAATCTTGTTTGTTTCACGTCGGGTTCACCAATTTTGATGGTGAAACTGATGTGAATGCTAATGAGGTACAGAAGGTGAAACAGTTGTTTGTTTCACGTCAGGTTCACCAATTTTGTACGCCGGAAAAGCGACAGGCGAGCGTGAGAATCAACAAGTAACTCTTCCGTGTACCCGACCTCCCGAGGTCATGCCGAGACAGCCGGTGGGGGTAGAATATGTAGACAAACTAGTTAGGTAATCTAATGTCTTCAACACGCACTAGTGGAATTTGTGAATCTAAGGCAAAGAAGGCCCTTCTAACTTGGACTGGTGTGATAGATCGATCAGCAAGGATGACTACTCGAAGGCTCCAATCAATATCGAGCTCTAGCGTGATTCGATCTATGGGTTGCGGAATACGTGGAAAATGACCTGAGATTGTTTCATGTATATCTCCCGATAAGGTCATATAGTGGATGATGAATATAATTGAATCTATGGACGATTTTCTGGCCTAGTACAGAACTCCCTAGCTTCGTTAGCCACTATATCTAGTAAGGACAGTTGTTCGATGATGACAGGTGGAAGTGGAGTGGACCTGAATACCAAGATGCGTAGGCTAGTGTCTATGTCTAACTGACTTGTGGATTCGTTGGGCTATGGGATCTGTGGATCACAACCATAGACTCTTGGTTGTTGCGGTCCTGTTATGGTCATATGTGGGATCAAGTTCTAATCCCTAGTATCTAGTAATCGTATGCTTTCTCAGCTTCTATGTTTAGAACCAATAGCTGTGTACAATCTTCCCAGAATACCTTACAGGTGTTCTCACAACCTGAATTCTTAAGCTGGTATCTATATCTATGAGGGTGTCTCCAGAATCTGGCTGTGGAACTAGAGGATCACACCGAATGTTTGCTCTCTTTCGAGCCCTTCTACAGTCATGTGGATGTTTTCTAGGGTAATCTGTAGTTTGGCTGACTTGACTAAAACACATGTGCTTGGTCGTCTTCTATGTTTAATCCTCTTAACTGAGAACTGATCATTTGTAAATCTGTGGTTGTTTGGAATACTTGTATCCCAAGATTTTGGTCTATGTCAACTATTGCTGTGACTAGGTTTGGTTGAGGCATGATTGGCTCAAATATATATTCCCTGGGCTTTTGAGGTCCCGTAATTGTCATACGAAACAAAATGCAAATTTAACTGTAACGAAGCAAATTCTAACTATGTGAAATAAATCTAACTGTATAAATTTTATTCTTCTAAGAAAACTTTTAATAATTTTAAGGAAGCAAACTATTTTAAGCATATCTAGAAATAATAACTAAACAAAAATTTGAAACAGACAAGATAACCGATTGTAGTTATTTGCCTGTGCGATTTGTAGAATTATTCTAAATAAAATAGTTTGTCTAATCTACCGACAAGATTCTCGATCCTACCTCAGAAGTGAGGATTGAATCATAGTTTCTCAGAAACTATCAATCCCCGCAGCTTCCCTGGTAATGTCAAGAATAGAATGAAATGAAATAAAGCAATTAACTACTCTATTTGATATGAATCTGACTAGAACTTTGAAATGTAAAACATGGACTCCGCAAAACAGTGGCGAATCCGATGGTGTATGTGATCTCGTCCCCTCAGTATGATCTCCTCATTCTTTTGTGTTCACGTGGATCTAGAAAAGCATGTAATACTAGCACCGATAGGAGTAGATTTTGGGACAAGGACAGCTTAGAATGCAGACCGAAAATGCGAGTAGGAGAGGGATAGCACAAGAGTATAGAGCTTGGCTTATGCGATTCCTAGCGGGATTTTACTGCGATTCATGCAACATGAAGTGACCAGAACCTGTAACTATCCTATACAAAGAGCAAAACCTGTAACTTTAATGGCTTCCTAAGATATTTTGTTCCAATGGATTGGATAAAATAAAGACACTGCTTGCACAAGTTGGATATGTGGCTTACCAACAGCTAAATAAAGCTAACCAGGCATATAATGAATTGAACTAAGAACACCAAGATATGATGAAAGCAAATCTACAGTAAAGACAAACTCAGAGACAAGCTTCTAACTGGATTTGGATGAGATAACAAGACTGCCTGAGGGGCTGAAGCAATGATAAGACTTGCACAAGATGAGTATGTGGCTTACCAGCTGCAATACAATGCTTAACCAAACATGAAAAGAACTACACTATCAATCCTAAGTAAACTAAAAGACCACAACACTGAAAATGAGAAGATTGGAATAAAATTGGTGGCCATTTGCTTGAGCATAAGCCATGCATTTATAGGAATTCAAACACCCAAGAACCAAAACCAAATTGGACTCCTAAACAATAAACAAAGGAAAAAAACTATTCCAGGGGACCGAAAACATAAATGCATGCCCAAGTCGGCAAAGAAAAGCTGGTGAAATGTGATATTTTGTGCGAGTCGCGTCAAAGAACATTCTGGAAAATGTGCACAGGACCTCCGCTCTGAGCAGGGCAGCAGTTACAGGACCGCTGCCCTGCAGGGTGGCGGTTTTGTCACTGAAGGTCAAGAGGCCAAGGAAAGAGGGAAAAAAGGGGAAAACAAAAGGGCATGGGGGCTAAGCGGGGCATGCGGGATGTTAATGCATGCTCCGAGGGCTTTTCTGGATCCCGAACACCTTGCGAAGAGACCTGTATCATCATTGGGGCATTTATTACACCGTTCCACAGTACAGTACCTTACAATTTTGGGTAGGTACAGACACCAAAATTTCACAAAGATAATCATAGACAATTCCATAGGCCACATACATAAAATCAAGTATCCAAGTAAGAAATTAAGTGAATGAAATAGAAGGCAGTAGCCTTTAGGTACATAGATCAAGAGACTATAGAATTGCACAAGACACATTTGTTAGATGTATTCATCTAAAAAATATCATATATTACAATATAAAAAATTGATTATAATGAGGAAGTGAAAGTAACTATATTGAAACAAAAGCACCTAAATAGTTTAGAAGATTCCCCTAGATTTGTAAGGTCGTTGGGAAGAGGACTAGGTAAGCACATGTTATCATGTAAAAGATTATATGTGTTCTATCAAGATACCTTGTCAATGCACATGTGTAAATAATATATAGAAAATATTTTATCCATAAAACCATATAAAACATAACATATGTAAAGTGAAAAGCTAACAAATCAAATCATATGCAAGTCTTCATTTTTTAATTTAATATATTTGAATGTACTTATTAGATTATTTGAATATTTTTTAATTTTAGAAAATTTGTATAAAAAGGAGGAGAAATGAAATATCTACCCTATAAGAGGGTTGGGTGGGTGATAAGATAATCCTATAGAGATGAGAGGTTTGGGCCTTAAAATTTCATTGCGTATGACAATAATAAGAGGTAAATCTTGAAGCTAAGCCTATAAAAGGTGCACATAATGATCAATTTCATGAGGCTTGCTTACATCAATGTTAAAAAGAGGGAAATATACAAAGCTACACTCTAGAAAAATATTAGATATATAATTAATGGAAGTATTACGACCATACTATTTTCAACCTAATTGATTTTTAATATATGTGTTATGGGGATGCAAAACACTAAAAATAATGAAAGGGTTTGTAACATATATATGACTCTGATTAATTAACTTCCAGTATTAACCATTCACAATTTGAATAATGCATTCATACTTTAAATAATTGAAATGATTGATAAACAATAATAAATTGTTCACATACACAAAAGGAGAGATATACTTAGCTTTAAGTGACAAAAAAAAGGATGATCTGGATGTGTAAAATAGTAGAAAAACTTGATTAAGAACTGTAGATACATCGAATAAATTTATGGAGTTGTAAAATCAATAGGGATAAGACTGTACAACTTATGTACGTTTTATACCTAATCTGTATAGTATTGACCTCAAATTGTATTTTCCTAGACCCTTTGATAGTATGGGCCTAATTTTTTGTGCTTTTCTTATCTAGTAATGGAATGTTTTTTATGTCTCTATTATTCACACAATTTTAGGATGACCTATAACAACCTAAAAAAAAGTGGAAACACTAACAACCTACATAACCCTTCATCAAATAATTATCATACCAAAAGGATAAAACATATGTGTACGATGAGGCTAGACTACCCTTGGCATCAATATCCTAGTTATTGAACCAATCCAATTGTTGCACTAGATGCCTCATTCTAGGATTAAGCCTCATGTTGATCTCCCAGGTGTTTGTGTAAGTGTGAATAGCTAACCAAGCCCCTAAGGGTTCCATCATGTTTCTTGAAACTAATATGGTGGTTTAATTTTTTAGTATAGAGTGTACCCAACGAAGTATCAGTGAGATATGGTGTGCCTAATCTATGTGATTCAACAACTTATTGACTCAAAACATTCTGCAATACATGGAATGACTTATATTTTACTAAAACATGCCTCAATGACATTTTTATATTTTGAAATGGAGGAAGCTAGACTCTTTCACCTGGTTGATTACTTCACGCTTTTAATGGGGACTGCTCTACATGATGTGTAAATAATTTTGGTAGATTTAGGAATCCCTTGAGTGAATTTATATTGATATTTACAATAGGATCTTGTAAGAGTGTTAGGTGAGTTATAATGTGACATTAACTTTCTTTTATAACATTCCATAGGTGAAATATTCTAATAAATCCAACCCTAGGAATATGAAACAACCTAACTAAAATTTTGGAATTAAAATCAAATACATTGAATGTGAAGGGAAGGGACCATATAGGTTGGAAAAGATAGGACCTCACATCCTAATGCTTCCTGAGATTTTTCACAAGATCTGATGAAAAATAAAACTAAAAGGTGTGTCTTGAACAAAATTTTAATATTTATTTCATAAAATAATATTCTCATAATTGATGACAAATCAGAGTGCAATTATAAGCAAGTTGTATAATCTTTACATACATGAGGTGATTGGATTCTAGATGTGATAATTTTTATTAGTAAGGGAACATGGTCAAACATGGAATTGCACAAGGACAAGCTAACAAATTTTAGTGTATATATTTTCTCCCTATTTAAGTGTGTAATTGAATATTGCATACTTAAAGGAAAAACATACCTAAGTGTGCACACACACTTTTTATTTTATCGATAATGGTATATAATGTGTTGGTGTTGGCATGCTACATAATGAATCCTGTAACATAGAGTGTAGTCAATGTATATGATAGTAACTAAAATTTAACTTGAAATATAGGTAATATAGGTATATTTGAACTTTTAAAAATGTAATTAATGAGATGCAAAACATGGAAGGAATGAACTTGTTTGTTTTTTGAAAGGAGGAGGTCACATGTCATGTTGTTTTTTAGATACTTGAATATGTAAAAAAAATTGTAGGATTGGGGTTGATTAGTCCCCAATGTTGTGCCAAAGGAGATTTTTGAATATCGAGCAATGGATATTGTGATAGAACAAGTGAAAAGGCCCCCATTTTGTGATATTTTTAGAGAAGAAGGTATAGACTATGAATAATTTATTTACTTTGATTCCTTCACCATTTGGGAGAATGGCGATATAAGTGGAAAGATCAGTCTATGAAAAACGTGGCCACTTTGATGTTTTCCACTAAACCCACGAACCACATACTATAGACAGATCTAAGGCCAAGTTTTACCATTTTGAAAAATTATACCTTCAAAGGAATGGACATTTTCATAACCCTATAAGGTGTTATTGCAACTAAAAAATATAATGTAGGGTTTGAAAAATGGAAGGGGGGAAGGAGGACCATGCCCCCAAACCCATTTTTACAAAACCAATCAGAATAGTGTCATGGAGAAGGAATAAATTACTCGTGCCCCCTATAATTTACTTTAAAATGTGTCATTTGTATTTATAACAATGAGAAAATATCGTAACTTATAGAATTTTTAGAAACTAAAAAATCCATTTAATCTACCCTTTATCTAGGAATGTAGAAAACTGATCAAGACTATACCACATTCCTAACTATATTGTGTATTTTTTAAATTATTTTAAGTTTGTACCATTTTATTATTTGTTACCCTTTATGAGGATTTTAACCCTAGAAAAAATTGTTCATGTATTTTGCAACATGTTTGTAACTATAGAAATAACCCAATGAATGCCCCCTATTTTGAGGCATGTGTGATACCACATTTGGCCACATAGATCAAAAGAATAGATGTGTACCCATGTACCATATAGCTGATAATCTATGTAGGATCACATAGGAGGATGGAATGGTGACCACCTTTGAGAACATATATTGTAAAAAGGAGTTGTGCATGGTGGAGACCATGTTATAGATAAAATCAACAGGAAACACACAATAGGAAAGAATGCATGTGTAAAGAAAATAGAAAAATAGAGAATCGTATCAATCATTGCATACTCTATATGAATACACACATATAAACATCACAGTAGCAACAAGCATGTCAAAATAAATAGTATAAATAGTAATGTAAAGACAAGTAATCTACACATTATAGAAATAAGTTATATATAGGAATAAATTCACAAGAAAAGGACGCCCAAAATGTTACAAGATAAAAAATTTAGGAGGCACAGTGTAGTACTAGAGCCAAAAACATGGGACACCCATAACGTCACAAGAAAATTAGGTCACTTAGGTCATTTCAAGAAAACAATCATGGTACTTTAATCACCCAAGATAAGTAAGTAATACAATGTATCAAACAAACAAGAAATATGTATAAACAAGTAGTGATAATAGTATATGAAATAAGTGTAGAACATGTTGGTACCCAACTCAGTCCCACCCTCTTAACTCAAGCAGCATCAACAAGCTTAGCAGGATGCTTAGAGAAATACATATCTGGATTTAAGTTGTTTTGTATCCTAGGATGGATCTGGCAATCTCTTTGTCACTTTTAATTGGCAAATATTAGATAACACCTCACTAAAGGTATCACCTACCATGCTACTTTAGGTTTTGCCTACAACCAAGGTGAGATGACTCATTTTGGTAGCATGTGATTATGAGAAGAATGGATGGGATAGAAATATTTAGACTCTCTCTCCTAGGGAGTTGAAAGGAAACCTCAAGAAGACATGGTCAATGCAAACATTATCTAACTCTCACGAGCTGTCACACTAGAAAATGTATGTCTCCTAAACAAGGATTAGGTTACTAAAGAAAGTGATAATTTCAGCTTTCTTCTGCATATTTTTGATAAAGGATGGATAGAAATAACATATTTCCTTAACATTTGTGTATAAACAAGGCGAGCATGGGTAACTCAGATGCATCAAATGGTTATTAATTATTATTTTGATGTATTGATGGGAGATTAAATAGGATAAAGTTGATTATACGAAATCCTTAAATGAACCTTAACAAATGTTGTATGTAATTATTCTAGATGAAAAATACAGATCACACAACTCAAAGCATTCCTTCAACCAGAAGATTTACATTCATGGAAGCCCAAGAACACTAGATTTCACAAAAACCTTGAGAACCTAAAATGCAAAATCTCATGATAAATTCTCAATAAAATGCTAACAATTTCTTATCAAATACATTCAAGATACCTCAAGAACTAACAAAAATCCTAAATCAAACATATACAACTTGAATTTAAAATTGTTTATTGCAGCATAAAGGAAAGCTCCATCAACGATGCAGTTGCAATTAGTAAATTGTCACTATTTAAACCAAGACTTTGTGTAATTTAGAGAAATTAACAGCACAAGATTGCAATAGGAATACAAATAATTGATTCAAAGTAATTCATTATGAAAAAAAATAACATTTCTCATTAGAATACACACAAATTAATTCAAGAAACTCCAACACTTAAACGAGGGGACATAACACAAAAAACCTCAATGTTTTCTAATGATTTTATATTGCAATCATCTTGGCGAGAAGGTTTAGGAATGGATGAAAAACTCTCAAGTATCTCAGATTAGTTTAGATTAAGATTGTACAAATTGATTTTCTCCTTTATCTCTCTAAAAAATTAGAAAAATTTAACCCCCCCTATGCAAGAGCATTCTCATCGCATTTATACAATTTCATTCCTCTCGTCTTTCTCTTTTCCCCCCAAAAGCATGAATCTTCAAAAGAATACTCCCCTTTATAGTACATAGTCTAATCCATTATTATTCCCTTGGAAATATTCTATTTTATGTTACCGAATGGAAGAATCACAAGTGACTCACATTTTTCAGTCTCCTAGAATGATTTGGATGCCATGTCACCTTTTTGATTTTTTTAAATCATTTTATCTTTTTAGGCAAGCTGAGAAAGACCTTTTTGATGATTTTTGAGCACCTCCCAATGGTTTTATTTGATGTGTAATCCCTTTTCCTTTTGAGAATCTATCTTGGAGAACACACACTCTTTTTTAAGTCTTTATAGGATAATTACTCTCACGTGGATCATGTCACATCAAGCCAACCATTATTTTATATATAATGCAAACTTATTTCAAATTTATTTCTCCTATGTGGATATCACATACAGATCTTAAAGGTCATCTCATCATGATTACACTCTACTCATCTTTCCCACCTCGAGTTTCTTATAAATACACATTGTTTCCTTTATGAACTCACATCTTTCCTGAGTGTGAGAAGGTCTAGTGGATTTCTATATCTTCAACATGGCGGGAGTGACAGTGGCACCCAATTTAAAAGATATTTCTTCTGAGGATTTGAGGAAAATTTTCAACCAGGTAAACCTTGATGAGGCATTTGTAAGGATGTTGTTTTATACTACAGACCAAGAGGATTATATTGGGTCATTAACCACCCAATATATTCGGGTAACATTGATTAGAAGTATTATCAGGGTATTTCTTGTCTTTTCTGTCTTCTAGATGATGTATTTTCATCCCTTCAGGATAGAACATCAAAAGACTCCTGATGTGTTGAAGAAATTTTGGCTCATGAGTAGGACTACTGTGAAAGGTGTAACCAATTAGACATTCCCCTTCATTTTTATGAGGAATTTACTGGGAAGGATATTCCCTTAGGGTCCTATGCACCTGATGGAGATATTTCATTAGGTACTATATTTATTCTCTTTCGTAGGATGAATGAACTAGAGAAACGTGTTCCAGTCTTGGAGAGAAAACCAACAAGGACCATACCTTTGCAACCTCTTGAAGCTCCACCAGTCTTCATGAATAAATGTAGGGGTGAACCCAATTCCAAACCTCTTACTCAGTATGCTCCAAGATCAATTTTTATTGCACTTCTTGCTTATGTACAAGCTACCAATCCATCCTCTAATTTTTAAACAACATGGAAGAAGGCTTTTCCTAAGGGAGGTCTAGACATGACTGAATGGGTTTCCTCCTATGAGAGGAGATCATAATTGACAAGTTTGTTGGATGGTCCTATGACAAGCATTGATGATATTATTTCTTTGGGCATGTCTCACACTCTAGCAAGAGACATTGTGTTTGTTTAAATGGCAGTGGTAACTAAGGAGTTTGTTCCCAAAAAGAATAGGCTAGTGAATAAACTTCCTCTTTGCAGAGAGGATTTTGTGGTGGAAGATGATTAGGTTTATCTTTTCTTGTTTCTATTTTGATATAGTTTCCAAAAATGTATGCAACTTTTTTCATGGGCTAGGGGCCCCTATAGAACCCCTATTATGCTTTTTTCCACAACACAGCAAACTCAAATTGTTACATCAATATACATGCTTCATAATAGATTCAAAATTATATCAAAGCAATATAAAATTCTAATGTATTGTATCAAGCTACATCATATTTAAAAACAATAATTCAAAATAATGTTCAGTTTTCATGAAACAAAAGTAACATTTATAATAAGATGAAAAAGTTGATTTTAAAGAAAACAAGCCTAAGCTTGCTCATCAATCTTCACATTTGTATCTTCATCTTCATCATCTTCCTCCTCCTTATCTGCCTTTCCACGTATGCATCATACCTCTAAAATAAATGCTTTACATCCTCTTTAGTTGGACTTGTGTGGTGTTGAAATATTAGGGTCTTCTTGTTCAATTGCATCCCCACATTGATCCATTTTTTGCTTGTTCCCATGAATTTCCTTTTAGTTCTGCAATTCTGCTCTCTACAGCCATTAGCTTCTTGATGACCTCATAATAAAAATTTTCATCTTGGATGATGTTTTTCTCGAAATAATTGATTAACAAATCAATTTCCAAGTTACCATAACTCTTTTTTGAATTTATCAAACACCATGCCTTCTAATTTCATATCTATGGTATCTATGCCTTTTTCAACCCACGTCTTTTATGTTTCCATATTTTCTGTAACTTCATTCAAAACTTCAATCCTTATTTTAGCCAAATCTTCAATTGCTTATGGGGTTCCTATTGGTTCTAGTGGCACAATTCCTTCCTTTCTAACTAGATCTTCATCAAGTTGAGTGATACGATTTAACTTGGGAAGGATTCCTTCATAGTAAAATATTTCATTGTCACATTCTTCAATTAACTAATTAATTTCACTAAACTTGGTCTTTAGTTCTCTATATCCCATTTTTGCTTTCTTAAAGATCTTCTTCCCTTTTTCAAATAACCCTTCTACCCAATCTTCAATAGCCTTAAATTTCTTAACATCCTTTTCAATGCTTCCAATAACTTCAGCAGTAACAATAGAGACCTCTTCTTAGTCTTCACTAGATTTTCCCACTACCTGTGTTAAGCATGAATTCAAATATCTGACCTGCTCTTTACATTTCCCTTTTTATTTATTTTCATCATGCAATTTATGCAACAAGCCTTGGAATGCTTCTGAAACTTCTTTTTTTAATGTTTCTCTACAAGTTTTTCTAAACATGATGTGTTGGATGTCATAGTCATTTACAGTTGTGCCATTTCTTAACCATCCGTCATGTGGGGTTGTAACCTCTAAGGTTCTAGATCCATATGGCTCTACATGAGTCTTAGTAATAACCTTTTTTAAGTCTTTTTGGGATTTTCAAAATCCAAAGTTGTAATATCTACGAATTTCTCAGGCACAAAATCCTCTTCTTCTTCTAATATCAACCCTCCCCACCAACCAGTTTTGATAGTAGTCCCCACTTTTGTATTTTTTGATACTTGTTGGGGTTATTCAAAGAAAACAACCAATTGTTTATATGTTTCCTAGACATCTTACACCAATGGAATTTCTTGTTGTGTCTTGTCCACTCCCAATGTTGACTCTTTGGGTTCACTACTGCTTTTCTTGATCCTAAACTTAGGATTGATTGGTTACTTCCTCATTCATACTATCAATTGGAGTATTCTCCGTATTTGTTCCTTTAGGTGGTGTAACAGTTACTCCTATGGTTTTCTTTGGAACCACTTGGGTTGGTGTTTTCACTTTTGGAAATTCTTCTCTCTTTGCAATATCTTCCTCCTTTAAAGGCTAATGTTCAGTGGAAATATTTTCATGAATTGGTAAATTGACAATATTTTACTCTTTCATCTCTTCCTTTTGTTGCTCATTATTCTAAGCTCTAGTGAATGTCCTTTCATCCTTATCAATGGTTTGAACACTTTGAATTTCATCACTTTCTAGCCTTGCAGTGGCTTCTTTTGTGGTTTCTACCACCCTTTCTTCAGCAAAATCTATTTTTTGGGGTGTCTCATTACTTTTTATAACTTTTATTTCCTCTTGAGGACACTCTTTGGTTGGTGCCATAGTATCTATAATGTTTCACTATCAATTATCTGGGTCTCTGATCTACCTACTTCTAAAACTATTTGGCCTTCAATAGAGACCCTTGTTATTGGAATTTTATTTTCAGCAGTTGGAAACTAGGTAGATTCTTTCATTCTTTCATCCAACTGAAAATCATTTGTACCTTCTACCATATGTGTCTTAATTGATACTTCAAAGGGTTCAAGTATAGGCATTTATCGCACTTATATCTATGTTCAATATTTCAACAGGGATACTTGCTTGTTCATGTGGTTGATCAGGATGGGTTACATTTATACTCTCAAATGCTATTGTATAAGGTTTCTTCAACCCTTGTTATATATTATAGAACTACCTAGCTGGTAAGATGGTGGATTACCTTGAGTTACCTGTTCTTGGGTTAATTCAGTCACTATTCTTCGTGGACACAAAAATGAAGTTGAAGACGTTGGTTGTATAATTGGATTAACCTGGAGTATCCTTGGATATGTTAGTAGATTTACCTGATGAGCCAAAGAAGAAGCTACTCTTTTTAGTTCCTCACTTAGAGCAGGAGGGTCAATCACCTCAGTATTTCTATGTTTGTGTTTACTTGATGCATGAAAACTTTATTTTACTAAAATACCAACATCTCTTTCCAAAGGATTTTCAAGTAAAAATTTAACTTTCTTCTTAGTTCTTTCAAAGTGCCTGATATCTGGTGCCTCTCTTTCTTTTTCACCTTGCACCAAAGATGTTGAGCCCATACCTGACATACCTCCTCTCATTGTCTTAGTTGAACCAGATGCCCATATCAATATTATTATGGGGGTTCTATGTCTTAGTTACACCAATTCCCTTAGTCTGTAATGGTAATGCAAAAGTAATGGGAGTATTTTGCATGGATTTAAAATCATTTTTTTTATTTTGCTTTAAAGAAGACATGGAAGTCCCATTTTTGCTAGCAGTAGTAGTCCATTCATCAATGATGCATGTGGTAGGTCTCTTCAAAGGCAACTAAGGAGCCTTTCCTCCCAAAAGATCTATTTTTTAAACCCCTTCCCTATAAAGGGGAAGATCCTCTTTCAAAACTCCCAAATCCCTGAATTCATTAAGTACCTTTGTGTTTTGTATGGATATATCCATACCTTTTCATTTTGGCGAAGTCGCAGTCCTTATCATTACATTATAAATTTAGTTATATTCATTATCTGACTCTCCCTCATCCCATTTTATAGGATCCATTGGTTTCCCTTCAAATTTTTGGCCAATATAATATTGACTCACTGTTTGTTGGTCATCCATAATCCCTTGAGGTAATACAACAATTTTAAAATCAATAAATTTCCTGAGATTCATTCTTAAGAAATATATGAGCCTGACCTCCTCTTCATGTCTACAATTCATCCAATAATCCTCAAAGTGAGGTTCATGTTCAAAATAACTTGCCAAGGCAGTGTTGACTACCCATCTAATATCATAGTTAGATCTTGCCTCAAATTTCTCCATGTCAAACCTTTCCATCTCCTTCTCCATCAATCTAGCCTTTATAATGGAGGGGAATGAGTACCTTCTAATTTTAATAGGGAATTTGATGTTTTTTTTTATGTTTCTCAGTAATCAACTTGTGAACTGGTGTTAGTTGCCTTGAGAGTTCACACAAAGCCATCTTATCATCTAGATATCTTGGCAGTTTGCATGGATGCCCCTCAAACCCATTGGCTCTAATGTAGGTGAACAATCTATACTGGATGAAAAAGAAACCATACTCCATTATTGCATTTTTGGCTTCTTCTGATATTTTGTATCACTCCAACTCAGGTTTGAATAAGCATATGACAGGTGTAAAGAATGCATCATTCACCAATCTCACATATCCTTTCCAATTGCTCAATTGTAATTGGGGATAAATCTCATGCACTTTATTTTCTTTGAAACATGCATGTGGTACAAGGCTAGGAAAATGCCTATGGCCTGCAATATTATATATAAGGTATGTCATCATATAGAATTCAAGCTCCCTAGTACCACCCATGTTAATTTTTGTGGACAGTGTTAAAAGTTGTGCATGAATTGAATCAACAATGAGTGTTGCCCAAAAAATACTTCCTTTCTTTTTTAAAATAACCCAGATGTATGGGGACATCCATTCCTTGAATTCACTAGCAATTTCCAAGACACATTGTACATTACGACACAATTAGGTCTTCCACTTCTTCCACAAACGGTGCCCTAGCCAATTTTTTGGGGAGTCTAGTGGTAGCCTTCTTGTCTATTAATAACCATTCAGTTTTATGACCCTAGTCATAATCTTTCTTTTTAGATTCAAATTCCTTAAGAATTGATTCAATGGTCAAGGTTATTGGTGTTTTGATTCTTGGTAACCTCAGCATTAACCTGAGAACTCTGGGTGTTAAAGTCAAAACTGCCTCACCACTTCCATCCACAACTTCCCTTTTCTTTGGATTATAATTTATAGCACAAATACTTACCATCTCATGAAAATGCACTGATGGAGGTATAACAAAAGCTAGGGAAATTTTACTAGCCTCAATTGCTCCCATGGATTCACTTTTATTTGGATTATTGAGCCTTTGCAAAAAATCATTCAAATTGGCATTTACCAAGTTTTTATCTGTGATTTTATCTAGGTCACTAGTAATACTAGATGTGACGTGATAACCTGACTACAATGGCTTCATTTTTCTATGTCCTAAATTCTTCCTTTTAAACCTCTTTAGCAAATTGTGGAACAAACAATGAAAAATATGAAACGCAGTATAATTCTTACCAGTTTCATATGCAAATGTCTATGTAAGTTTTCCCGTGCTTCTTGTATTCTCAATCCTCTAAGCTCCAAATCGACACCTCTCGATTGACTTTTCACTTTGTTCCTTTGTGAATTCCAATAGCTAGGGCACCTAAATATTTGTATGCAATAGTAAAAAACTCAAAGTGTTTGAATGTTTCAAACAATTTTACTTTGATCCATGAAAAAAACGCATTAATGGTGGACAACCATAAATGCATTACATCCTAGGTGTCCATCCTATATATTTTCATTTGAATGTGGACCATCCACGTGGATCAATTTGATGCTTCGTGGGCTAAGGGAGTCTTTTAGCACTTTTGCAGTATCTTTCAAACGCATACAAGTTTACACATTTGACCTGAGCACCTGCACCTTTTGAATTTCACTGAGATCATAACACGTATGTTCAAATATTAAAGGTAAAAGCAGTCAGCGAGAGGATTTTTACACATTTTTCTATTGGCCTCAATTAGGCACAAAAATACCAAGTTGACCTGAATCCCCGCTTCTTTGAACCTTGTTGAGAATATGTCACAAAAAATCATTCAGACGAGCCTAGGAGATTTTCTTACATTTTCACTATCTATCAGCTTATCCATTTCAATAGTAATGCATAGATGTGGCATGAATTCTCTGACTCCAATGGCTTTACTTTTGACATGTATACCCTAACTTCTGGGAGTGGGATCAATTCTTCTTTCTTGCATTTTTTGAAGAAAATATTCATGGGAATATGTTTCAGGATTTGGGGCTACAAGTATTACCAGTTTTCCAGTTATTATTTAGATAGTATAATTTTCATGTGAATTGATTCCCATTGCATCGTAGCTCCAAATAGACACCTGTGCCACATGACTTTTAGTTTGTTCCTTGGAGAAAAATATCCAACAGCTTGAAATGAATGCCTAAAGGATTATATACAAGCAAGATTTTAAAGATGCAAACCCGATCCATGATTGAATTTTTCAGACAAATTTTCTAAGGGCGACATGCATTATTACATTCCTGGCAGCAGCCAGAAAAGAGGATTCACACCCTTAGCCATCTATCCTACTTTTTTCATTTGCATCCAACACAGATCACATATTCGAACATACATTTTGAAACATTCGAAAACCAAGCTCAGAGAATGTCTTTTTTGAAGGCATACATTAGATAAAAGGGTGATATCAAATCAATCACTAAATTTGGCTCTGACATCGGGCCCGGGTAACCTACTGTGGGTGTCATGAGAACCATACAAACCAAGATGTAAGACATATACCAAGTTCCTAAATCCATTATATTTATGGAGTAAGTCGCGGGATATTTTTACACAAGATTTTAACTAAAACAATCATACTTCATAGAAATCACCACTGCGATACTAGGGAAGTCTTGTCACTGTAGACCATGAAAATGAAAAGAGAAAAAAAAAAGACTATACACTGTACGAAATTTGGTGGGTACCTTGGTTATGATTTAAATACAAGGAAGCACTTCATTGGATGCCGTCCATTAACAGAAAAATCTAGACCATTGATCTCCATTTAAATATTTCAGTAAAAAATTATGCTCACCAATCCTTATATCAATAGAACAGGGGCTCATCCACAATGCATTAAACTTTGCATATCTTTGACTTGAATATTCCTCTTGTATTTTTTTAGGCATCAGAAAAACAAGAGTCTGCAACATTAAAACTTCTAGGATGTCATCTTTGTATCAAACAATTTGTAATCTGAGTCCTATCTTTGAACTTAAGTTGTATTTGGTGAGACATGTCACTTTTTTCTTTGGGTGGCAACTCCACTATCTGAAATTTGCAATCCTAGCTTCCATATGGACGGTATACAATTCCTCATCCTCAAGCTACTGCATGAACCTGATTAAGAATTGACAATTTACAAGGATTGTCAGGGGTAAAAGAGCCTGAATACTCCATACACTCGACTCAAAAAAGAGGAATTTTTCACTATAGCTCTTTTAGACATGTAATTTTATCTGCCCATAAACCAAATGATTACATGTTCACCCCACTTTCTTTTATTAAACATGGGAATGTCCATTCAAATAAAATTATCTTAGATAGCACACATTCTTATTACTTGAATTATCTTGACCATTCATTTGAGGATTGTAATTGGATTCATATGTCAGACCGATTCCATATTCTTAGCACATAGTTGCAAACAGCTTAGCTATAAATCCGTAGCATTATCAACAACTATTTTTGCAGGTACTCCAAACCTACAAATTCTATGTTTTAGAATGAAATCCATGACTATTTGGTGATTTTCCTTTTTGGTGGGGATAGCTTCAACCCACTTGGTGAAATAATATGTGGTGACCAATATCCATTTGTGCCCTGTGCATGAGGGATCTGATATTTCTCCAGTAAATTCCATGCCCCATTATTTGAAAGGATCTTCTATTGACACTAGTTATAAGTTGAAAAAACCTTAAGATTTTATCCTCCCTGAAAACCTTTGACAAATTTCACACTTCCTGACCAACAAGGCTGCATCTTTAAAAAGTGAAGGCCAAAAGTAACATTTTCTCAAAATCTTGTGAGCAATTACTCTTCCAATAAAATGACCTCCACATTCTCCCCCATGGAATTATGTAATAAGTTTGGGAGCTTATTCCTATGTGATACATCTCACTAGCACCCCGTCTGGATTTTTCCAAGCCAACCCATAATCAGTTTTTAGATATTTTTGTGAGGCCAATTTGAGTGTACTTCTTTGATTTTTGTCTAAATGACTTGGGCACTCCAAATTCCTGAGGTAAAATATTATGTCCTCATACCATGTGGAGTTGATTTTTTTTATTAGACATCAATAATTCGTTCCTCAAATTCATTAATCTCCATTACCTTCAAGTTGTTTTCTGCAATCATCTTTGCAAGGCCCAAACCTCTAACTAGCTTGGTGGTTTGTATATCCATATCATACTCTTATAGTTTATTCACCCAATGACATATTTTGCTAGAAATTTCCATCTCTAATAAAATTTCTTTGACCATTGTGTGAAGAACATAAGCTAAAATCTTAGAACTCAATATGTATGTCCTAAAAAAATTTAGTTTCTCTTATCAAAGTAAAAGCCTACTTTTCCATGATGGTATATTTTAATTCAGCACCTTGCAAGGCTTTAATGAAAAAGGAAATAGGTCTTTCATTTCCTTCTTCATCATTTTGAAATAATACAAATGGGTAAGTGCAGGAAGTTGATGGACAAATATAGGGTCATCCGTGGACATCATATTGCAAATGACAACATAATATCAACTTGTAGGGATTATTAGCAATACATACACTCAAAATTAGAAAAAATTATATTAATATGAATCGTAGCATCCAGAATCTAGTTTCTAAAATACTATTTTTTTTAAAAAATAGACAAGATTAGCTATATTAAAGACTCAAAATTCAATGACTTGGTTTTTTTTTTAAAAACACCGATAAGATTATAGTCCGTTTGCCCACAATTTGGATGACTGCAAAAATTGATATGGGATTTTTTTCCTTCTGGTGATGCATCTTTATAGGATCCACTATCTATCTTCCAAGCCAATGGATATTCAATTATAACATATTTTTTTGAGGCCAATATTTTATGTCCTTTTATGATTTTTTCCGTAAATAACCTGGTATCCAAATTCATAAAGTAAAACATTATGTCACTTTACCATATTGCCCGCCATAACTTCATCAAAATATTGAAATCAAATAATTTTTTTTTTGAACATGTCATATAATTTCCACCACGGTTGGGATGGTATAAGTTTCTATCATCAACTTATGATAAGTGCCCAAACCCCTAACCAATTTTGCAGTCTTAAACGTAGACATAAACATTCACAAGAAAAAGTGTCTTAAAGACCTACTATTAGTAAAAAATTATAAAATGATATTTATCCTCTTCTATTCACTTTAACCATCAGTATTTCTACAAAGCTAATAGTCTCCCCTATGCAATGGTACAATTTTTATGACATAGTTTTTACTTTTTGGCATGGTTCAAGTCCGCGAAAGACTAAATTTGATGTTTTGCTGTTTTTTATGTAAAATTCAGGATTTGATGTCCACTTAATTGTCCCCCAACTTGGTTCACTTACCCAAATGTAATAGTATTTTAAGATGAAAAAGAGAAAATATGAAAATATTTTTTATAATCAAGGGCTATCAATACTAGGGCATTCTTTAGTGCTTCTTTTATTGCAGTGAAAGATTGGAGAAATCCTTCTTCCCATTGAATTATTTGGTCCCTTTTTAGCATGCTTGTAATAGGAATAGTCATCTCATAAAAATTAGAAATGAACCTCCTAATAAAATTTATCTGACCGAAAAAGGATTGAATTCCTTTCTTAGTTTTAGGGACATGAACCTTACCAATTGCTTCCACTCTACCAGGATCAATCATAACCCCTTCTTTTGACCCAATGTGCCCTAATAAGTTTTCCTTTTGAACTCCAAAATTACACTTTTTAGGGTTCAATGAGATGCCACATTCTCTATACCTTATCAAAAATTTCTCCACATGGCTCAAGTGGTCACTTCTCTTTCTAGAAAACATTATCACATCATCTTGATATACTACGGTAAAATCATTGATGTATCCTGAGAATGCAACATCCATGGATTTTTGGAAAGTATCCCCAATATTAATTAGACCAAATGGATTTCTTACATACACATAGGTACCCCATGGAGTGGTAAAGGAAGTCTTAATCCTCTCTGATTACTTCATAACCACCTGGTTGTACCCTGATAATCCATCTAATGTAAAAATTACCTCAAATCCAATGACTAATTGTAACATGTTATCCATATTAAGAAATGGATAGTTTTATTTGATTGAGGCTTTGTTCATATTTATGAAATCCACACAAAGCCTTATGTCTCAATTTTTCTTTCTTACTAGCACTAGATTTTCCACCCATGAATAATATATTATAGGCTGTATTATCCCTCCATCACTCAACTTTGTTAATTCTTCCCGCATATTAAGGGAGAGAAGCGGATTAATTGACCTCTATTTTTTCCTAAATTGTTTAGCATTGGGTTCCATAGGTATTTCATGTTGAAATAAATCTTCCCTATTTGTTTTTAATTCCGAGTAAGACCCTACTAAGTAGTATTGATATTTTTTTAATAACTCAACATAAGATTATTTTTATTCCTTACTCAAATTTCTCCCTAGCCACACCTTTCTAGGTTTTTCTTTAGTTCCCAAATTATATTATTCAACATCCCTTAAATTTGAGATGTGTCTATTAACCACCCTGTTATCATTATCAAAATTAGACTCCAAAGTAACCAATCCTCTAGGATATGTGTTGGTTTTCAAAGAAATTATATCCTTTCCAAATAGGGTTTCTTTCCCATCACACATTATAAAAATTGGCTCCCAATTCATGCACTTATTGGTGAACTATCCTTCGTTTAGTAAAAACCTTTGTATCTGGGCATCATCATCAAATACTTTCCAATAACTCACATTATATGGATCTTATGGTCTAGAAAATATTTCAACATCATAGTTGCAATAAAAAGAAACTGTACAATTACAAAACCTAGATCCAAGCATTGCCAATCTATCTGCTGGAACATTTTTTAGTTATGTCATGATATAAAATGTTAAAGGAGTCAAACATCTCAATAAAATACCATATTGCATGCTTATACTATTTCATCCTTTGATTTTTTGTAGTATATAATTTTCTAACATGTTTGACAACTAACTCAGAGTCTCCTTTAACAAATATGTCTTTAATACCATATCTCCAAGAAATCCTTAAACGCAAAAGTAATGCCTCATACTCTGCAATATTATTTTTGCATTCAAATTTCATTTTCAAAGAAAAATTAAAAGTCTCTTGGCTTGGAGACATAACTACAAACCTAACCCCATTTCCAATATTGGAGCAAGCTCCATCAAACATCAAGGTCCAATGGACACCAACTTGTTCAAAGAAATTTCTCTTATTGATACTATGCTCCTTAAAATATGCATAACCAACAAAAATTTTAACATCCGTATCTGCATACAATACTTCATAAGAAGGATTGTTGGGATCTTCAATAAGATGCAACATCTTCTTCTCCTCATACAACTTGAAAATATTTCCCTCCACTAGTATAGTGGCATATGACATTTCCATTTGCACACTTCCTCCCACACTAGCAGCCCACTTCCTTGACAACAACATGCCCCATTTTATAGGGTAGTCAACACTGACCACATTCATAGTTAAAAACTTACCAGGGTAAGCTGTAAATTATACCACAAAACCTTTGACATAACTAATTACTAGTACTTATCTTGAATCCATAGCAGTACATTTTCCAAAGGCTATTATCACTTTGATATCTAGCTCATTCATAACTTCAAGTAGAATCACATAACATGAAGCTTCTGAATCAAACATGCAGTTGTGAAAAATTTTGTCTTTAATGATCAAAGTAGTGTAAAAGGGATCAACATCAAGTTGAGACTAAACAATGGAGGTGCTTAAATATACTTTAGGGAACTCCCCAAAATTTTCCAATTCTTGTGGCACTTGCAATTCCACAATTATAGGGGGAAGATCAACACTATTAAATTATTTACCCAAGGAAACTACCTCCTCCTTGAACCCTAAGTACTTGAATTCTCCTTATGTGCTCAAGGATTCTAAGTAACTCAATAACCTTGATTTGACTAAAAATTTGAGCCATATCACAAGTGATATACTTGGCTAATGTTGTATTGAGAGGTAGGGTAATTGCATTTTCCTGTGGTATGAGGTTCTTTATTGATTGGGAAGGGGAGGAGGTACATTGGATTTTTTAGTAATAACTGGGCCTTTGTTTGACACATCTTTCTTGAGGGGATCTTTTGGGATATTAGTGAGGATATGAGTTTCTGGTTTGGGTGGTGGCCATCCCCCTTTGATAGGTATATTTCTTAGATTATACTCCTTTTCCCAGGGAACCATTATATTCATTAAAAGTTTCATGTCCTCTTTAGAAGGAATCCCTCCATCATATTTCTGAATCATTAATGTCCTTAAGTATTAAAAATCATGATTGGGTAACTCAAAATCTTTAACTAGATCAACATCCAAATTAATAGTGGAAGGGAAAAAAATTACCCATTGTATGCAGTCCCAGAAACTTTTCACATTCCTTGTACTAATCAAATCAGTGGAAGTTACTCCTTGTCGTGAACTATTATTGCACTCAATCATACAAACATCACCTTAGGTAGCATTTTCATTAACCTATCCACTTTCTTCAGCAAGGTCACATGGGAGATGTGGGAGGAAACACTTATCACACAAATCAATCATATGATCTTCAACAAAAGACACTCTAGTAGTTAATGGATATGGAACCAATTTATTTTTTTTGGTTTTTATTTCTTATTTCCTGATCCCATGAGCCCTTTTCCTCTCTCATCTGATCTACGATCACCTCTAGGATGATTACCAAATATATTTTGACCTTGAGGTTGGTGATGGCCCTAATAACTATGTCTTATTCCCTTCTCTATCCTAGAAATTTCATAGTAGATTTCTTTTACTACTCCTGCTAGATTCTTAACCACTTATTCTTGATCTACTCCCTTGCTTACCTGAGGATTTTTAGGATTAATTAACTTGACACCCTCCCTTTTAGGAGGATTTCCTTCTGCCTTGATATTATTCTCAATTTATAGTGCCATGGTGAAATATTTTCTCAAATTCATATGGTTTTTGTCCCTCAGATAATATGTTACATTCTTGTATAAGGCATCAAAATAATTTATCAAGCAGGATCCATCACTTGGCCTCAAAATTATAGGTATTCTGGTGAAGGTTTTGTTAAACCTGGTATTAAAATCTTGGACAAGTTCATTGGGATTCTTATTTATGTTTTCAAATTTAGATAGGAGAAATCTAGGATCAGTCTTGTCCCCATATTGTGATCTAAATGAATTTTTCATTTCAATCCTTGAATCAATTGAATTTTTAGGTAAATACTTGTACCAATCATGAGCATCCTCTTCCAAGGTATGAATGAACAATTTCACATACACATTCTCATGTTCAATCTCAAAATCCTCCATAATATTAAAAAAAATCCTAAGGTGTTCCCATCACCATCATGGATAATCATTATTTCCTTGAAACATAGGCAATCTATTCCTTACATCATTTGGAACTGCATTAGGATAACCCACCATACCCCTAAAAATTTACATAGGTCTATAAAAAATTACAACAAAGGGAGGTCTAGGTGGAGGGTTAGACATGTTATTTGAGGAGGTGTTCCAACATGTGGGTTAAAATACTGGGGAAATAGAGGTCCTTTGAGGTAATGGTGTATGATCTTCAAATTATTGGTCTTTATAATAATTCAGAGGCTTCATAAAACACCCTATTATGTCTATGCCCCAAATTTTCTAGAGGAGGGAGACGAGGAATACCCTTATTAGTTGAAAATGAAGTACCCTCTCCAGTTGGAGTGTAAAAATTTTTTCAAAGGACTACATTTATCCAGAATATCATAAGAACTAGGGCAAGTATTGTATCAAAGTTGGAGATCACCCTCAACAAATGACACTACTTTCTCTTCAAATATTTGATCTCCAAGGGATTTCCAGACTTGTTTTTTCATTGGATTTGAATCCTTCCTAACTTCATGGAAACAATTTTCTAGGTAGGAATACCTCTTGAATGAAGGATATTAAATTCCTTCCAGATTTGCCATAGATAGTTCTTCCTTAAGATTTCCATATTACTAACATTTTACAATATTTGAGGCTCCAAGGTAGTTATCTACTAATTTTCTGGATAATGTGGAGTTGCACTAATGTCTTGTACCTTAGATGTATAAATAACAGGCCTAAACAAATTTCCATGGTTGAAACTTAATGATCAATTTCATCCAAATCTTTGTAAATATTAGTATTCTTTATCAATATTTACCCCTAGCCAAGTCAAATTTAATGGACCAAGCTTTCTTAATTTCAGGAAATTTCCAAGCAAATCAACTTCATGAAAGGGAAACTAGCGATGGCAACCATGAGCGATGGAGAAAATTATGGCAACGTGGTTTTTGCAGTTCTGGCTACAGAATGTCTGCGCACTAAGCTTAAAATTGCTGAGGAGAGGCTGATCTGTGGCCAGAATCAGATGATTGTAAGCATGAGTACGAGTGAAGGAGAAAGCACTGGAGGTACTGTCAGTGTAGTTTTTTGTAGTTCTGGCAGTAAAAATTCTGCGCACTAAACCTAAGAATACTGAGGAGAGGTAGATCTTCGGCCAAAATCGGATGGTTATAAATGAAAATGTAGAAATGCTGGGATCCACACCTATGGCCTGGAATAAGATGCTTCAAAGCCCTAACATCAAAGTGGGTCTAAAATATACTAGTCAGTTCACATGGGAAAAGGACAACAAGGGTGCAACCTGCCTGAGGGTCCCAGATGGATGTGTTGATAAAGCTTTGAGCAAAGCAAATCTCTCCCTTGTTGGTAAGTTTCTTGGCTCTAGACCTAATATTGATTTCATTAGAAAATGGGCTTTGAGAAAGTCGAAACCTAAGGGAGCCTTGAGTATTACCATCATGCCAAAAGGATTTTTTCTGGCAAAATTTAATCAGCAAGAGGATTTGGAATCGGTGCTTCTGGGAGGACCTTGGTGGCTGGGTAATATGGGCCTTTTTTTGAAAAAATGTTATCCTGGATTTGACCCTAATACTGAAAATATAAACACCATCCCAATCTGGTGTAGGCTACCTAGACTACCATTACATTTTTGGGATGATGAAATTCTACCAAATATTGCTAAATCCTTAGGTGCTCCTATCGGTCTGGATGGGCCCACGAGAAACAGATCCAGACTTGCTTTTGCTCATTTCTACATTTTTTCTGAAATGGAACAGGAGTTACCAGAGCACATCATCTTGAAATCTAGATATGGGATATGGACCCAAAAAATTGAGTTTAAAACTTTTCATTTGAGATGTAAACATTGTCACTGCATAGGACACTCTAACAAAAGTTGTTCCAAGAAGAAGATCTCTACATTGGAAGCTGAACAGCCTATGGAGGGCTCAGATCTGAACAAGGAATGTAGGGTTCCTAACACAGATAGCCGGAATGAAGACAAAGCCCCTACTCAGAAGGAGTTGGATTTCAATAGAAAGGGGGGAAAAAGGGGTTTTATAACTCAAATAAGGAAACATCTGGTCTGGCATCCCAAAATCTCAGCCATAGCTTCGCCTGAAGCACCTACCAAAGAGGACTTGGAAAATCCTGTAAAGGTATCCATGGTGGTGAACGAGCAAGAAGGCTCTATGAAGATTAATATAGTCCTTAATGATCAATTTCAGAGCAGTAAGGAAGTCAAGATAGATAATCATATGTGCATCATTAAGGAAACATCGAACAAGGATCGTATGGTTGTTAAAGAATCTTTGTAGAAAAGCACTCCTAGGGGAGATGGTAAATCATCTGCAGATATACCTCCTTGCTCCAACAACAGATCAGCGGTTTCACCTACTTGCTACAGCACCAGAACAGCTGATACAGACACACCTGACAAGATTCAGAAATAACGTGAAGAGGGAGAAGTTACACCTCTCAAAGATGAGGAGGATCCAGATTCTAGATTCACAAAGGTCATTTCAAAAAATAAAAAAAGAATGAAAGGATTTGAAATGATCCCAGAATCACTCTACAGTGATAAGAAAAATAAAAAAGACAATTGGGATGCCTCAACATCTAGAACAACTAGATCTTCTACAAGACGACTAGTTAACTTTGGAGGAAGCACAAAAAGAGGAAGGCCCTCTAAAAAGGCTCTTAGATCTAAGAGAATGGAGAGAGACATTACAGATGGCATTCAGTGTCACTTGAACCATCAGGAAATTCCAACTATCAATCATTCCAAATGAAGATTATTTCTTGGAACATCTGAGGCCTAAATGGAAACTTCAAGCAGAGAATCATCAAGGAGTTACGGAATTCTAGTAATCCTAGTATTTTAATTATGCAGGAAACTAAGATGAAATCTAAGGCCCTTAAAACTAATAAAAAGAGTTTTTGGGATAACTCTGAAATGGTGGCTGTAGACTCCCAGGGAGCCTCTAGAGGATTGGCTACTCTTTGGGATAAAAGGAATTATACTAGTACGGTTCTCAATGCTATTACTAGTCATCTTGCAATCAAATTTATTGTTATTCAGAATAATGGTGAATGGATCCTTTCTAACATTTATGCCCCTAATACGGTTAGTGGAAGAAGAAAACTTTAGGCTGACCTTAAAACATTTAGAAACCAACATTGTTTAGCTAACTGGCTTATTATGGGGGATTTCAACTCTCCACTAAACCCAGGTGAAAAGTATGGAGGAATCTCCAGCTTTTCTACAGGTATGGAGGATTTTGCTGATTTTATTGCTGAACATAATCTCTTAGATGTGGATCTTCATGGAAATAAATACACTTGGAATAATAGAAGGTTGGGAAAGGAGTTTATCCAGGTGAGATTAGATAGAGCACTGATTTCAGTGAGCTGGATTCTCAGTCAAGACTTCCACCTCTCTTCCTTGCCCAGAGTTGGATCGGATCACAATCCAATTGCTTTAAATTTTCTCAATTGGACTAAACCCACCAGAAGCTCATTCAAATTTGAAAAGACGTGGATGGAGCATGACAATATCTATGACAAGATAAAAGAATGGTGGGGATGGAATGGGGAAGGTACTGCTCAATTTAGATTGGTTCAAAAGCTCAAAAATGTCAAAAAGCAAGTCAAAATCTAGAATAAAAGCATTTTTGGCAATGTGTTTGATAATAAAAAGAAGTTAAAATAAAAACTTCAGGATCCAGAAATAAAAATGGATACTATGAGGAGATCGGCTGAAGACTAAGCTAATGAAAAGAATATTCTTTCAAAGCTGCATACGATCTGCAGTAGAGAGGAATCTTTATGGAGACTTAAATCTAGAGCTATTTGGCTTAAAGAGGGAGACAAGAATATGAAGTTCTTTCATATGAAAACTTTGAAACACAGATCCTGTAACAGGATCTTAGAAGTTTCTAAAAGTAACGGAAATATCATAAAAGATCCCAATAGCATCAAGAAAGAAGTGCTTGATTTCTATAAAAATCTTCTTGAGGAGAGGAATATCATCAATTCTAAAGCTATTTCTTTTATGTTGGAGGCCATTCCCCAAGATAAAATTGAGGAACAGAAATTTAGAAATATCACCAAAGTGGTTACGCTTAAAGAGCTGCAAAAGGTTGTATTTGCTTTAGAGGGTGACAAGGCTCCTGGTCCGGATGGGTTCTCCATAAATTTTTTCCAAAAATTTTGGGAAATCTGTTCGGAGGATCTTCTCATAGCGGTGAATGAATTTTATAGAACGGGAAATCTTTTGAAAGATCTAAAAAACACTCACATTGTGTTGGCCCCAAAAAAAATGGATGCTCAAGACTTCAAAGACTTAAAACCTATCAGCCTTGTGAATGCCATCCATATAATTTTTACCAAAATTATTACTACTAGGCTTTAACTCATTTTGAATGATCTAATCTCAAGGCAGCATAGTGGCTTTATCAAAGGCAGGATTATACAAGACGGAGTGATTATGGTTCATGAGACCATACATTCTATGGAAAATAATAAAAAGGCAAATATGGCCCTCAAGCTTGATATGAATAAATCCTTTGACAAGGTCTCTTGGGTTTTCCTTGAAAAAGTCTTAACTAAATTTGGTTTTCCGGAAAAATTTAGAAAAATTATTAAGGCTTGTCTCTCTACGGCCAGATTCTCAGTGGTGGTCAATGGTGAGCCTGTGGGTTTTTTCACTAGCAGCAGAGGGCTTAGGCAAGGGGACCCTATCTCCCCCTTGCTCTTCATTCTTTTGGCTGATAGCCTAAGTAGAACAATTGGCAAAGTAGTTAATTACAGTCTTGTAAATGGCTCTAAGCCCACTTCCATCAGTCAAGATGTCTCCCATCAGCAATTTGCAGATGATACTATCCTCCTTCTTCTGGCGTCAGTCATTGAAGCCAAGGCTACCAAGACTTTACTGCAGCTCTACGAATCTGCTTCTAGGGAAGAGATCAATTGTGATAAAAGCTCCATCTTCTTTTTCAACACTCTTGAGGAAAGGCAGCTTAAAATTGCTAAAATTCTAGGTTGTAAAATAAGTGCACTTCCAGCCACTTACTTGGGCCTTCCTCTCAGCACTAGGAAAGTCTCTAGCAAGGTGTGGGATGATTTATTGGAGAGATTCCAAAAAAAATGGCTGGTTGGAAAGGAGCCATTTTATCTAGTGTTGGTAAGTGCCTGCTCATTAAAAGTACTCTTCAAAATCTACCCATTTATGTCATGTTACTCTACAAGATCCCCTCTTCCTTTAGAGATAAGATTGAAAGGATTCAAAAAAAAAATTATGGCAAGGCATGGAAGAGAAGTTAAAATATCACTTAGTTGTTTGGGGTAAGGTTTGCACCCCGAAGTTTATGGGAGGACTGGGTATAAAAGATATTGAGAAACTGAATGAGGCCCTCATTGCTAAAATGGGCTGGAGAATGTTGTCTGAGAAACAACCCTGGATTGATTTAATCAAAGAAAAATACCTAAATCATCAAACTGTGTACTCTTTCCTACAAGATGAGCACCTCCCCTATGGTTCCATCTTTTGGAAAAATCTGGTTAAGAGCAGAAATTTCATTAAGCAGGGCAGTAAATGGAAAGTGGGGGATGGTTGGGACATAAAATTTTGGAATGATAATTGGTTTAATGGAAATCTCATGGATAGATTTGGGATTGTTAAAGATAGTCTTGTAAGCAAGTATGGCATTAAAATCAAGGACTATATTAAGGGAAATGGCACTAGCAAGAATTGGAAAAAACTTTCTGTGGAGAGAGATGATCTGATACAAATTACTTCCTCCCTTCAAGATCAATTAGATCTTATTGCCTTAAGTCAACGGGATTCCAAGGATGAGCTGGTATGGAATAATTCCAATGATGGGAATTACTCTGTCAAAACTGGGTATGATAATTTCTTCCATAGTAGTCAAACAGAGTTCAATTGGAATAAGATTTGGATGAATGAATTAACTCCTAAAATAATTTTTTTCCTTTGGCTGGCTATCAGAGGCAGGATTCTCACCACTGAAAACCAGATGAGAAGAGGATTTATAATGCCTAATATATGTCATCTTTGTAAGAAAGATTCTGAGGATATCAGTCATCTATTCATTCATTGTGAGTATGCTACCAGAATATGGAGTTTTTCCCTCTCTAAATTTGAAGCTCTCTGGGTGGTGCCGAAGGATCTAAAGCAGCTATGGACTCAATGGAACCCACCCTTTAGGCATTGTGTTGTCAAAAGGATCTGGAAGTTGGTTATCCCTCATTTAATCTGGAGGATATGGAAGGATAGAAATGATATTATCTTCAGAAATAAGAAGCAAAACTATAAACTTAGTATTGGTAAAATTTCTAATGGTATCAAAGAGAACATTGCTAGATGTAAACCCCCCAAGAACAAGAGATATCCAAATAATGAAGAATATATCTTATCCAACTGGCAGATTGGAACCATCAATATCCGTAGCAATCCCGGGAATAGCATTGATAGATCTTTGATTAAATGGCATCCTCCTGATTTTAATTGGTTTAAGTTGAACTTTTATGGGGCCTCTAAGGGGAACCCTAGGATTGCGGCAGGGGGAGGAGTGATACGGGATCATAAAGGTAGTATGATTGTTGCGTATGTTGGGAAAATGGGAATTCAAACCAATCATTTTGCCAAAGCATTATCTACTTTATGGGGCCTAAGAATTGCCCATACTTAAAATATCCAGATTCTCATTATTAAAGGGGACTCCCTGAATATCATTAATCTCCTTAAACAGTGCTCATCTCCAAGTTGGAGCATCAAGGATTTTATCTCAGAGTCCATAAGTATTTTTCAAGCATTCAATAACATCAGGATCATGCATACTTACTGGGAGGGTAATAAATTGGCAGATGCACTGGCTAATTATGGAATTAATGTTAATCACATTGTTTGGGATAACAATAGCATCCCTAAGTAGCTTTAAAACAGCATTCATGCGGATTTCTATACGCACGCAATTTCTTGAGTTGAGTTATGATTATTGGGCGTGGATCAGTATCAATAAAACTCCCACACGTGTTGACTTAAAAACTATGATTGTGCAAATCCTGTCGAATAATCAAGATAGTGTGAAGTATATGGGGAAGTCCAAGTGGCATTACATTGATATGAAAATCGTGCATGCAGGCAGCACTATGCTTGCTAAAATTTGGATACAAGGCTCCACAGATACCGAAGACAGTAATATTATAATTGATGATAGGGAGTGGGATAGAAAAAAGGCCATTATTCCCACATGCGAACTTCTGAAGGCTCAGATCAGCAGGCACGCGGATGTTTGTGGGAAGAGTAACAGCTCTCATTTTCAATATTGTGTGGATTACAATAGTAAAAAGTAGACTGGCTTCAGTACTCTCAAGGATTTCAGAATTTGTTACAAATAGTTAAGCACAGTGAAGATGGGGGGTCCCCCTTGCCAAATTGAGCCTAGTGCAGACCCGAACTAGAAGGATAATGTAGAGCTATGGAATATACTCAGCAAGGGTGGCATCACCAACTTCATGGAGAAGGTTCAAGGACATGATACAAGCATCTCAGTACGTTTTGCGAAGGATTGGAAGGAGCGAACTATGGAATATGGGGGATAGAAGATCTTGGTCAACGAGGAGCTTATTGCTGAAGTGACCGACCTTGGCATGGAGGGCTACTATTTTTTTAACAAAAGGGTCGACAGAGATGTTGAAGAGAGGAGATTTGTGGAGGGATCTGAGAAGATGATCCATGTTACCGCGGGCCTGCCTGTTAGCTCGATCCCTCCACCTTATGATGAGGTTACTCGCATGATGATACGATTCATTTCTTTGGAAGGGAGGTTTGTCACCATACCTGCTAAGCACCTTATCTTTCTTAACCACTTCTGTAGGAATCGCATGGTTTGTTTCCCCCATTATTTGCTGAACTCTCTTGAGCGCTCCATTTTTGGAGTTTTAAAAGCATACTCGGGAAATTCCTTTACACTAGGGGCTTATTTTACTGCTGCATAAATTTTTTCTTCTTCGATATCCTGGTCTCCCTTCCTCCCCAAGCTCAGTTCCCCCTCTGTCAGATTTTGCTACTGCTAGCCTCGTTTCTCCACTCTCTGCCCCCACTGCCGCTACTGTCACCCCCCTGCAGGCCATCCAGGTTTCATCTCCCATTCCCCCTACTGCTGCTTCTGCCCCCCACTTTTCTTCCACCTCGGCCAGGCCGGTCACCAGGTCATCTAGAAGGCTTAACCTCGATACTCTTGATGTGGGGAAGGGTCCTCATGAAATTGAAATTGCACATGACCTCCTGAATATTAGCAATGCTAGTCCCCAGGATGTGCATATGGAGAGCTCTACAAAAAGGTTGGAAGCCTTAGAAGCTGATATGAAGCTACTGAAGGATGAGGTTAAGAACTTGGCAAAACAGAAAGGAAAGAGGAAGAAGGAGGAGGAGGTGGGTATTGATAACAGCCAAATTGAAGATATCTACAAGAAGCTAAACTCCTTAGACTCCCGTTAGGCCAAAACTCATCATGATTACAATATGGCCATTTTTAGTGTGATTGAGGATTTCATTGAGCAGCATGTCAAAAGTGTCTCCAATCTCAGCGGAGTTCCAGCAATACTTTGGGGCAATGATAAGGAAAGCAAAAGGACCATTGATCAGCTAGATAAGACTGACACTACCCACATGACAACTTTGGGAATGTTCAAATCCTGGAAGAACATCAAAACCAGCATTGAAAAAGCTGCCAAGAAGTAGTTGTAGGTGCTTTAACTACTCTTGAATGTTTTTTTGTTGTTTTTTTGTTGTCTCTTTGTTGCTTTTTTGCAGAGGTTTTGTTGTTTTGTCTTGTTTGGGTAGCTATTTTTTGGCTACTTTGGGCTTCATTGTCACACTTGGATTCTGATCCTTTTTTTTCTGGTTTCCATTCCTATTCTGGCTCCTAGGCCCTCTATTGTACACAAGGGTATAGTCCCTTTCAAAAAACTATTTGCCAATAATTAAAAAAAGACTTCTAATTAGGCCCTTTTTTGTAAATATTGAAAAATGATGATGTCTAAATCATGTATTTACATCTAAACATATTCATTACGTCATTAAAGATCAATGTATCTTTGAATTTACAAAAATAGTCCCTGGCAATGGCACCACGAGGGTGTTGGTACCCAAATCAGGTCCCACCTTATAAATAAAGCAACATCAACAAGCTAAGAAGGATGCTTAGATAAAGGCATACCAGGGTTTAAGTCATTTTGTAGCTGGGGATGGATCTAGCAATCTCTTTGTCACTTTGACTTGGGAAATGTTGGATAGCACCTCACTAAGGGTATGACCTACCCTGTTACTTTAGTTTTTTCCTACAACCGGGGTGAGAGGACCCATTTTGGTAACTTGTGTTTGTGAGAAGAATGGATGGGATAGAAATATTTAGACTCTCTTTCCTAGGGATTTGAAAGGAAACCTTAAGAAGACATGGTCAATGCAAACATTATCTAATTCTCATGAGTTGTCACACTAGAAAATACAGATGTCTCCTAAACAAGGCTTATGTTACTAAAGATAGTGATAATTCGATCTTGTCATGAGTAGGCCTACTGTACAAGGTGTAACCAATTACACATGCCCCTTCATTTGTGATGAGGCATTTACTACGAATAAGATCCCCTTAGGGTCTTATGCACTTGATGGAGAGATTTCATTAGGTACTTATACACACCCTAAATTGCATGTGCTACATTATTGGAAAATGGTTACAAAAGTCCCCAATGATGAATCATGTCCTTTCAAAATATGTTCAAGATCCTAAACCAATTCGCAATGTATATTTTTAGCCTAGACATCCTTAGCTTTTCCACGCTTTTTCTATCTTCCTGCTTCATTTTTTGCATGTTTTATCCTTTAGTTTCAAGACCACTTCCTAGGCAGGGTGGCGTTCCTGAGCAATTTTTCCAAATTCTGTCATGTATGTTTTGAACATGTGACAATTCACTTAACTTCACTTTTAGGATGTGTTTGTGAATTGATTTTTCTGAAAATAGTTTTGATTGCTTGGTTATCCTTCCCTCTTCTATTTTTACATGTGTTTTAGTTAGTTAGAACTACCTCTTCTTTTCTTTTACATAAAGGCACATCCCAGCCCCAATTCTTATATATTCCATGCTAGTGTTAAAGAAAAATGACCTAAGAATTTTTTGTATCTTGCATAGTATTGTTGTCACAATCCTTCTAGGAATTGCATAGCCAAGCTCAGATCTCTTGTGTTATCTCTCTTCTACTTTCATTGCAACTAGACTACCTTCAAGCTACCGTTGCTTAAGTGTCTTCTTGTGTTGTTGTTCTTTTATTTCTAATTCCTTGGACTCATATGAACACACAAAGAAAGAAAGGAACAAACTGAGGGGATAGACATAGATACAACCGGATTTTTCAAAGCTCTTTCTTATCAAGTTTGGAATTACTTATTTATTTACTTCATTTTCCAAATTGTTAGTTTTGAATCATTAGTTTCAATTGCATATAAAATAGATTAGTCAAATTGTTCATTTAAATTGATTAGGAAATTACAAGTAGATAAAATCATTAGAAAGTTTTCTCTCTAAATTTACCAGGGAAGTTGTGGGGAACAATAGCTCTGTTAGGGTCATGATTTGTTCTTCACCTTTGAGGTAGGGTTTGAAGGGTTTTTATTAGATTAGATTATTTGTTTTAGATTTAGATTCACATATTCGCACAAGTAACTAGCTACATCCAGTTTCTTACTTGTCTTTAGTTTGTTTATCAGATTAAAACGCATTGCTTAAAAACCAAAAAAGATCAAAAATATTTACTTTTGTTAGATTAGTTTTCTTTCATTATTTTACTCTGATAAATTGTGAAAATGCCAAAAACATACATTAGATTTCCTTTGATAATTTTTTTTATCAAGATCATTTCAATTCATTTTGCATGACCATCAATGGCCCACAACAAGAAAATACGTACGGTTGTGATCCTTTAGTCCCATAACCCAACAGGCCGGAGTTGATAACAAAGATTGATATAAGTTTAAGTTTTACAGTCTTACACACACATGTCACATTCTCTAAGAAAATAGAACAATTAAACGTGTTAAACATCGCAGCTAATAAATCCTATGATTATTGGATTGCTCCTGTCAACATGGTTTGATTACGCACATGACCATAACAAGGCCACAACTTCCACGAGTTTTATGTTTTGATCCCTAGGTCTCGCAACCCAACGGGCCTACTAACCAATTAGATATCAACACTGGTTTGTGTGCATCAATATTTAGATCATCACCGCATCCACCTGATATCATTGCACAATTTTCATTATTGAATAGTCGATTAGGCTAAGACCTTCTAGACTAGACCATAAAATCAGCCATAGTCCCTATGGCTTCATTACGCCTCTTGTTCTTACTTCCATGACCTTTTCTAGAAATCTATACGAGGCACCCGTGGGTCACTTTTTGTGTGTTCAACAACCAGTGAATAGAATCTCAATAGAGCTTGATATTTAATGGAGTCTTCGAGAAGCTATCATATGAGATCAATCTATGATGCCACTTTAGGTTAGGAGATCATTGTTTGCCTTAGTTTCGTATATCCCATTATTACATGTCAAATATATAAGGCTACCTCATTAGATTATCCATCATCACCACACATACACACATCCATTTTTATTCTACTAGTTGTCTCAGCATGACCTTAGGAATTTGGGTGCAAAGAAGGTCACGTGTGATTTTCTTTCATACAAATTGGTGAACCCGACATGAAGAGCTAGTCTCTAAGCATTTCCACTTTCTTCGTCCATCCTGTATTTTTATGGGCATTCTTATACCCCCTGAATATGTTGGGATACGACGAGTACCATCGACCCATCATTGGTTTTGACATGTACAACTACCAAACAGGTTTACCACAACAATCACCTTCACTCTCAACATGGGCAGATAACTACTCAAAATCCTCTTCTTCAGGGAACCAATGTTGGTTACTCTATATGCATTGAGGAGATTGACCAAAGGACATAGACATATCCTCATGAAAAATCAAGTTCAAACAACATGAATTTCAATGGGGAAGAAATTTCATCTCCTCAAGTATTGTTTCGACAACCCAGTAGCATGCAATCAAACCAACTCCTGTATCTAGATGAGGAGTACTTATCACAATATACTAGAATTAAACAACGCTTCCAAAATATGAACCAAGGGACAAAGTTATGTTCTACTCCAAAACAATAATGCTACCCCTTCACCAACCAAAAATATTGCTAATGAGGGGTGGCATCATAGTGAACAATTCATAGAAGGATACCAAACTCCTTAAAAACCTCTAAAAGTTTAACAAAAAGCACCAAAAAAATACCATCCCATCAATGAGGGATGTTATTTCAGCGTTAGTTGACAAATTCAAAGAGTTCGAGTTTTCTCGGAATGCTCAAAGTTCATAAGCAAGGAAAGTAAGAATTTCTCCCTATCCACAGAATTATGGACAAGTACCTACCACGTAGAATCCTCCAGTTTATATGGGCACTCCAAGCCTTGGATATTTTCTAACTAGGATAGGCACCTTGGGTATGGCCCCTTAGACTACATATGGATATCTATAACATGCACCAGCTGTAAGTGCGTTCTCAAATGCCATATCGGCCGAAAATGCAACGTTCCCTAGTTTAGTGCCTTCATCTCCATATCAAAGTAGTCAACCCCCCTACATACACATGTATTCTAAATCACCACAAGGGGATATGTACACTTACATGGGTCCGTATGGGAAAGCACAGGGGATTCCATATGCCCCAACCAATGTTTACGTTGTGCCATTTTAGCAACTAATGCAACCTTCAACTCCCCAATAGGGATATTCAATGGTTGAAACGTACGTAATGGGGACCTATTATGACTATCTTAAGGAGCCTATGCACTTCTCCATCTGGACATTCATGCTCCCAAGACCATTTCTTGATCTTCCAAAGCTCAAAGGGGAGGGCGATCCTAACATTCACATTAAAGCTTACACAATGGCCATTCAAGAGCTACTCCCATGGGACGCAGTTATTGCGAAGACTTACCCTAAGATGCTAGAAGGTATTGCTCTCGATTGGTACTATAGGATAACGAAGGATTCAATACACTCCTTTAAGAAAATCGTGTCATAATTTATTAAGTCTTTTGTTATGAACAAACTTTTGAGAACATGAACAATTTTGTAGCCCACTTCATTCAAAGGTTGTGACAGGTTCTCTACTCCTCCGTAAGTGCTCCAAATATGGATCAAATGGAGCTTTGTGATTTTTTCCTCCACTCCCTCCATAGGGAGACAAAAGAAGAAGTTCAAAAGTTCCCACTAAGAAGCTATAAAGAGGTGTTAGAGGGTGCTCTTCGAATTGACCAAGCAACCATTGACAGTGGTCGTAAGACTTATGGAACAAATGCAAGGTTAGTCACTCCTAACCAAAATAACCCTAGTTAATCCAACAACACAAGCAATAATCAAGGGCTAAAGGTCCTTAATAAGAACCGTGGAGTCATGACGGATGGTGTTACTAACCAACCATAGAATCCTAATGTTATTAGTCCTCCCAATATGAATACTACCAATAACAACAACAATGGAAATAATAAGAGAAACAATAACTTCTCTTCCTTACTCAATGTTGTATATTTTAATCGTCCTCAAAAAAAAAAAAAACAACAACAACAACCTCAGTAATCAAGACAGAAATATATCCAAGGACCTAACCAATACCCAGGCGAGTATCCAAACCAATTCTAAAACCAAGGGCAATGGTTCCTAAATTTTAACTATAACAATCAGTAACTAAACAATAATTGTAATTTTGGACCATAACAGGGTATAAACCAAATGCCTTGAGAATATGATCCTAATTTATATTGTGGTTTCCATATGGTTCGCAAGCATGATGCAACAAGCCGTGATTACAAAAAATTTGTATAGTGTTTTCCCGAGGATCAAAGATAGTTATTTGTTGACATGTTTTTGGCAAACCAACAACACCAACTCAAAACACCTACATGGGACCGATATCCCCATAGAACACACCAATTGGAATATTTAACAAACCCCTCCCCATGCACCCAAAGGACGGTAGAATATATCCCAATTGTTCAAAAAAAGGTATTGTAATAAGGACCCATGATCGCGAAGCCTCAAATTCGTCAAACCCACAAGTGGCACCTCCTTTGGATGGTTTTCAACAAACAAAAAATTGTGGGATTGGTGGAGTTAGATACTGAACCTCAATTTAACACTGCCACTAGAACCAAAGATATTCTTCGCATCCAATCCTGATCTACCCAACTATATCATATGACATTTGTGATACGTTAGGAAAGCCAGTAGGATCTTATGACTTGATCAGTGATCCAACTAAGACCTTCTCTCACATTTCCTTCTTGGATCTATTGAAGAATTCTCCCACTCACAGATTTTCCCTATTAGAAGCACTAGGTCTTGGCCATTTGATTAACATCACCCCTCCTCTAGAGGCACAAATAAACCACGTTGAATTTGATGTCTATCCTTTAGGGCAGCTTGAAAGAGATGTTGAATTAGTATTTGACATCAATAAGATGCCCACCGATGCTAAAATAGCTCGTAGATGTGATCCAGTGTTGTTTTTACGAGTCTGGATTTACAACAACTATGTTAAGTATGTGATGATTGATGATGGGGAAGTGGTTAACATAGTCCCCTTCTCTTTCCTTCAAAATTTAGGTTACGGAGAGACCAATTTCTTTCCAATGTGAAATACGCTGAGAGGTTATGAAAACCTCAAGGCAATGTTGATCATAACTATAGTGTTGTCAGTCACCATCGGGCCTAAGATGGTTCTAACTGATTTTTATATTATAGACTGGGAACCTACCTATAATATGATCCTTGTTCACCCTTAGATTCATCGCATGAAGTTGATTCCCTCCACTTTGTTTTAGGAAGGTAGGTTCCTAAATTAATGGAAGGTCTTTGTGGCATAGGGTGATCCAAAACCCTTCAACATACATCTAGCTAACTTGAAAAAGATGTCAGGGGTCCACTCTGAGTTTGAGATTCCTATAAATCAGTTAAATAAACCTACAAGCTTAATGTCAGAGGAAAATCTAGTTCCTACAATGGAATTAGAAGTCACGGGTTTGATCAAGGGAATTTCAGAAGTCAAAGATGAAACTATCTTTGTAGAGAAAGTGTCATTAGGAACCATAGTGAAGATTATTGAGCTATTGGAGAAGGATTTACCTATTCTCCTTCCTTTTGATTCTATGGGTATGGGACATACCCTAGGACTTGATTCTCTTCTAGAAAATTAATTTTGTATGGTTGAAGTAACTGAGGTAAAATAAGAGGATGCAAAGGATGATCTAACATCCATTTTTAAAAGTAATTGTTGGACTCTCCATTTTGATAGAGCCAAGTTTCTTTTCAATGATAGGGCAGGTGTAATTCTTACCTCTCCTGAGGGAAGGATTCTGCTTTTTTCCTTCAAGTTAAACCTTGAATGTACAAATAATGGGGCTGAACAAGAATCCCTTCTACTTGGTCTCATTGTAGTCAAAAAAATGGGTGCTCTTAATATCTGGGTGTTGAGCGATTCACAACTTGTCACAAATTAGATATCTGAGGTATATGAGACTAGATATGAGCATTTGTAACTCTACAAAATAATGGTGCTAATTCTAACAAAGGGGTTTGACTTGATATCGATTGAAGAAATTCCATGAGAAAAAAACCTTCTCATAGACTCGATAGCAACTTCCTCTTCTTGCTTTACTCCAAGTAGTGAGTTAGAAGATTTAAACTTCACGGTCTCAGTTCATGTTGAACCTTTACTTTGTAAAACACCAATAACTCCAATGTTTACAAACATAGAAACTGAGTGTGAGTTTTTCATTTTAGATCATGTTGACATTGATAAATTAACTCTAGGATATCTAAACACTCTTGCATAATTGCATCTTACTCATCACGAGGTTGATCCTTCCCTAATTCCACACTCTTCTTCCTATTTTGGAAGTCCCACAGTAGAATTTTCCTCTAGGAAGGAACTCAAAATTTGTGAGGTAGGAGAAAAGGGGAATTTAGATTTATTTCCATCCCTGCCTAAGTTTGAGGAAGGAAATGCCTCCTTAATCAAGGGAAAGGTCGATATAGCATCGGGAAGGAGGAGGGACCAAAAATCTTGAAACTAGGATCCTCTTTAACTCCTAAGGAAGTTGAAATACATAACCGTATCCTCGAGGAGCATCAAAAATATTTCACATTTAACTACAAGGAAATGACCAAGATTTCACCACACATTGCATTTCACAACCTCATCACCAAGCCCGATGCTAAGCCAATTAATCAAAATTCAAGGCTCATGAAGCCAAAGGTGTCCCTCATGGTGAAGGTAAAAGTGATAAAACTCCTGCAGGTAGGGTTCATCAAGCTATTTTACTACTCACATTGGGTTTCTAATATCATCTCCGTTCTCAAGAAGAATGGAAAGATCCGCATTTACATGGACTTTTGGGATATCAATAAGGATTATCCCAAATATGATTTCCCATTATCATTCATCAATGTTATTGTCGACATAATAGCTAGTTTTGAGTTGTTGTCTCTCATGGATGGGTTTTCTAGGAATAATCAAATCAGAATCTCTTAGGAGGATCAGGCCAAAACTACGTTCATAACTCCTTGGGGAACCTACTATTATGTTTTCATTTCATTCAAGCTTAAGAACACTGGTGCCAAGTACCAACGGGTGATGACTTATATATTTCATGATCTTACGCATAAGATTGTGGAATTCTATGTGGATGACCTTCAAGCTAAGGCTAGAAAATGATGTGATCACCCAAAGGTGCTTCTTATCATCCTTTTTTGCTTAATCAAATACAACATCATGTTGAATCTAGAAAAATGTGTGTTTAGTGTAACAGGAGGTAATCTTTTGGGATACATCATATCTTCATGAGGGATTGATGTAGACCCAACCAAAATCCAAGTCATACTAGAAATGAATCCATCATCAGATGAGTCTGGCATCAAATCTTTTCTTGGAAAGCTTGGTACAATTTGAAGTTTTATCACTGATTTGACATTTTCTATTCACCAATCAACAATTTGTTGAAAAAGGATTGTTGCATTGATTAGATGGAAGAATACAATGAGGAATTTGATTTGGTTAAACATTTCTTGTTGTCTTCTCCCACACTCATGCTGCCTAGGTCAGATCACCCCTTGATCCTATATTCACAAGCTACGGATGTCACATTTGCTTGCATGTTGGCTCAAGAAGATGATAATAAAAGAGAACGTGTAGTATATTTCATTAGTTGGGAATTGATTGATTATGAGACACGTTATACACAAGAAAAGGAGGAATGCCTTGTTATAGTGTTCATGACAAATCGCTTAAGACATTACATGTTAAACCAAGAAACAAATGTTATTGTTAAATCAGATCACCTGCGGATGTTTCTCACACAAGGATCCTTATCTAAGAAGGTTGGATGCTTCATAACTATGATGGGTGAGTTTGATTTAACATTTGTTAATTAGAAATATGTCAAGAAAAAATCATTTTGGACTACTTGGCTGACAACCCATTAGATGGAGGTGATCTAGTAAATTTAGACTTTCCCGACAAGTGTGTGTATTTTTTTGAAACTAAGCCTCCCATTTCTATGTGTCCATGGTATCCTAACATCATTAATTTTATATTGGACCATACATATCTAGAAGGGGAAACCTCACAACAAAGAAGATGGTTGCGTATAATAACCACCAAGTATGTCATCTTGGAACAAGTGCTCTATCGTAGAGCCTTTGATGGAATGTTTCTGAGATGCGTTGATGAAGAAGAATCAAAAAAATTCTTTATGAATCACATAGCGGAGTATGTGGAGGTCACTTCAGCGGCCATGCCACTACTCAGAAGATACATTAGATAGGTTATTTCTGGCCCATGCTAGAGCATGGCGTGGTAGAGTTTGTGCACAAATTCCATAAATGTTAAGAGTTCTCCCATGAGATCCACATACCTGCACAAGCTTTATAATCAATTACAACACCATGGCCCTTTTCCACATGGGGCCTAGATTTGATAAGGAAATTCTCTCCCTCATCAATATATGGTCATAATTTCATAATCACAGCCACAGAGTACTTTACTAAGTGGGTAGAAGCTATGCCTTTTACCACCATGCCTAGATCAGTAATCGTAAAGTTAATTCTGAACCAAATCATTTGTAGGTATGGGGTCCCACAAGTCATTATCTCGAATAATGGTGGATCCTTCAAAAATGATGAGGTATGTGAACTATGTGACAAATTTAGAATAATTCACCACCCATATTTTCTCTATTATTCTCAGGCCAATGGACAGGTTGAGGCTACGAACAAGACATTGAAATATATTCTCCTTAAAACCATCAAGGAGAACAAACGAGATTGGAATTTAAATATTTTTTGGCCTTGTGGGCCTATCAGACATCAGTAAGAACACCGATAGGGGAAACCCCATTTTATTTGGTATTTAGTGCAGAAGTGGTTTTGCCACTCAAAGTCGAGATACCTAGTCTTCATACATCATTGTAAGGAATTATGGGAGAAGAAGGCTATTGAGAAGGGTGACTCTCTCAGCTAGAAATTCTTTATAAGGCTAGACTCAATGCTGAAAAAATGGCATAGTGATTATGCTGACCGGATGGCTTGATAATACAACAAGAAAGTCTATGAGCGTGAAATATATGAGAGAGATTTGGTTCGAAGACTTGTCATCCAAATAGACAAAAGGACCGCCGAAGGGAGGAAATTCAAACCCAGGTGGTTGGGTCCATATTGACTAATAGAAGACTACAAAAATGGGGTATTTCACCTATGTACACTAGAGAGTAAGGAGTTTAACAAATATGTGAACTCTCTTCACCTAAAGAGGCATTACGCATGATCCATTAGCATTTTCATATGTACATTACTGAATCTACATTGCATTTTCATCTTCCAGTTCATTTTCTAAAAATTTTGATCAAGGGACTTATTATTATAGCAATTCCTAAAAAATTCTAAAAACATTAGAAAAACATTCAAATCATACCTCTACAAATCTCCATAGTGTCATCAATTATTTTTGAATCATTTCATCAATTCAAGAAAGATAAGGAAAAGCTTTGACAATAACCATACCAAGGCCTACATCATTGGTTGTGTTAGGTTGTGGAGCCTATTTTCATGTGTGAAAGTGTTGAAGACTGTACACTAAGAGTACTATACACTTTCCACATTTTTCTCACTAGGGGTCCGGGGGTGGCAGCCCCAGAGTAGCGAGGGCTCAGGGGCGAGCCCCCGAGAAAAAAAAAATTAGCCTTGAAAAAATTCCCCGATATACCGGGAAACGTGCTTTTCTCAAATGGGTGGGATTTTGACCCATAGGTTTATGGGACAATTTCGGCCCATGGTTTTGTAAACTACTTAAGTAATTGTCTACTTATGTAGTTTTGTGCATATGGTAGTTATTATGTAACATTACAGATGTGTCTGAATTCGGGTGTGAATTCTATAGAGTTTGTTGAGCATAGCTCCAAATAGATCTGGGTATTGTAATGAGAGAGCAGTGGCTTGTAATAAAATATGAGCAAGTGATTATTGGTAGACGTAGCCCAAATTGGGTGAACCACATTAAATATTGTTTGTTTTTGTTGTGTTATTTTACTCTACACTTTTATTTGATATCTATAATATTTTTTGCATATTAGTTTATACTGTTGCGATTTTGTGAGGGATTGTTCCACATATTTTATCCCTTATTTCCTAACAGGTTCTTCTTATAGTTTCTTCTAGGTTAGGTGTCCTTTTCTATGGTTTATTCTAGAAGCTTCATGTGTCGCATCTATCCCATAAACATCTCTTTGGAAATAAGAAAATTCTAGCCATTTTTCCTAGATAAAAAATTCAAATGCAAATCCAAAGAAAATTTTATTTTACACATTTCTTTTACCTACCAACCTTTGATGTTGAGACTGCATCTCTTACTAGTGATGTAGGGTTGGGAAAGGAGATAAATGCCCTTATTCACATATGCATTGTCCATGGTGATAAGCCCATACTTCCTATTGGTAACATGGGGTAAGGTGTAGGGGGTATTTTTAACAAACTTGAAAGTTAGAAGCAGCCCATTCAAATATTGTGAAATCATAAGTCAAAACAAAGTCAGTTAGATGTCTAAAATTCCAAGAAGAACTTAAAACCTAAAAATCGGATTTTTTTGACCAAGTGGCCATCTTCGGATCTAAGTCTACATAAATTGGAAATAAATTCACATTCTAAACTATGAAGCGAACTTGAGTAGAGTAAGGTTGTAGTGTCCCAATTTGGTTTTGTCAAAACCTTGTCTTTCTCTCATCACTACCATTAAAAAAATTTCATAACTTGTGCCCTTTCTGACTTTTGGTGTTGAGCCCTTGCATCTTACTAGTTATGTGGGGTTAAGTGTGGGGAAATTTCATTCACTTATCATATCACTGTATAACAAAGGTTTTCCAAAACAATATGAAGTACCAAAGATTTTTTAAAGAAACTAAAGTTCAAAATTACAATGTGTTTGCATTATCATATATCAGCATTATAAAATACAAAAAAAAAATAAAAATTGTTACCATGCACATCCACTACATACATTCTGAAAAGCATAGAAAACTGGAAATTCTAAACATCTGGATTACACATGTGAGATAAGCCAAAAGGAAGTCAACATGGATACAATGGATTATCGAACCAAAAATAAGAATCTGTATATATCATGGTGAGTATAGTTTTTATATAATTCCATCACGCACTAGGTGTGGTCAAAACGCTCTCAATAAGCCTGAAATATGCAAAAAAAAATCATATGATGCTCAACAAAATTACAATAAAGTAATAAGAGGCCCAGTGGTCTGTCAATCCCTATAGGATCCCTCGAATGGTGCACAGCTGCGTCCAAGACTCCTGCTACGGCTATATTGATGATGAAAATTAACCGAGTGGTTTGAGTGCTCATGGTAGTGGACGTTGTCTGTGGTCTCACTACTAGAATGGATCTACCTCATCAGTCACTTGGATGTCTCATACCCAGCCACATGAGTATGAAGAGAAGTCACCACTTCCGTTATCCTCTGGATAGGTGAAAACACATCTGTATTTTTATTGGTTGTTAGTGGTTGGCTTGAATCAACAATCAACTCATCTCGAGTCTTCCCTAAAGGAATCAATAGGGTTTCCATGCACACCCATCAAATCATCTCTCGCCACTCCTATGCAGTCGCTGTAAGCAAGAAAAGAAGAAAAAAATGGCAAGTTAGAAAATTAAAAAAACAAAACAAAAATAAATACCAACTAACAAGGTCAAGAGAAAAGTATCAACATACTCGGATCTCTGAGCATCTAGGTAGAGTCACTAGCTATTGTTGGTGGTTGCAGGGCCTCCCCAAAGCTAGAGATGAGACGTTCTTCCATCACATAATTAGTGTCTCCCCCTCCATCTCGAGGAGGTGGTCCCTCCCATGCCACTCTCAACATATCCTGAGTGTCCTGCCACTCAAGGTCACTCTCCTCCTCCTCCATGCGGGTTGCCTCACCAATCTCATAACCTAACCCCTCTTCCCCCATATCCTCTCAAACTAAATCCTCCTTGGTCTCATCTCATCTGTACTCCTTAGATTCAAAGTCTACATAAATGGACTCATCCTCCTCTCCTCTGAGCAGGAGCAGCCCCAATCTGGAGCAAAGGTTATTGATGATCACCAACTACCCATCGAGTGTGGACCACATTCCTAACCATAATAGGCACACCTAAGGTAACTTTCCATCCAGGATCTCCTCTAGTGCCCTTTCGAGCTTCCTTAATATTCATGTATACAGGTACCACTGGGGAAGCATGTCAACATAATCGAGGCCAAACTACTGAGGAACCCAGTCGAATGGATTAATCTCAAATCTCCCAAACCTATCAACTAATTGTTCTGTGGTGGAGAAAGCTACCACTCTGGTCACCTCTTGCCCCCACAACCATATCATGTCCTTATATGGTGTAGCAACCATGTCTACCGTAGTTAGAGAGGCCACTAGCTGAAGTGGCATCCAAAGAACCGACATCCCTGTCCACCGAGTGCCCTGATGGCTCCCGGATCCCATACTAGTATTCTCCTTCCATAAGGGGTGATACACTCATAGACCCAGTTCATAACCAGTGTGGGATGGCTCAATGACTACCCATGTAACCTGACTACCCTATACAGGTCATGATAGGTATTCCCTAGAATGTCTTCTCCCTAGGCGTATATACAGCCATGTCCCTCAATCTGTGTAATAATATGATCCCAGCAGTAAAGTAGCGTGTCACCTCCCTTTTCCTCAATCAATCGAGAGGACAATATGTTTATGATGGCTTTGTAAATGATAGGAATAGGAGCAGTGGCAATAGATCATACCCTAATCCTCTTCTTTGAACTAAAATAGACCATTGTATCCCCCATGTATGTGGCCCATTGGGTGATATCAGATCTGAACCTTACTGTCTTCAAGGCTAGTCTCCTCCCAAGTATCGGGAGTCCAAGAGTGTGGTATACATCCTCCAGGGTGATGGTCCACTCACCTCTGGTACCTAACAACCAAAAAATTATTATGGTTTGTGTCCTAATAAGAAAAAAATTCACACAATATGTGACTAGCAGGTGTGATATCGGGCACCCTTGTAATCCTCCAAATACCTGCCCTCTGTAGAGTGTCCATCTCAGGTTGAGTCAACTTATCCAGAATCCCCAGGAGCCAATCACACTCCCTCTTGCAACTCGAACAGATGTACTCCTCCTTCTGAATCCACCAAAACATAGAAAAATATAAAGTTATTAATGTATATCGAAGGATAAGCTCACCAAAAACATGACAAAACATCAAAAATCCAAAAAAAATCAAGTTAGAACACATTTTGGTCATTCTGTTCAGAACCATTTCCTTGGCAGGGTGGTGGTCTCGTCACCGCCACCCTACTTAGGGTGACGATCCTAGACTGATTTCCCAAATATGTATTTAGCCCTAGAAAATTCTCAAAAACATAAAAAAAGACCATTTTAAATGAAATAAAAGACTTCCCTATGGGCGCCCCCCCTAGAGACTCATTTAAGATGATAAATTTTGAAAATGATCCCCCTAGGTAAAATTTTTAACATTTTAACATTTTAGGTTTCAAAATGTAAAAGTGAAAAAAACCATCCTTAGAATGAGGTAGATGATCTCCTACTCATGGAGGCATGATCACGATCTCGTAACATTCATTTTGGTTTTACTCTCATTGAAAATGGTCACTGTAGGTCCAAAGCTCTAAAATCAACCATTCGAATAAGCACAAATGAATTGGAAAATGAGTTTGTTTAGATATATATGTTGTTTTTACCTTGTTTTGAGTGTATGTGTTCAAAGGACTAGAGCGTTAGCGCAGGTTTATCTCTATATCCCTGTTTCACACGGAATGTTTCGGCTCTGCAGAATAGACTTGCTTCTATCCTATCATTCCTTTGAGAAACAGATAAGGGTTAGGGCTAAGAGGAATACCTGTTGAATGTTGAGATGGTGTGCGCGTACCGTAGAGAAAGATCAGATCGACTGCGAAGAACTCCTTTTTGTCTTGGAAGGACTACCTACAAGTAAGAATACAGGACCACCAGATTTTAATTAGACAATAAATGATGGAGCTGCCTTAGGCCCAGGAAATATAAAACTTCCTTTCGAAGGTGGTCAGTTCCCCTTTTAATACGAATTAACACAAATGATAACAAAGAAAGCTATTACAAAATCATGATTTACGTATCTCGTTACAAAGCAATAGAAGCTAAATTATCAATAATAAAGCATCACGTTGTTTGTTCGGTTACTGGTCGTTGATACGTTCAGGTTGAGTTATAGGGATAAACCAGATAGGATCTGAGGTTGTTAGGTGGAAAATAGGCGAGAAAAAGGTTTCGGGGTATAGGTCACAGTGACCGACGCCGGTCACTGGGTAACCGACCGCGGTTAGAGAACTGCTGCCGGTAGGGGATAAACGATACCGGTAGGGTCAGCAATCTAAGTGCTTCTGGATAGAGGTTGGTTGCAAGGTGATTGTGGGGTTATTAAGATTGGGGGATGGCTGAGGGGAATGATGGGAGGATAGGGAAGACTCAGAGTGTGGTAAAATGGCCTTCCGGGAAATATCAGGATGTATGGGTGAAGGACAAGTGCAGTATGTTGCTGATAGTAGATTCGGGAATAAACTTATGATTACTATTAATCAACAGGCTCAAGAAAATGGTACTTAGAAACATATAAAACACTACTTACGCGTCCCTGATGCAGATACAGGTTTCAGGACTGTAATGATGAAGACAGGACCCAAGTTGGATGATCTGACAATCCAAGATGAGTTATCTCCTCTTCTGATGCTTGGATGAGTGTTACTGGGCTCTGGTTATTCAGTTGCAGTCTTGGGCTTGATGTCCTTCTCTGTAAACTCTTCTTGTTTCTTCACTTGTCCCTGCTCGTGCCAAGCAAAATCTGGATCCTTTCAATGATTTCTCCTCCTTTTTTTGATCAAATGAAAATCCGATCCCTTGTTTTTGGTTGGAAGTGGTCATTTACGGGGAACCGATGGCGGTTAAGCAACCGTCGGCGGTCGAGTAGGAACCGGTATCGGTCAGGTCAAAGTGGGCTATTTTTAGTAAAATAGCCAACTTTCCCTCCTTTTCTCCCGAGGGATTAGTTGCGGGCTTGGTCAAGTGACTAGAAGGTCGGTTTTGGGTGTGAGAAAGGGGTCATTAGTCATGGGTGTGGAATTGGACCAAGTTATAGGTCTTAATTAGGTTAGTTTAGGGTTAAGACTAGGTCATGATGAGGTGGCAAAATGAGGTGGTAGGTAAGGCAATCTAGATTTATTAATTATAAGATAATTAATAAATAATTGTGTAAGGTTTAGGTGGTGAGGTTAGGTTGCGAAATGAGATGCGGGTCACAAGGGGTTGTAAGACACAAATTTGGTGTCTACAGTAGCCCCTTATTGTCGTGTAGTTTGTTTTGTAAAACTGCACGGACAATAATAAGAAGTGGTTACCCCTGTTAAAGGTATAGGTAATCCCCCTCAAATCTATCACAGATTGAGGTAGCGTGAAAGCAAGGATAGGGTTGATAAAGAATAAATGGTGTTGAGATAATGGTAAGAGGGTGGGGTAGGTCCAAGGAAGCACACGCACGTTGAAATGCAGTCGTGCGACCAAGGTATATGATTTGAAGAGCAGACAAGTAATTCATAGGCAAAGGTCGATAGTTTATCCAAACAAGGGTGATATAATCCTGGTATCCAAGGTATAGGAAGTACCTCTAGGGTATATAACGGGTAAGGTACAGGAACGTTTGGGCATGTTCGGCAATACCAAATGGTTGGTTTGGTTGACATAAATGTCACGGTCTAAGTCTAGGCAAAGTTGGTCGACTGATCAAGTCAAGGACCCTAATCATGCTAAAACACGAACAGGTGAGCTCGATTGAACAAAAAGGTACATGATGGATGGATAAAATAAAACGTTGATTGTGGGTATGGTATGTAATTGGTGCGGCCTTAGGTCGGGCCAAATGGTTGGGTGCGGCCTTGGGTCGGGCCAAATGGGTTGGTTGCGGCCATGGGTCGGGCCAAATGGTAGGTTACGGCCTTGGGTCAAGCCAAATGAGTTGGTTATGGCCACGGGTAGGGCCAAATGGTAGGTTACGGCCTTGGGTCGGGCCAAATAGGTTGGTTGCGGCCGTGGGTCAGGCCAAATGGTAGGTTACGGCCTTGGGTCGGGCCAAATAGGTTGGTTGTGGCCGTGGGTCGGGCCAAATGGTAGGGTACGGCCTTGGGTTGGGACAAATGGGTTGGTTGCGGCCTTGGGTCGGGCCAAATGGTAGGTTACGGCCTTGGGTCGGGCCAATGAAGTTGGTTGCGGCCTTGGGTCGGGCCAAATGGTAGGTTACGGCCTTGGGTCGGGCCAATGAAGTTAACAAAGGGTTGTCAACGAAGGTGGATATAGGCGATGTTGGTAGAAAGGGATATTAGGAAATAAGCGCCGAAATTGGGGTAGAGGGGAGATAAAACTGATATCGATTGTGTATGCCCGATATCAGTTAGATGACCGATACCAGTTCCTTAGGGCACAATAAAACCGATATCGGTTACAGGTCAAAACCTATAAAAAGAAAAATACGGCCAGTCATTGTCACATTGTCAATTTGAAAACCAATTGGAGTTGTCTGAGGTGGATTGTTGAGATTGGAGCATTTGTCTGGATAGAATAACAAGTAAATGAGGTCAAAAGTGAATCCACGTAATGTTTGTACTTTTGAAGTTCCTCATTCTTACATTGGTAGATGCCCATAACTTGATTGACTACCAATTGAGAGTTGCCAAAAATATTAATAGATTTGACACCTAAGTGTAACGCAACCTGGAGACCCAAAACAAGGGCCTCGTATTCCGCTGTATTATTAGTGCAGGGGAAATCAAGCCGGAATGAAAGAGGCATAGGTTCAGCGTCAAGAGGGATGACTCAATGAGAACAACGCCGGCTCCTCCACCGCGCTGGCATTTGGATCCATTGAAGAAGAGGGTCATTTGATATGACTCTTCCCTGAGTGAAAGAGTGGCGATGAGTTCGTCGAGGAAATTAAAATTGGTGAATTGTTCCCCAGGTAAAGGGGCCTCTGCAAGTTGCTCCACAATAGTTTGTCCTTTGATTGACTTCTGTTGTACAAACTCAAGGTCGAGGTCAGCGAGGAGCATAAGCCATCGGGCGATGCGTTGGTTTAGATGTGGTTTGGCATACATATAATGAATGGGGTCCGTGTTGGTGATGACAAAAGTTTTGTGATTCAGGAGGTAATGTCGGAGTTTGATGGCTACGAATGATAGGGCTAGGCACAATTTTTCTACATGTGTATACCTAGTCTCGTAATCCACGAGAGTACGACTTATATAATAAACGGCTTGTTCTCGACGTGTCGAGTCCCGATGTGTGAGCATGGCTCCTATAGCATGGTCAGTGGCAAAAAGGTAAAGGTAGAAAGGACGATCATCCTAAGGTGGAATAAGCACGGGTGGCTGCAAGAGATAGGATTTGAGAGCTTTAAAGGCTTGGTGACACTCTTCACTCCATTGAAAGGAAAAGTCCTTTTTAAGAAGGTGATGGAAAGGTTGACATCGATCTGAGAGTTGGGAGATGAAGCACCGGATGGATTGAAGTTTACCCTGCAAACTACGCAATTGTTTGAGGTTTTTGGGTGGGGGCATTTCTAGGATAGCTTTGACTTTAGATGGATTGACCTCAATGCCACGCAAAGAGACAATAAAGCCAAGAAGTTTTCCCAAAATAACACCAAAGACACATTTCTTTGGTTGAAGCCGGACTGAATATTGTAACAGGCGATCGAAAATAATGGTTAAAACATCGAGATGTTCACTGCGATGTTTACATTTTCCAAGAAGATCATCGACATAATCCTCAAGGATAGTGTACATAATGTCATGAAAAATATAAGTCATAGCCCACTGATAGGTCGCACCAGCATTCTTAAGGCCAAATGGCATGACACGATAACAGAAGGTTCCCCAAGGAGTTATCAAGGCAGTTTTATGTTGATCAGCCGGGCCTACTATAATTTGATTGTATCCTGAAAAACCATCCATGAGAGAAAGCATTTCATGGCCCGCAGTGAGATCAACAAGTTGATCAATACTTGGGAGGGCGAAGTCATCTTTGGGGCAAGCGAGGTTAAGGTCTCAGAAATCCATGCATATCCGAAGTCCCCCCATCGCTTTAGTGACAGGTACGATGTTAGAAATCCATTGAGGATAGTCAATAGGCAGGATGAAGGAAACAGAAAGGAGTCGTTGAAGCTCTTCTTTGACCAAGAGGGCAATGCGTGGATGCATTTTTCTCAGTTTTTGTTTGACTGGTTTGGAATCGGGGTTTAGGGTGATGTTATGGACAGCAATGGTAGGATCAATTCCTAGCATGTCAGCGTAGGACCAAGCGAAAGCTTGGTTGCGGGTACAGAGAAAGGTAGTAAAGGCGGCTTGTTCTGATGTGTTAAGGGATTGTCCGATCTTCACAATGTGAGAATCCTCCTCTGTGTGGATGTTGATTTCTATAGTCGACTCATTCAACATGGTTTGAGTTTCAGACGGTAAGGCGCGTTGAATATAGGAGTCGTCCGCCCCAATGTAAGTGAGGATGGAGTCGTCATCCTGGCACTCAACAACATTAATCGAAGGCGAATCCTCTTCGATCATGTCTGGATACAGAAGGGGAAGAGAAGATGGGTCCTCATTATCGTGTTGATAAGTGAGAGGACCTATGAAGATAGCATTTATGAAAAAAAAAGTTAGGAGGGATAGATTCAGGGTCTATCAACTCTGTGGGTGATGATGGCAAAGTGGGTGATGATGGTTTGGTAGGGGTGACGTCGTCATCTTCCAGGATACAACTGACACGAGGTTTCTCCGGTGTAGGTGTTTCAGGAAAACTGAGACCACTGTGATCATTGTGTTTGCGTGTGGTCATGGGAATGAGTGTATGTCGGCCTTGTTCATAAAGACCAAAACCAAATCCTTTTCAAGCACAACGAGTCAAGAAGGTGAGGGTGAAACGACGATTTTTCAAGTATTGAAAATCGGATTGGAAGGGAACCACACCAAGAGGAGGTTCAGGGGTAATGGAGGATGCGTCAACACCCCCATATGTTAGGTTGGTGCGGCAATGGGGTGGTCCGTAAGAGATTACCTCCCCCACGCGACGGTCGTAGGTGGGATGTGCATGTAACTTTCCGTACTCCTGCGGGGTATGGAAAGAGCTAACGTTATATAGCGGTACTCCCCCAGCGTAAGGCATTGAAAAACATCTACTAAGGGGTCAGAGGTTGGGATATTATCTGCGGTAAAGGAAGTAATATTTGTAACGGCGGTTTCATTGGTTGAAGGTGTAGGTGCGTTGGAAGTGGATGGCTGGGTTGGATGAACGGGTGTCTTGACTGGTACAAGCACATCATTAGGGCGATACAACATATTACAACTTTTGAAGGGGGGAGGATCAGCTTTTACAGTGTAGGACTTCCCCTCGTACTCAAATTTTATGCATCTATGTAAAGTGGAGGGAATGCATCCCATAGCCCGGATCTAAGGGCGGCCTAACAACATATTGTATTGGAACTCTCCCTCAAGGAAGTAGAAGAGTTCGGGTAGAGTACGTGGTCCTACACGAATGTTAAGGATCACGGTGCCTAAAGTAGAAGTAATAGCATCATTGAATGATCGCAACATGATGGGGTTGGCACACATGCAACTAGAAGGGATATTCATTTGTTGGAAGGCTTTTGAAGAGATGATGTTTAGGCTAGTGCCCCCGTCAATCATAACATGACGTACCTGAATATCCCGAATGTACGCTGAGATGAAAAGAGCAGGGTCAGGATATTTAGCACCAAATTTGATAATTTCATCTTCGGAGAAACTGACAGCAGCGGCTTGCTGTATAGAGACAGAAGCGGTTGGGGAGATAGATTGTTTGGTGAGTGAAGCAACGTGATTGGGTGTTAGAATAGAGGTAACAGGAAAGGTTTCATTAGGTAAAACCTCTATCCCTTGAAGGATTTCAATGAGAGCTTGTCGATGAGATTCAGAAGTCTGAATGAGATCATACAATGTCATTTTTACAGGCGATTGGTGAAGCTGTTTGATCATAGTTCGGTGGGCAATGCCATTAGAGACGGGATAAGCAGGTCCGCGAATAACCACTTTAGGTGGTGGTGCAATCGGGATGTTTGACGGAGAAAGAGATGCCGCAGGTGTGTTTTCTTTCACTTTCCCATTGTTTTTCTGCCCTCGAGTAGCAACACTAATCATATTGATCTCGTGAATACGAGAGGATAAATATGGTAGGGATAGGTCATGGTTTTTGAGAGGTGGGGCTGTAATAATGATAGATCTTGGTGAGGCGGGGACAGGTGGTATAAGAGAGGGAATTGAAGCTAAAGGTCTCTCTCTCCGTAAGTTGTCTTTCTTAACTTTTCTATCTGAGAGAGGTGACTGACAAAATATGGCTTTCAACGCTTTACATCCCTCTACGTCATGTCCTGGTGTGTGGTGGTAAGCGCAGATTTTAGACTCATCGTAACCTATTGGTCGAGGTTTAGATGGATCATAAGGTCTAAGTGGGGGTAGGGAAATGGTCGCATTCTCTACCAACATAGCAAGGATTTTGGCGTAAGACCCTTTGAGTGGGTCAAAGTCAGAGGAAGAGGAGGTTATTGACTAGGTTGATTCTGGTGATGCTGTGGTATGGTTGGTTTGTATGGGTGGTGGTTTAGCCAAGGAGTTTTGATAATGGGTTTTAACTAAACGTGGATTCTTTGACGCAGAAGCTAGGTTGGATGATGAGGCCATAGATGATGTGGTATTAGAAAACAACCACGGAGAAATAGGAGTGACAGAAAACAAATCTTTTGATAATGGAATTTGTTTAGGGTTGATAGGTGGACAGGATACGTGGGGTGACGGTGTTGCTATACCCTTGGATTTCTGTATGGGTGCAGAAGGCGTAGGTCGCTTTAAAGAAAACGCATGAGGTATGATATATTGATGTAAGGTAGAGGGATGGGGTCCCAATATGGAAGGTAGGTGTGATGACGAGGGTTTTAGTTGTGTTTGTGGCATTGATTGAGGAGATTGAGTCTGTCTTCTAATGGGATGGACGGCTTTATTTTTAGATAAATCAAGCCGCTTAGGTGGGTGTGTTAGACTAGGTATGGGTGAGGTCCCAAGCGTAGGGGAAGATTTGGTTAGGTAAATAGAAGTGGATGAGGTATTTGGTAGAGATGAGGGGGGTGAAGATGAGGACATAGGCATTTTAAGCTTCTGTAAACACTTCGGATATATGGTAGAGGCATCAAGATCGGTCATTTACATTTGAGTAGAATATGGCGTACTCAAACGTTCCCATAGGACCTGTCTATCTTCTAGGGAATGACAGTCCTCACGTGTGAATAGGAACTTTTGTATGGAAGAAAGGTGGGTTGTGATTCCAGTCCACTGTGGGTGTGATACAAGGGGTATATGAGGCACTGTATCAATGGGTGTTAAGAGGTCAACCGGTTGCTGAAAAGATTTAGGTGATGAAGGACTAATAGGTAGGAGGGCGTGTTTGAGAGGATCTATCATGTTTAAAGAATGTGGTGATGTTGGTTCAAGAGGTTTCTCGTCTAAGGATGACAAAAGAAGTGGTGAGCCTTCCTCTTGTACAGCAAGAATGGTAGAAGGAGACGCTTGGGAAATAGATAAATTAGATAACATCCGCTCACAGTCTTGCAAGGATGTGGTGTAAGAAGGCTCATTTGTGAGAAGGGAACTCTGGGCAGTTAATTCCTTGATGGGTAAAGGAATGGCAAGGATTTCAGTTTGTCTTGATGGCGAGGAAGGGGGTTCGGTTTCTTGCGTTAGTGAAGAGGTTTGATTCAGAATTTGTTCGATGGAGGTCTTTGGCTGGGAATCGAAGACTGCATGGATCTCATGAACACTCTCCTCGGCTAAGATATCTTGGTTTAGATTACTGTTAGAAGAATGATTCGAGTATGGTTTGTTGAATATTTTCAAATTTCGGTTAGCAGGGGCGTTAGGATTACCGAGGGCTATATCCCCCGTATCAACCATTTCCTGCACTATGTTTTTCAACATCTTGCAGTTCTCATGACTGTGTCCCTTCACGCGGTGGAAGTTACAAAAGTCATTTTCTTTGTACCAAGAAGGTATGGCGTGAGTGGAATCAAACCCGGAATGAGGTTTAATAGGAGGTAAGGTAATGGCTCCTGCTTTGAGCAATTTTTCCAATATCACACCATATGTTTCTCCCAAGGGAGTGTAGTTGATGGGCTCTGCTTTATACTTATAGGTGGTTTTTGGCGGGGTATTAGATGGTGGTTGAAATTTGACCATCACCGCGTGCACGGCCTCTTTTGATTTCAAAGCAGTCGATGGGTGAGGATTGGTGGTGTTAGGTTTGTTGGTCGAATCTTGGGTTCGGAAAGTGGGTTTTTTGTTGCGCAACCACAATTTCTCTTCCTCTAAGGCTCGAATCTCTAGTTTTCGAACCATAGTAAAGGCCTCGTCAAATGTACGGAAAGTTTGAATTTGGAGGGTAGGAGAGATGTGTTTAGCGCAGGCCCGCGTAAATAGTTCGATAAGTTCAGTCTGAGGTAAGGCATACATAAGTTGGTTGATAAGGCCCCGCCATCGTCCAACGAAATCTGCGATAGATTCGTCTTCAAATTGTCAGATGGCATAGAGGTTGGTGATAGATACTTTCTTGGCAATGTTAATGGAGAAATGATCCAAGAAAGATTGGGCTAGCTGGTTAAAAGAGAAGATTGAGTGTTGGGTTAAAGCACTATACCACTCCAAGGCGGGTCTTGATAAGGACATGGGAAAGGTGAGGAGTAGTAAAGCGTCGTCGTGAGCAATCAGATAGCAAGCATGTCTAAATGATCGCAAGTGTTGTTGAGGGTCCTCCTTACTGTTAAAATGGGTAAACTTTGGTAATTCCCATTGAGGAGGATATGAATGAAGGGGGACTGAAGGGTGGATAGGCTCCCGACAAACTTGCTCATATGTCAAGGTGCTACGATTTCCTGAAACAGAAGCCTCTAGATTTTGCATTTTGTCCATCATTTGTTTAATTAAATTAGTAGTTGGATGAGATTATGGTGTGGTTGTGGTAAACGGAGGCAAATTGGGCCAAGGGCCACCGCTAGACAATGGTGGGGTTAAATGTTGATAAGGTATGGAGGACGAATGTGTTGAGGCAACTGAATAGGGATGTCCTATATAAGCTATTGAGGTTACCGGATATGTGTGTGGAAATGAAAAGGTGGGCGGAGCTTGAGAAGGAAAGCTCGTGTGGATAGGTTGCAGAGAGCAAGTCGTGAACGGAACATTCTGCAAGAGAGACGAGGTAGGAGCAGTTGGCGGTAATGACATGTTGTGCCCAATATTAACCAAAGGAAATCCAATCTGTGCCGTATGGACCCCTGAAGCTGCTGAGGTAGGCGACGGGACTAAGGATGTGGAAGGTAAAACGGAGTTATCAGGCGGAGAAGGGGCTAAATGAGCAGCTATACTAATAGGCATGCCAACAAGGAGTTGACCGTCAGGTGTACGGTCAAGGGCATGAGACAAATAGTATTGTATAGCGCTAGGATTAACATCCAGAAATTTGGCAAATTCTTTGTCTCCCACAGGAATTTTAGGAATCTCGCTGGTGTCTGTAGGATTCCCCATAGAATGTGAAGGGGGTGATTCAGGCAAAGGCACAGAGAAAGCATGTGAAACCATGGTGGCGGCTTGCTTTTGAGTGATAACAACCATGGACAGGAGTACACAGTAGGGTTTCAATCTATCAAGAACAGAAACGGACTCAGAATAGTGAAATTGGTAGGTTGCTGGTTTGTCAGGAACTGTAAAAGACAGTAACCGATATCGGTCTGATAACCGATGTCAGTTAGACTATAGCCGACTTCAGTCAGTTAACCGATGTCGGTGTAAGAAGACTGGTATAAGAAAATATAAGAAGTTGCTGATTTGATTGTTAACAACGCTTAGTACATTTATCAAATTGTTCTAAGGTGATCACAGAAGACAGTGTATAATAGAGAAAACAGAACTGAAAACAAGCAAGATGCACACGCAAATCCAGAGACTAACCCTAGTGTTAATTTTAATTATTGTGGGCTTATGCCTTTAGACGCGGAATGCTGTCAATCCTAAACAAAAGACTTAGGGGAAATGTCAAGTTTGTTTTGGCTTATAAGGTTACCTCAATCGGGTGGAGGAATACCGCAGAAAAGGGGGGGATGTTTTGAGCTATTGTGTTAATTATGAAGTGATTCGGTATGTGTTGTGCAATGAAAGTAAGATTAATTTCCTGTCAATACCGTGGAAATCACCCCCACGTGTATGACCTGTTACTTAGTCTACGTTCACTAGAATTGAAAACAGCAAGCAAGAATACAATGTACATGTTTTAAACCCAAATCGAAAATGATATTCGATGAAGCAAATAAGATAACTTTCACTAATGTGAAACTAGGAAAACAAGACAAATTCTTTACTAAATATAACAAAAATAGCAACAGCAAGTATGCTTCCTAAAACGAAAGCAAGCAAGAGAAACAGAAACCTGAAATGGGTCCCACCGGGCGTGCCAAAATGTTTCGCACGGAATGTTTCAGCTCTGCATAATAGACTTGCTTCTATCCTATCATTCCTTTGAGAAATAGATAAGGGTTAGGGCTAGGAGGAATACCTGTTGAATGTTGAGATGGTGTGCGCGTACCATAGAGAAATATCAGATCAATTGCGAAGAACTCCTTTTTGTCTTGGAAGGACTACCTGCAAGTAAGAATACAGGACCACCAGATTTTAATTAGACAATAAATGAGGGAGCTGCCTTAGGCCCAGGAAATATAAAACTTCCTTTCGAAGGTGGTCAGTTCCCATTTTAATACGAATTAACACAAATGATAACAAAGAAAGCTATTGCAAAATCACGATTTAGGTATCTCGTTACAAAGCAATAGAAGCTAAATTATCAATAATAAAGCGTCACGTTGTTTGTTCGGTTACTGGTCGTTGATACGTTCAGGTTGAGTTATAGGGATAAACCAGACAGGATCTAAGGTTGTTAGGTGGAAAATAGGCGAGAAAAAGGTTTAGGGGTATAGGTCACAGTGACCGACGCCGGTCACTGGGTAACTGACCGCGGTTAGAGAACCGCTGCCAGTAGGGGATAAACGATACCGATAGGGTCAACAATCTAAGTGCTTCTGGATAGAGGTTGGTTGCAAGGTGATTGTGGGGTTATTAAGATTGGGGGATGGCTGAGGGGAATGATGGGAGGATAGGGAAGACTCAAAGTGTGGTAAAATGGCCTTCTGGGAAATATCAGGATGTATGGGTGAAGGTTAAGTGCAGTATGTTGCTGATAGTAGATTCGGGAATAAACTTATGATTACTATTAATCAACAGGCTCAAGAAAATGGTACTTAGAAACATATAAAACACTACTTACTCGTCCCTGATGTAGATACAGGTTTCAGGACTGTAATGATGAAGACAGGACCCAAGTTGGATGATCTGACAATCCAAGATGAGTTATCTCCTCTTCTGATGCTCGGATGAGTGTTACTGGGCTCTGGTTATTCAGTTGCAGTCTTGGGCTTGATGTCCTTCTCTGTAAACTCTTCTTGTTTCTTCACTTGTCCCTGCTCGTGCCAAGCAAAATATGGATCATTTCAATGATTTCTCCTCCTTTTTTCGATCAAATGAAAATCCGATCCCTTGTTTTTGGTTGGAAGTGGTCATTTACGGGGAACCGATGGCGGTTAAGCAACCGTCGGCGGTCGAGTAGGAACCGGTATCGGTCAGGTCAAAGTGGGCTATTTTTAGTAAAATAGCCAACTTTCCCTCCTTTTCTCCCAAGGGATTAGTTGCGGGCTTGGTCAAGTGACTAGAAGGTCGGTTTTGGGTGCGAGAAAGGGGTCATTAGTCATGGGTGTGGAATTGGACCAAGTTATAGGTCTTAATGAGGTTAGTTTAGGGTTAAGACTAGGTCATGATGAGGTGGCAAAATGAGGTGGCAGGTAAGGCGATGTGGATTTATTAATTATAAGATAATTAATAAATAATTGTGTGAGGTTTAGGTGGTGAGGTTAGGTTGTGAAATGAGATGCGGGTCATAAGGGGTTGTAAGACACAAATTTGGTGTCTACAATCCCCGCATAAATGGTAAGTCTTCTTTTTGTTTTGATTTAGTGTCTATTTTTCGATATTTTATCTATCTGCACTTAAGTCTTCTTTACCTCTTATAGGTATCGGGAGCTTATGTTAAGAATATTCCTTGGATTAGTGCTCACATTATTGTTTGTAATAGTTAAATGTAATATTCATATATTACATTAGTAAGTTAGTGTGTTAGCAAGATATTAATATTGTTATATTAATATCATATTTGTTTGAGAAAAATAAAAGATTGTAATATTATTAATATGAGTCATAAAACAACTCATTATTAATAATATAGGATATTGTATTAGTTGTGAGTTTTTTAAATAAAAAACTCACATAGATTATTGTGTGTGGAGATATTGGTGGGATATAGAAGAGAATAGTGGTGAGTGATCACAGGAGAGATTAGTGGGATGATATTGGTAAGCCTCGTCTCCTTGTTTATAGGAAATGGAAAGGCTATATATTGTAAGCTCTCTCACCATGTAATTAACTCTAAAATATTTAATCAATAATATAGTGTGTTTTTTAAATATTTGTACTCTAATTTTGTGTTTATGTTATTATCTTCATTCTACAACGTTGTCTCTTATTGATTTATATAGTTATTTAATGTAATTGTTTCTTATTAATATTATATAAGCTATCAATTTCACATCATCTGGTATCATATTAGGTTTCCTTCTGTAAGTCTAGAAGAAGATGGTTGAAGTAATCTTGTAAGAAAATTTCTAGCAGACACATCACAGTATATGGAACGTAGTTTATTCATATGAAATTTGATTGATGTCTCATTTTTTCTAGAAAGATAAGAACAATTTGCACAATATTGCAGTTCACATCAGATTTAGATTCATCCTTTATAGATATGCGTAAATTTTTGTGTAAGTTGAGTGAAATTTTGTTGTTTTTAAAACAAACGTTTGATAGATTGATTGTATCTAAAAAACCCATATTCAAAATATTACGAAATTTACTGGATTTATTTATTTAATAGCTCAAAAAATTATATTAAAATTTTACAAAAACACAATTTCTATTTTAAGATAAACGTGGAACTAAAAATAGGGATTTAAAGAAAGAAAAAAGTGGTGCATAATACATTTATGTAATTTTTTAATTGGATGTATTTTCTCTTGTATGTGCCGTCTGCTTTATGGGGGTATTTTTGAGCTTCATGATCAAATTTTATGATTAACTAAAGTAAAAGATGATGGATGAAGGAGGAAACAAAGGAAGGAGGTTAATCAGTGAACTCTCGCAATCCGTAAGCGACGGGGCCACACAATGAATTTGTGGTATTTATTTTTGTTGTGTGTTTAATTTTCATTGTGTGTTGTAATAAGAACAGATGAATAATTCATGTTCATAGTTAAAAACATATATTCCTATATTTTATTCTATTTTGTAAAATGTGGATGGGGAAATGTGTACGCTATTATGGAATGGTTGGTGGTCCACTAGAAAACCAATTTGAGAGTTTGTGAATCTCTTAGAAAATCACATACAGAGTGATTAATGGTTCCACTAGAAAACATGTTAGAGTTGATGGTACTCTTTGAAAAAAAATGGATTGTAGAACATGAGTAGTTATTGTTAGAGTAGGTATTTACCTTAGCTCATGTTCACCTAGGTACATTATTTACCTTTATTGTATTTATCCTCGCCCACTTATGTGTGTGGATATTTCTTTTTATTTATTTAGATATTAGGAGATATTATCTAGTTGTTAGGTATAGTTATTTCCTTGATCTATGGTATTGACTAGTTCTTTCCTAGATGACTAGATCCTATGGTATTGACTAGATCCTTGATGTCTAGTTCATAAATCTATGGACTTGACTATTTCTTTGATGACTAGTTCTTTCCATGATTTATGGCTTGATCTACGACCTTGACTGGTTCTTAGATTGTTATTCCTTGCCCATATAAGCAAGGCCCATTCTCATTGTATTTCATTGAGTTCCATAATAATATATGATATTGCTTCTCATTTGTTTGCAAAGGTTTATGTAAAGTTATTCTGGTGAATTGCTTTCATCTTATTGATCGTGGTGTTTGATTAGCATCTGTGTTCTTGGCTTGGCATGATCTGGTTATCGTTCCTTTCGTTCCTTTTAGGTACTAGAAAGAACTCACCCATGTTCACACTAAGGGGGGGAATGTTAGGAATATTCCTTGGATTAGTACTCCCATTATTGTTTGTAATAGTTAAATATAATATTCATATATTACATTAGTAAGTTAGTGTGATAGTAAGATATTAATCTTGTTATATTAATATCATATTTGTGTGAGAAATATAAAAGATTGTAATATTATTAATATGAGTCATAAAACAAATCATTAGTAATAATATAGGATATTATATTAGTTGTGAGTTTTTTGAATAAACAACTCACGTAGATTATTGTGTGTGGAGATATTGGTGGGATATAGAAGAGAATAGTGGTGAGTGATCACAGGAGAGATTAGTGGGATGATATCTGTAATCATAATTTCCTTGTTTATAGGAAATGGAAAGGCTATACATTGTAAGCTCTCTCACCATGTAATTAACTCCAAAATTATTCAATCAATAATATAGTGTGTTTATTATATATTTGTTCTCTAATTTTGTGTTTATGTCATTATCTTCATTTTGCAACATTGTCTCTTATTGATTTATACAATTATATAATGTAATTGTTGCTTATTTATATTATATAGGCTATCAATTTCACATCATCTAGTATCAGAGTGGGTTTCCTTCTGCAAGTGTAGAAGAAGAAGAAGAAGATGGTTAAAGGATTCCTGTAAGAAAATTTCTAGCAGACACGTCATAGTAAATGGAATGCAGTTTACTCATATGACATCCGATTGATGTCTATTTTTTTTTATGGAAAGATAAGAACAAGATGCACAATATTGCAATTTACATTAGCTTCAGATTTGTCTATATCTATGTGTAAATATTTGTGTAAGTTGAGTGAATTTTTTTGTTGTTTTTAAAACAAACGTTTAATAGATTGATTGTATCTAAAAACTGATATTCAAAATATTATGAAATTTATTGCGTTTTTTATTTAATAGATGAGACATTAAATTTTCTAGTAGTTACCCCAACACAACAAACTAGTTAAAATTTTACAAAAACCAAGTTTCTATTTTAAGAGAAATGTGGAACTAAAAACAGGGATCTAAAAAAAAGTGGTGCATAATACATTTATGTAATTATTATTAATAAGGATGCATTTTTGCTTGAAACGCAACATCTGCTTTATAGGGGGGTATTTTTGAGCTTCATGGTCAAATTTTCTGAGTAACTAAAGCAACATCACGTTGGAGGAAGGAGGAAACAGATAAAGGAGGTTAATCAGTGACCTCTCACAAGCTGCAAGTGATGGGGCCACACAATGAATTTGTGGTATTTATTTTTGTTGTGTGTTTAATTTTCATTGTGTGATGTAATAAGAACATATGAATAATTCATGTTCATAATTAGGAACATATTTTCTTATATTTTGTTCTCTTTTGTAAAATGTGGATGGGGAAACATGTATGCTGCTATGGAAGTGGTTGGTGGTCCACTAGAAAACCAATTTAAGAGTTTGTGAATCTCTTAGAAAATCACATACAGAGTGGTTAATGGTTCCACTAGAAAACCTGTTGGAGTTGATGGTACTCTTTGAAAAGAATTGGATTGTAGAACATGAGTAGGTACTAGAAATAACTCACCCATGTTCATCACTAAGGGGGAATGTTAGGAATATTCCTTGGATTAGTGCTCACATTATTATTTGTAATAGTTAAATGTAATATTCATATATTACATTAGTAAGTTAGTGTGTTAAGTAAGATATTAATATTGTTATATTAATATCATATTTGTGTGAGAAATATAAAAGATTGTAATATTATTAATATGAGTCATAAAACAAATCATTATTAATAATATAGGATATTGTATTAGTTGTGATTTTTGTTGAATAAACAACTCACGTAGATTATTGTGTGTGGAGATATTGGTGGGATATATGAGAGAATAGTGGTGAGTGATCATAAGAGAGATTATCTAGAAGAGATTAGTGGGATGATATTGGTAAGTCTCATCTCCTTGTTTATAGGAAATGGAAAGGCTATATATTGTAAGCTCTCTCACCATGTAATTAGCTCCAAAATTATTCAATCAATAATATAGTGTGTTTATTATATATTTGTGTTCTAATTTTGTGTTTATGTTATTATCTTCATTTTGCAACATTATCTTTTATTGATTTGTACAATTATATAATGTAATTGTTGCTTATTTATATTAGATAAGTTATCAATTACACATCATCTGGTATCAGAGAAGAATAGGATGAGTTATGAGAGTCATTGCAGGACAAAAACCATAGCCTCTTGAATGTAGATCTGAGAGTTTTGAAGCTTCATTCACCATTTTTTGGATTCTGATCTTAAAAAAAAACGAATGGTAATTCGTGTTTTTATCAAAAACCTAGATTCAAATTTTTTTGAAATTTTTTGGGTTTGTTTATTTGTATTATGGGAAATTTTTTTTTCAAAAAATTCCACAGAAACCCATTTCGTATTTTAAGAGAAATTGGAAACAATTCTGACATTTCTAATTATTCTAAAAAAATAGTGACTGATTTCCAGCAATAAAAATTTGATATGCTTTATTATTTTGGTTAAATATAAAGTTGATTATTATTGTAAGGGTGCATTATCAGTTGAAACCGACACCCAATAGAATTGTAAAATGAGCCTCAAAGACAAATTCTAGCTGAGTTAGCATCATCACGATGGAGGAAGGAGGCAATGGAGGAAGGAGGTTAATCAGTGACCTCTCGCCATCTGCAAGCGAAGGGGCCACACAATGAATTTGTGGAATTTATTTTTGTGTGTGTTTAATTTTAATTGTGTGATTGTAATAAGAACAAATGATTTATTCTTGTTCGATCTTGTAATAAGTGAGCTTCTGCGTGAGTGATATTTCTTATATTTTACCTTGAATGTAAAGATGGGTGTGGGAAACATGTATGCTACTATGAAAGTGGTTGGTGGTCCACTAGAAAACCAATTTGAGAGTTTTTGAATCTCTTAGAAAATCACATACTGAGTGGTTAATGGTTCCACTAGAAAACCTGTTGGAGTTGATGGTACTCTTTGAAAACCATTAGATTGTAAAACATGAGAAGGTACTAGACAAAACTCACCCATGTTCGCACTAAGGGGGGAATGTTAGGAATATTCCTTGGATTAGTGCTCACATTATTGTTTGTAATAGTTAAATGTAATATTCATATATTACATTAGTAAGTTAGTGTGTTAGTAAGATATTAATATTGTTATATTAATATCATATTTGTGTGGGAAAAATAAAATATTATAATATTATTAATATGAGTCATAAAACAAACTCATTATTAATAATAAAGGATATTGTATTAGTTGTGAGTTTGTTGAATAAACAAATCACGTAGATTATTGTGTGTGGAGATATTGGTGGGATATATGAGAGAATAGTGGTGAGTGATCATAGGAGAGATTATCTAGGAGAGATTAGTGGGATGATATTGGTAAGCCTCATCTCCTTGTTTATAGGAAATGGAAAGGCTATATATTGTAAGCTCTCTCACCATGTAATTAGCTCCAAAATTATTCAATCAATAATATAGTGTGTTGTTTATTATATATTTGTGCTCTAATTTTGTGTTTATGTTATTATCTTCATTCTGCAACATTGTCTCTTATTGATTTGTACAATTATATAATGTAATTATTGCTTATTTATATTAGATAAGTCTATCAATTTCACATCATCTGGTATCAGAGCAGGATAGGACAAGTTATGAGAGTCATTGCAAGACAAAACCGTAGCCTCTAGAATGCAGATCTGAGAGTTTTGAAGCTTCCATCACCATTTTCTAGATTCTGATCTTAATAAAAAAATGACTGGTAATTCATATTTTTCTCAAAAACCCAGATTCAAATTTTCTGAATTTTTTTAGGTTTGAATATTTGTATTATGGGAAACTTCTGTCAAAAATTTACAGAAACCCATTTCGTATTTTAAGAGAAATCATGGAAACAATTATGACATTTCTAATTATTCTATAAAAAATAGTGACTGATTTCCAGCAATTTAAAATCTGATATGCTTTATTATTTTGGTTAAATATAAAGTTGATTATTATTGTAAAGGTGCATTATCGGTTGAAACCGACACCGTAATAGAATTGTAAAATGAGCCTCAAAGAAAAATTTGTTTAGCTGAGTTAGCATATCACGATGGAGGAAGGAGGCAACGGAGGAAGGAGGTTAATCAGTGACCTCTTGTCATAGTCGTCAAGCGAAAGGGGCCACACAATGAATTTGTGGAGTCATTTATTTTAAAAAAAACTTGTGTTTAATTTTCACTTGTGTCCATAGTGAGGGGGTAATAGGTTGAATACCCAATGATTTATTCATGTTCGTTATCATCTTGTAATAAGTGAGCTCTCTCAGGTGCCATGAGCTGATATTTCTTATATTTTACCTTGAATGTAATGGATCAGCAGTGTGGTGAGGAAACATGTATGCTACTATGAAAGTGGTTGGTGGTCCACTAGAAAACCAATTTGAGAGTTTGGTGAATCTCTTAGAAAATCACATACTAGAGTGGTTAATGGTTCCACTAGAAAACCTGTTGGAGTTGATGGTACTCTTTGAAAACCATTGGATTGTAGAACATGAGCAGGTACTAGACAGAACTCACCCATGTTTGCACTAAAGGGGGAATGTTAGGAATATTCCTTGGATTAGTGCTCACATTATTGTTTGTAATAGTTAAATGTAATATTCATATATTACATTAGTAAGTTAGTGTGTTAGTAAGATATTAATATTGTTATATTAATGTCATATTTGTGTGAGAAAAATAAAATATTATAATATTATTAATATGAGTCATAAAACAACTCATTATTAATCATATAGGATATTGTATTAGTTGTGAGTTTGTTGAATAAACAAATCACGTAGATTATTGTGTGTGGAGATATTGGTGGGATATATGAGAGAATAGTGGTGAGTGATCATAGGAGAGATTCTCTAGGAGAGATTAGTGGGATGATATTGGTAAGCATCATCTCCTTGTTTATAGGAAATGGAAAGGCTATATATTGTAAGCTCTCTCACCATGTAATTAGCTCCAAAATTATTCAATCAATAATATAGTGTGTTGTTTATTATATATTTGTGCTCTAATTTTGTTTATGTTATTAGCTTCATTATGCAACATTGTCTCTTATTGATTTGTACAATTATATAATGTAATTTTTGCTTATTTATATTAGATAAGATATCAATTTTACATCATCTAGTATCAGAGCAAGGATATGATGAGTTATGAGATTCATTGCAGGACAAAACCATATCCTCTTGAATGCAGATCTGAGAGTTTTGAAGCTTTCATCGCCATTTTCTGGATTCTGATCTTAAAACAAATGACTGGTAATTCATGTTTTTATCAAAAACCCAGATTCAAATTTTTTGAAAAGTTTTTAGGTTTGTTTATTTGTATTATGGGAAACTTTTATCAAAAAATTACAGAAACCCATTTCATATTTTAAGAGACATCATGGAAACAATTTTGACATTTCTAATTATTCTCTAAAAAAATAGTGACTGATTTCTAACAATAAAAATCTGATATGCTTTATTATTTTGCTTAAATATAAAGCTGATTATTATTGTAAGGGTGCATTATCGGTTGAAACCAACACCTAATAGAATTTTAAAATGATCCTCAAAGACAAATGTCACTGAGTTAGCAGTCATCATGATGGAGGAAGGAGGCAACAGAGGAAGAAGGTTGATCAGTGACCTCTCGCCAGCCACCAAGCGAAGGGGCCACACAATGAATTTGTGGCATTTATTTTTTTGTGTGTTTATTTTTCATTATGTGATTGTAATAAGAATAAATGGATTTATTCCTGTTCGATCTTGTAATAAGTGAGTTTCTATGTGAGCAATATTTCTTGATATTTTCCTTTGAATGTAAGGATGGGGTTGAGGAAACATGTAAGTTGCTATGAAAGTGGTTGGTGGTCCACTAGAAAACTAATTTGAGAGTTTGTGAATCTCTTTAAAAAATCACATACATAGTGGTTAATGGTTTGTTGGTGAGAAAATTTTTTGGGTGGACAAACTTGTGGATTTTCTTGCCAATGCTTTGGGAATCTAAGTCCCTCTACTTAACCAGTGTAGCTGCCGTTATGTGCATGCGCATGAAAAGGTGAATTTCTGTGGTGGCCTTTCGACTGGGGATCCAACAGGGGCACTCCACTGACCCTGCGGCAAATGCTTGCATATACCTGTAAGAGATGACTTTGTCTGAGAAGTGGGAAAGGGGAGTGAGAATGGAGGTAGGAGAACTAATGTTGCAGGTAGAAAATCAGATTCTTGCACACACACTAGTTAGAAACTTCATCACATGCATTTATGAGAAGAAACAACCCTATAAATGACAACAAGACCAAATAGAATTTGATGAGAACAAAGTGTCATGAAATCCCTTTGTCAAAGAAAGCTAGAAACTCCTTCTTCTTGTATTGATGCTTGAACAAAAGTTGTACATAGTGTAGGAATGGAAGAAATTTGAGAGGGGAAGAGAGTAGAAGAAAATGGCTATCTCCTTTGCTTTCTCTCAAGGTAGAATGCACTCTTGAGTCTACAAGATCAATCGCCAACCCTTTGAAATGGGAATGGCTTTAAAATTTATAGAATAGAATATGACTCTTCATCTACCTCATGACCTTTTGAATACCTTCATATGACTTAAGACTATTCGTATTCCACTTTAAATATTTAAGTCCCTCTTATAATAGCAAGGTGACTTAATTTACATTATATTTCTAAAGTCACTTAAGTCATATTAAAAGGTGCAACCCTCAAGTGCAAAAATATAACATTGAAGAGAGAGAGAAAGAAGAGGAAGAAGAAGAAGAAGAAGAATTATGATGAAGGAAGAGTTGTTGCAGTGGACCTGGCTCCATTCTCTGACTGTTCTCCACTTCTTTTTTGAGTGCTCGTGTTCTGTTTGGTGGTGGCGCACATGTATGCAAAGAGCTTGACCGCCTCTTGAAGTGCTGAATTCCCTTTTTTTAAGATTGAATTGATCCATTCCTTATTTTCTCAGCCCTGCATCGTGAACTTGTGCATTCTTCTGATGGATTCCATATCGAAGCTGCTGATGGGTACCAATTTCTCAATAGGAAGTGTTATAGTGCTTGGTTCCACCAAATGTTGCACATAAGATGAAAGAGTTCACACTTGCTCCTCTAGTCCCTCGATCTTCTCTTTGTATTCTTTATTCCTTGCCATCATGTGACAATTGCTGATATATCGGGAGCTACTACTTGTTGCACCATGTGAGTGTCGAGGATGATTGTTTCCTGCATCCACGAAAACATCTCATCGGTTTCAGGCTCAATGACGACGGCGCATCAACCATTCTTTGTCCTGATGGAGGAGGAAAATCCTGAATGAGAGGAGAGTTGGAGTCAACAACATGTGGGACCTCTTGAAGTGGCTCGAATATTAGATCATGAGTCATATACTCCTTGTTCACTTGCAGTTTCTGCTGCTTCTCTTTCGTTTGCCTTGGCTTGAAGTCTTTTGATTTCATCAAGTTGAGCCCTTATTTCCTCTTCTGCTGTTTGCTTCTCTTTCTCTAACTTCTTCTTCAGTTTCTACGTCAGTGAAATTTTCTAGGTTCTCGTTGATGTATGGAAATTCACCATCCAAAGGATTAGCAGCACTCAGGTTCTCAACGTGACACGGTTGCTTGATGAAGGGGAGGCCTTTGAATTCTGAGAGCAGCTCTTGTCTTCTTTAAAGTTCTTCAAAAATGGGGTTGGTTTGTCCTCCTTGCCTCTGTTGCCGGGTGTACCTTCTATCCGCCATCTTGGAAATCTATGCTCACCTTTGTGGTGCTGGAATTTGTCTTTGCCTCTCCAATTCAGCAACGCGTTCTTCTTCAAGGTCAAGGATTCTCGTGGCAATGAAGTAGTGGTTGGAAACTTTGTCTATTATGCCAAATAGCTTCTCTCAAATCAGAAGTGATATCTTCTTGGATGTGGAAGAGCAATTCGGGTCTTTCGACGGGAGGATTTCCCAGAATAGCCATGGTTTGTAGACATGTGGCTTATATAGCTATTCAAATTTTAGAAATTTTCTCATTTGAAGTTTGAATTTTAAGGTCATTCGGGTCCATGTACAAGACATCAAGGGTTGTCTTCCACATCATACATCATAGGACAAAGGGTTGTGACGGCTTTTGACCCATCCATTTCATCTTCATATCTCCCTTCGAAAAAGTAACTTACTATTTTTAGTAAGTGTGGAAAAGCAATTCCTCAATCTTCAACTGGATGTTGCAGCTTAGTTTTACACTCTTTCTCCCCATGTTCCTCATTTCTTCTGGATCAAATTTCTATTTTTAGCAGGTGCTCGAGGGGCCACTTACTATTTTTAGTAATTGCCAACAATGTTTGTTCTGGTGAATTTTCAGTCGTAGTTTACCTCCAATGTCTTCGTCTTCTTCGCAGGTTCTTTTATCGATGACTTTCCCAAAATAGCAATTCCTATGTAGTAGACCTACTATTTTTAGAAATTTTTCCTTTGGGAGTTCGGATTGATGTGGAACAAAATTTTTTTAATATGGGTTTTTTCCCCAATATCCTCCCTCTGAAATTTTGGGCCCGCCCGCTTAATAATCCAGGAGATTTTAAAGTTTTAATTTTTGGACCTGACAGTGCTTCTGGGTATTGGACAGCCATTAATGGACCTTAAAATTGCAGGTCTGGTTTTCTCCTCCATTTACAACTGAAATTTATATTTTTGATGTGGGTTTTGTCTTCTGGTGCTTCACGTGCGATCTTACTTCAATCCGGACAACTAGTTTGACTGGGAAATCTTACTTCTTTCTTCGTTGAGCCGGAAATGAGATTTCTTCATTGTGGCTGCTCTGTCACACGAGGGGGGGAGTTTGAAGGTGTATTTATGATGGTATTGGATAGAGGAATGAACAGCAGCAAATGGTTTGTTGTTTCATGCACCGGTTTGCAACATTTCTTTAGATCTTCATTTTTAGGCTATGGGGATTTTCACTGTTCTCTCCTTCTTGCTCTTCGTTTCTCCTTCTTGTTTTGATGAAAGATCCTTTTGAGACCTAAAAATCACCATGGCTAGAGGTTTTTCAGTGCTTGGGTCGAGCTGGTCTGAGCATTTGCAATGGCGGAGTGTTCGGTAGAATGTTGCAGAGGAAGAAATGGAGGAATGGAGTGCACAAAAATGTTTAGAAGTTAGAAATGAAGAAAGCGACACTTGGGAGATTTTAAAAAGATATGCACAATTAGGGTTAGGGTCCATTTTTCAAATATTTATGTTCCTTGACCTCAGGGACGTGAGGGACATCAACTTCCACAATGAGCAAGATGGCTTGACACGTGGCACTAGATTCAACGGCAGGGGATGAAGGAGGAAAAAATTGCTTTAAAGCACTGGGAGCTGAAATGAGGTCACATGGGTGTCCAGAAGACTCCCCATAGGGGTTGGGAAGTCATTTTCCAAGGCCTGATTTCCCCCACCTCAGGTGCATAAGGTACTTGATAACACAAATTCCACTTATTGTATAATGGTGCAGGTGGATCTTTCTTGTGAGCTGATAAAAATCACGTAGGCGACCGATCCGACGGCAGGGAATGCATGCTCCAAATAAGCACTTGAGGGCTGAACTGCCAGGTCTGGAGGTCATATGAGGGTCCCAAGGGTCACATGAGGGCTGGTGAATTTTCCAAGGGGTTATGTACCTGACCTCAGGGACGTGGGGGACATGAAATCCCGCCAGGCTCTTGGTGCTGACACGTGTCCTCTCGAAAAAATGACTAAGTCCTGAAGTTGCCTTTGAGAGGGTAACTTGGAATGCAGATAACTTGAGCTTCCGGTGGAATTTATTGGTGAAATTTTATATGATCCTGACTTGAAATGGAATTTTGAATCCAATGATGTGGGTATCATGTCTTGATTCAGATCATATGATCCCTGAAAAATCATATTTTTGATTTGGTACTCCACTTGTACCTGAGAAAAACTGTCTTCCAATCATATGCGCCAAGGTGTTGTGAAAAATATTATTTCACCATCATGTAGGTATTGGAATCATATTTTCTGAAGATGTTTTTTTTTTACTTATAAATCCATCCAGAGCTCCCAAAATCTTCTGTTTGAAGCCCAACAATTGTTTTAGGCCTGTGTACTGCCTAGGCTTGTGAACCCTTTTTTTCACTCAGACTGCTCCAAGTCTTTCAAAACTTCTCCAAAGCCTTCCAAAATCATTTCCATGATGTTATAAGGTCTTCCATTCACCTCCATGTTGAATTTGGCCCTTCTGCTCTGCTCCAGGGGGTTGATCCAATCCTAGGAAGGCCAACAATAGCCCTTCCCTATACTGCCAAAAGATAACATTTTCAATGAACTTCCTAAAATCACCTAGGGGGAATGAATGGAATTTCCTAAATCACCTAGGATAATATCATGACATTGGTTGGGAATTCATTTGGACTGACTGAACAGATTGGGGTTTCTTAGGAATGATAAAACATGAAAATTTTGGCATAGGGGTATAGTTGTCGTGCTCAGAAATTGTCAATTTCCCTGTTGCACATTCTCACGACAACAACTGGCTCTAGCTTGGGGACATGACATGGACTGAGCACAGTGAAGACATGACATGGGAATCAAGAATCTCAATTTTAGACCATATAATTTGTTGACCAGTGCCTTATCCATTGGGCCCTGCGGAGTCATGCACAACTTCAAGAAAGGAAGATTAGAAGAAGGAAAAACACACACACACAAAATGACAAGAAAGGAAACACACAACACACAAAAGGAAGGGAAACACACACAGCAGGAAAGGGAAAAAAACCTATCAATCACCTATGGTACAAGGCGAGGGACAACCCGCTTTCCCTCAAAGTACTTTTTATTTCACAAAAGTTTACCCCTGAAGAGGCAACACCGAATGATGATGTTCTGCTGAAGCCGTTGACGGGTTCTAGAAAGTATCCTCCCCTCCTCAGTTGCTTATGAAAGCCAGGTGCTTTCACAATTGTCTGTGTACTTGGTAGGAGTGAGTCCATGTGATCTTCTTGATGCTTAGGTCCTTTCTTGGAAATTCCATTGTCTTCATGCTCTTTGAAATTGGTTTCATCATGCTAGTTTCCTTCCATGTTTATCCATATAGCTGATTCTCCATCGAGCACCTCATCGCTGCCCCAATGCTGATTTTCGTTCCAATTCCTTGAACCTTCTGAGTTAATTTCTTTCCTGGGTCTATGCTCATTGACATCTTCTTCCATGAGAAACCTCAGACTTATCTGTTTCCTTTACTTCACTGTGAGGTGCTTGAGTACTGACTGAAAGATTGGATGCGGCCTCATACTTGTCTTGTATGCCCATGGCATGAGTGAAGAGATCAAGAATCAGCTTGGGGTCTTCTGCAACTTCTACTGCATCCAAGATTTCTTACACGGAGTAATGCTTCATCATTTCCTATAGTCCTCTTTGTACACCTTTGAAGAATCTTTATCTTGCAACTCAAAGAAACTATCTGGAGGGATTACCTCATCATCTTGAGAATCATGCTGCACTCTATCTGATCCTTCATCAAAAGGAGCTTCATCTTTAGAGGTCTTCAAACTCCTTGCTTCAATTTCTTCATCATGGAAAGAATCTTCATCCTCAAATGGGAAAGAAAATATCTTCCATTTCATCATTGTATCCACCAACCATTAGCTTGAGAGGGACATCATATTTCTCATCTTGCCTTATCTCAATATGGCTGACCTTCACATTAGTTAAGGCTTCCAAATCAGCTTCATGTTTGTCTTACAGATTTGTGGCTTGCATCAAGAGTTCCAGACTGATCTCAGGGTCTTCTGTTTCTTACACGGCTCTTAGCAGTCCTTGTACAGACATTTCTTTCAAACCTTTCATGGGCTCATCACAAGCTGATTTTGTCTCTTCCATAGATGGCTTGACAAGAGAGTCATCTTCATCCCCAAATGGGAATGAGAATAACTCCTCATCACAGATAAGCATATAAGCTGATTTTTCTTTTTGAAAATCTTCCGAGAACCATTTCCTCTTCCTCATGGTTTGCATCATTTGGCAATTCGGGGCTGCCCTCTTGTAACTTGAATCTCCTCAATGCTTCTTCAAAGTCCAAATATCTTTGGGAAGGCATGTCTGGACCTATCAAGATGGGAATATCCTCTTCCTCCTCAGTTGTCACAAAGTGATTCATCCACCTGCTATTTTGGTACAAAATGTTAGCTTCTGGGCTTCCATATTTTTGCACAGTGTACCTCATCTTCTTCTCAGGAAGCAATTTCTCCATGTCTCCCTTCACTGGTATGGTTGCAAAAGACCAATTCATCTGAATTTTCCCTCCCAAATCTCGGTAGAAATTTCTACTCAGCAACATTCCGAATGAGGCTGGGATGTCTACTACCAAAATCATCACTGAAACTTTCTTGTCTAGAAATCTGGCGAGAGCCACCTGTGCATCTTTAACCTTCCCTACAAGTGATACCTTTTTTGATTCCAAAGAGTAACAAGAGCCACTAGGTGGAGTCATTGTAAGTTTAAGAGCCTTGGTGACCTTCAAAGGCATCATGTTGTCTAAGGCCCCAGAATCTATTATGCAATTATTTAGTACATATTCTCCAACAAGAAGGGAGACATAGAAAGGTTCAACTTTATCAGTATTTGATGCACTCAGAGAAATCATGTTCTATGAGGGAGGTGTAGGTGAGTTTGGTAGCATGCCTTTGGAACTAGAAGTTACAACATTGGGTGTTAGACTACCACTCCTGATGTATCAGACGAACCTCTTGAATTGTTCAGGGTGAGTCCACAAATATTCGGTTTCGGTAATCTGCACTTTGGCTTTGTTTGCATATTCTATGAAGTCAAAGGGAGCAGATGTGGACAAGGGGGGTGAAGGGACTGATTTTGGAGTCTGGATAGGTTTAGGAGCAGGATTTGATGTTTGAGGAATGGAGGAGGGTATTTTAAAAGACACACTAGGAGCTTTCAAGGTATTAGATTTTATAGGAGCAGATTTAGATTTAGACTTGGAAGAGACATCAGAAAGCTTACTTGGGATTGCGGGCATCTTCTTACTTGTTGCAGGGTCAGGCTCCAACAATGCAGACTTCATGGAAGATGGAAGTGGGGATCCTCGACTGATTATTTTATTTTTCAGAGTCACCATAGGAGGATCATCAACCTTCTTTTCTTTTGTAGCAGTGGAGGGAGATGCTCTTTTCTCAGACTAAGAACGAGTGAATACCACACATGAGAAACTTGGTGCATCTTCTTCATAACCTCCAGAATACTCACAAAACCTGATTTGTGTATCGTTCTCAAACTCATCACTTTCTTGGAAATCACCACCTTCTTGTTCAAGCTCTTCTTCACTTTCTTGAAATCTGCAATTTACATTCACGGGTGGGGCCTCCAAGGAAAGTCTTTGGGGTGCTCCTACAATCTGATTTCTGTTACTTCTCTGAGAAGAAACTCATTCAAATAATTCCCTCTTCAAAGAGGCCATCTCATTCACCAAATTTTGCAGCGATGGATTAGTTCTCTCATCTTCAGGATGTTGGGCCTTGCCCTTTGATGGATTCTTGATCTTTCCAGAGAGGATGAGATCGTCATCCAATTCAATGGCCCTCCTTTGTGCTTCTACAATGTTCCTTGGTTGAACTCTTCATAGGAGAAATCCTACCTCTGGTGATTGAGCATTTATGAAGAATCTTTTGATATTGTTTTGAGATGGTGAATCCTCTTCAGGTATCCTGCACAGCAACCATTCAAAACGAGCCACAAAGTCTCTCATGGTTTCATTTTCTCCTTTATTTATTTGAGCCAACTGCACCAAGAGGTCTTGACAATCTTCCGTTGATTTAAATCTCTCTTCGAATGCATCCTTGATGTCATTCCAACCCGTGATGGACCGGGAAGGTAGGAGGTAAAACCATTCTACTGATTTTTCTTGGAGGGACTCCACGAACAATCTTACAGCAACGTCTTCATGTTGGACACCAAGAATTCCACATGATGTTGTGAAAGTAGTGATGTGTTCTTCCGGATGTTGTGTGTTGTCACCTTTGAACTTTGGAAAGTTCTTGTGGGAACCCATTGGTAGATTGTGAAGAGGGGGTTCAAGAGCAAGCGGGCTTGTATTCCTTCCCCATGGAACAATGGGTTGAGGTATTTCTTCTTCATCTGCCATTGTTTCTTCTTCTTCTGCTTCAGCTCTTGCTTCTACGAATTCTTCTTCAAATTCTTCTTCTTCCAGGAAGTCGATGTTCAATGGTTGTTGAAAAATTGCAGAATTTGAAGGATTTTGGATAGGATTACCAGGTGAACTTCTTGAAGAGCCAGATGAAGAGGAGGCTTGAGAGAAGAAATATGGATTATCTCTAATTCGTTCTTGCAGATTTTGCAAAGCTTCAAAATTGAAATCAGCAACACCTCTCGACCTTCTCAACCTGGTGTATCTTCCTTCAGCCAGCTTTTGGAAATCTTTTGTAGTTGGAACACGAAAGGGCTTTGTGGAATGTGAAAAGTCACGTGCAGAAATAAGCAGTGTATCTTTCAGAAATGGACTTTCATGAACTCTCTTTTTTTATTTTTTCAATATTTGATTTTTTTTTTGAATTTTTGGGACCTTGTGGTCGTATATTGGGTGCAGATGCTACTAAATCTGCCCCACGGTGGGCACCAAAAATTTTTGGTGAGAAAATTTGTTGGGTGGAAAAACTTCTGGATTTCTTGCCAATGCTCTGGGAATCTAAGTCCCTCTACTTAACTAGTGCAGCTGCCGTATGTGCATGCACATGAAAAGGTGAATTTCTGTGGTGGCCTTTCGACCGGGGATCCAACAGGGGCACTCCACTGACCCTGCGGAAAATGCTTGCATATACCTACAAGGGATGACTTTGTCTGGAAGTGGGAAAGGGAGTGAGAATGGAGGTAGGAGAACTAATGTTGCAGGTAGAAAATCAGATTCCCACACACACACTAGTTAGAAACTTCATCACATGCATTTATGAGAAGAAACAACCCTGTAAATGACAACAAGACCAAATAGAATTTGATGAGAACAAAGTGTCATGAAATCCCTTGGTCAAAGAAAGCTAGAAACTCCTTCTTCTTGTATTGATGCTTGAACAAAAGTTGTACATAGTGTAGGAATGGAAGAAATTTGAGAGGGGAAGAGAGTAGAAGAAAATGGCTATCTCCTTTGCTTTCTCTCAAGGTAGAATGCACTCTTGAGTCTACAAGATCAATCGCCAACCCTTTGAAATGGGAATGGCTTTACAATTTATAGAATAGAATATGAATCTTCATCTACCTCATGACCTTTTGAATACCTTCATATGACTTAAGACTGTTCGTATTCCACTTTAAATATTTAAGTCCCTCTTATAATAGCAAGGTGACTTAATTTACATTATATTTCTAAAGTCACTTAAGTCATATTAAAAGGTGCAACCCTCAACGCAAAAATATAACATTGAAGAGAGAGAGAAAGAAGAGGAAGAAGAAGAAGAAGAATTATGATGAAGGAAGAGTTGTTGCAGTGGACCTAGCTCCATTCTCTGACTGTTCTCCACTTATTTTTTGAGTGCTCGTGTTCTGTTGGCGATGGCGCACATGCATGCAAAGAGCTTGACTACCTCTTGAAGTGTTGACTTCCCTTTTTCAGAGATTGAATCGATCCATTCCTTATTTTCTCGGCCCTGCATCGTGAACTCATGCATTCTTCTGATGGATTTTGGATCGAAGCTGCTGATGGGTACCACTTTCTCAATAGGAAGTGTTATAGTGCTTGGTTCCACCAAGTGTTTCACATAAGATGAAAGAGTTCACACTTGCTCCTCTAGTCCCTTGATCTTCTCTTTGTATTCTTTATTCCTTGCCATCATGTGATAATTGCTGATATATCGGGAGCTACTACTTGTTGCACCATGCGAGTGTCGAGGATGATCGTTTCCCGCATCCATGGAAACATCTCGTTGGTTTCAGGCTCAATGACGGGTGCATCAACCATTCTTTGTCCTGATGGAGGAGGAAAATCCTGAATGAGAGGAGAGTTGGAGTCAACAACATGCAGGACCTCTTGAAGTGGCTCGAATATTAGATCATGAGTCATATACTCCTTGTTCACTTGCAATTTCTGTTGCTTCTCTTTCATCTACCTTGGCTTGAAGTCTTTTGATTTCGTCAAGTTGAGCCCTTATTTCCTCTTCCACTCTTGCTTCTCTTTCTCTAACTTCTTCTTCAGTTTCTACGTCAGTGAAATTTTCTAGGTTCTCATTGATGTATGGAAATTCACCATCCAAAGGATTAACAGCACTCAGGTTCTCAACGTGACCAGTTGCTTGACAAAGGGGAGGCCTCTGAATTCTGAGAAGCTCTTGTCTTCTTTGAAGTTCTTCAAAAATGGGGTTGGTTTGTCCTCCTTGCCTCTGTTGCCGGGTGTACCTTCTATCCGCCAGCTTGGAAATCTATGCTCACCTTTGTGGTGCTGGAATTTGTCTTTGCCTCTCCAATTCAGCAACACGTTCTTCTTCAAGGTCAAGGATTCTCATGGCAATGAAGTAGTGGTTGGCACTTTGTCTGTTATGCCAAATAGCTTCTCTCAAATCAGAAGTGATATCTTCTTGGATGTGGAAGAGCAATTAGGGTCTTTCGATAGGAGGATTTCCCAGAATAGCCATGGTTTGTAGACATGTGGCTTATATAGCTATTCAAATTTCAAAAATTTTCTCATTTGAAGTTTGAATTTTAAGGTCATTTGGGTCCATGTACAAGACATTGCATTGTCTTCCACATCATACTCCCAGGCAAAGGGTTGTGACGGCTTCTGACCCGTCCATTTCGTCTTCATATCTCCCTTTGAAAAAGTAACTTACTATTTTTAGTAAGTGTGGAAAAGCAATTCCTCAATCTTCAACTGGATGTTGCGGCTTAGTTTTCCTCTTTCTCCCCATGTTCCTCATTTCTTCTGGATCAAATTTCTATTTTTAACAGGTGCTTGAGGGGCCACTTACTATTTTTAGTAATTGCCAACAATGTCTGTTCTGGTGAATTTTCAGTCGTAGTTTACCTCCAATGTCTTCGTCTTCTTCGCAGGTTATTTTATCGATGACTTTCCCAAAATAGCAGTTCCTATGTAGTAGACCTGCTATTTTTAGAAAGTTTTCCTCTGGGAGTCAAATTGATGTGGAACAAAGTTTTTTGATATGGGTTTTTTCCCAATATCCTCCCTCTGAAATTTCGGGCCCGCCCACTTAATAATCCAGGATATTTTAAAGTTTTAATTTTCGGACCTAGGAGTGCTTCTGGGTACGACAGCCATTAATGGACCTGAAAATTGCAGGTCTGGTTTTCTCCTCCATTTACAATGAAATTTATATTTTTGATGTGGGTTTTGTCTTCTGGTGCTTCACGTGTGATCTTACTTCAATCCGGCAACTAGTTTGACGGGAAATCTTACTTCTTTCTTCGTTGGGCCGGAAATGAGATTTCTTCATTGTGGCTGCTCTGTCGCACGAGGGGGGAGTTTGAAGGTGTAATTCTCTGATGGTATTGGATAGAGGAATGAACAACAGCAAATGGTTTGTTTTTTCATGCACCGGTTTGCAACATTTCTTTAGATCTTCATTTTTAGGCTATGGGGATTTTCACTGTTCTCTCCTTCTTGCTCTTCGTTTCTCCTTCTTGTTTTGATGAGGAGATCCTTCTGAGACCTGTGCAAATCACCATGGGGAGTTTGTATTTCAGTTCCTTGGGTTTGATCTTTTCTGAGCATTTTTAATGGCGGAGTGACGGTAGAATGTTGCAGAGGAAGAAATGGAGGAATGGAGTGCACAAAAATGTTTAGAAGTTAGAAATGAAGAAAGTGACACTTGGGAGATTTTAAAAAGATATGCACAATTAGGGTTAGGGTGCATTTTTCAAATATTTATGTTCCTGACCTCAAGGATGTGAGGGACATCAACTTCCACAATGAGCAAGATGGCGACACGTGGCACTAGATCCAACGGCAGGGGATGAAGGAGGAAAAAATTGCTTTAAAGCACTGGGAGTTGAAATGAGGTCACATGGGTGTCCAAAAGACTCCCCATAGGGGATTGGGTACATTTTCCAAGGCCTGATGTCCCCCGCCTAAGGTGAATAAGGTACATCAAATTCCACGGTGGTCCTAGAACTGACACGTGGCGACCTGATCCGACGACAGGGAATGCATGCTCCAAATAAGCACTTGAGGGCTGAACTACCAGGTATGGAGGTCATATGAGGGTCCCAAGGGTCACATGAGGGCTGGTTCACATTTTCCAAGTGGTGATGTACCTGACCTCATGGACGTGGGGGACATGAAATCCCGCCAGGCTCCTGGTGCTGACACGTGTCCTCTCGAAAAAATGACTAAGTCCTGAACTGTCTTTGAGAGGGTAACTTGGAATGCAGATAACTTGAGCTTCTGGTGGAATTTCTTGGTGAAATTTTATATGATCCTGACTGGAAATTTCATTTTAAATCCAATGATGTGGGTCTCATGTCTTTATTCAATCATATGATCTCTGAAAAATCAGATTTTTGATCTAGGACTCCACTTGTACCTGAGAAAAAATGTCTTCCAATCATATGTGCCAAAGTTTTGTAAAAAATATTATTTCACCATCATGTAGGTCTTGGAATCCTATTTCTCGAAGATGTTTCATTTTACTTCTAACTCCATTCGTAGCTCTCAGAATCTTCTTCTGAATCCCAACGACTGTTTTAGGCTTGTGTACTGTTTAGGCTTGTGAACCCTATGTTTTCACTCAGACTGCTCCAAGTCTTGAAAAACTTCTCTAAACCTTCCAAAAAAATTTACATTTGATGTCAAAAGGTATTCCATTCAACTCCATGTTGAATTTTTCCCTTCCGTTCTCTGCTCCAGGGGGTCAATCCAGTCTTGGGAAGGCCAACGACAGCCCTTCCCGTATACTCCCCAAAAGATTGCATTTTCAATGAAGTCCTGAAATCACCTAGGGGGAATGAATGGAATTTCCTAAATCACCTAGGATAATATCATGACATTGGTTGGGAATTCATTTGGACTAACTCAATAGATTTGAGTTTTCTTAGGAATGATAAAACATGAAAATTTTTGCATAGGGGTATAGTTTTCGTGCTTAGAAATTGTCAATTTCCATGTTGCACATTCTCATGACATTGGATTTGATGGTACTCTTTGAAAACCATTAGATTGTAGAACATGAGCAGCTACTAGACAGAACTCACCCATGTTCGCACTAGGGGGGGGGGGGGGGGGGATGTTAGGAATATTCCTTGGATTAGTTCTCACATTATTGTTTGTAATAGTTAAATGTAATATTCATATATTACATTAGTAAGTTAGTTTGTTAGTAAGATATTAATATTGTTATATTAATATCATATTAGTGTGATAAAAAAAATTGTAATATTATTAATATGAGTCATAAAACAACTCATTATTAATAATATAGGATATTGTATTAGTTGTGAGTTTGTTGAATAAAAAACTCATGTAGATTATTGTGTGCGGAGATATTGGTGGGATATATGAGAGAATAGTGGTGAGTGATCATAGGAGAGATTCTTTACGAGAGATTAGTGGGATAATATTGGTAAGCCTCATCTCCTTGCTTATAGGAAATGGAAAGGCTATATATTGTAAGATCTCTCACCATGTAATTAGCTCCAAATTATTCAATCAATAATATAATGTGTTTATTATATTTTTTCTCTTATTTTGTGTTTATGTTATTATCTTCATTCTGCAACATTGTCTCTTATTGATTTGTACAATTATCTAATGTAATTATTGCTTATTTATATTAGATAAGCTATCAATTTCACATCAGCTTAGACAATGATGTTACGACACATGGGTGTGTCAAGTATAGCTTCTAACTCCCCATTTCAGGAATGTCATACTCAGACTCTATGTTTTACACCTTTTCATGGTTAAGATGCTTCTCCAAAGGGGCAATATGTACATACCCTAAATTACATTTGCTACATTTTCGAAAAATAGTTACAAAAGTACCCAATGATGATTCATGTCCTTTTAGAAGATTTTTGAGCTCCTAAACCAATTTGCAGTGTATATTTGTAGCCTAAACGTCATTACTTTGCTTTTCCATGCTTTTTCTAGCTTCCTAATTCATTATGTTCATGTTTTTGCCTTTTTTGCCAGGACCACCAATAACCTCAACATGGATGGTTTTACAGGACAGCCAACAACCTCAACAGGGATGGTTTTACAGGACAGCCAACAACCTCAATATCATGATGCTGCTTTTCTTTTGTGCTTTCATCTATCCACAATGCTTTTCCTTTATTGAATTATGTAGGAAATACCGCTCACTAATTACAAATATGAAAAGAGAAAATGGAACATTGAGACCATGTTCCCCCCTCAATGTGAACATTTCACTTATTCAATCAAGAACACTGAAATCATACTGCACACAACAAACTGCAATTCTGAAATGAAATAACACTTCACACACTGTCACCACAACTTCATGCGGCCCCGTCATTGGCGACTGACAAGAGGTCGCTGAATGACCTCCATCCTCTTGTGCCTCCGTCCTCTAGTGGATGCATTATTTTTAGAAGAGAAATTCTTCTTCACTATCTTGAGCAGCAACTTCTCTATCATGTGAATGGTTGGATCCTGCTTCCCAATCACTTTCTTCTTCTCTATTTTCAGAAATAAAAGCTTTATTATTCAATTTACCATCCAACAGATCCCTAGCTTGTTGTTTACAAAACATTATTCCATGTCCAGACACAATACAATAGTGATAGATAAACCTTTTCTTTGGATCCTGGGAGGTTGAACCTTGCTTGAAAGAATGACTGTATCTCTTTTTACCATGTGTTCCATATAATGCTTTTTCTTCTATTTCAATTTTATTTGTTCTATTTTCGTCCTCTATCAAAGAAGAAATCAAGTCTTTCAGACTTGGATTGATTTTGCTCAAAGTGAAGACCATATTAGAATAGCTAGGAGGCATGCTATTAAGTAAAACTAATTTTTCATCATCATCGGGAACATCTACTTTGATTCCAGCTAATTGATTTAATACAGAACGAAACTTACTCATGTGTTCCACCATGTTGTCACCTTCCTCCATTTTGAGTCAAAACAACTTTTGTTTTAGTGATACTACTGCGCTTCCTACTTGCGATCCAAATAGTTTGTTTATTGTAGTCCAAATTGTATTTGAGGATTTTGACAAATCCATATGATGCAAATATGCATCAGATAATCCCAATCCAATGATTGCTATGGCTTTTCGATCTTTGATGTCCCATATTGACGCTTCATCTGCATCTCTTGGTTTCTTTGCTTTGCCATCCACAATCTCCCACAAATCTTTGTTGATTAATAACAACTGAGTTTTCACCTGCCATGTGTAAAAATCTTTGCCTTCGAATTTTTCAATTCGATTCATCTTAGCCATGTTAAAAAAAATGGACGCCGTTTTCAACTGAAAATGCATCCAGAAGACAATATGACAACTAGACTAAAAATTTAAAAAGTAATAAATTGAGATTACTTTTTAAATGAAAACAACTATATAATAAATAAAGACAAACAATACACCTTTTGAAACAACATGCTTACTATTGACTGCAACATCGATCTTGATGTGATGTGAAGCATCCAAATGTAGAATTCCTAAATAGCTGTCTAGTGCAATTCAATAGATGGATGTGCATGCAACGAACAGTTTGATTTCACTATAGAATGCAAATTATGCCAGTGGAGCTGGAGAGGACTGTTTTTCTGAGTGTAGATTAGTCTGACAAGAGGAGATCACATCTAATGCAAGTGTCCAGTATTTATCGTCCCTCGGAGGATGGAAATGAGTATTGCCGACATGATTATGCATATACGTGGAGCACTTCCATGGCTGCGAAGATGTATATATTCTTACTACATGTTATAGAAGATGTAGTGATCACTGAGACGGGTCTGCAGAATGTCAAGATGCATACAAAGATTGACACTCTTGAGTCCGAGCAATTTGGATATCAAGGCAAAGTGTACATATCCAAATGGATGTAGGGAGAATGCAGATACAATATAGAATGTTAGCAGATCTTTGACCATCGAATCCCACTTACACAACTACATGGGCGATTATGATACTGGTGTAGGCTTGAATGCCAAGAGGTGTGGTAGGGAGACACCATGAAATGCTAAGACCAAAAAAAAAATTTGGAATAATACGTGGAAGGCTACAGTTCTTGATGCAAGTGTAATGAAGGAAATCTGACACAATTCCTCCTTGATAGCTTTATTGAAATGTGGGGTTTGAGGGTCGATAGGATCTGACCTGTAGTGGAGCAGACATAAAGAGAGTGGGAGCGTGGCGTCAGAAACACAAGCCTCAAAATAATACACACAGTCCTGCAATTTTCTCCCAAGCCAATCAGGGCACTTCTTAGATGCCAGGCACAGTCAGTTTATTCGAGCTTCGTATGATTTTCCACCAATTTACAGGTGTCAAATCTTTGATAGATTGCACAGATCTATCAATTCACAATGTGAATACATCACACTCAGCCACATTTTTATTTCAATATTCAATATAGCTATAAAACTACTAATCTACTCAAACAGCTACGCCAATATATCTCCTCTCTCATTCTTGGACTACGAACACGCCAAGGCCTCAGAAACACAAGCCTCAAAATCCAATAAATTATAGAATATGCACAGTCCTACAATTTTCTCCCAAGCCGATCAGGGCGCTTATTAGATGCCAGGCACAGTCAGTTTATTCGAGCTTCGTATGATTTTGCAAGATTTCCCACTGAAGGAATCTCTTATAATTCTTCTAATTATAATATCTCATATCCTGGGTAAAAAAATGAATAATCTCCCCTAATAATCCTCACAATTACATCGCTCTAAAACCATATGATAAAACAATAATGCTCTGTTATAATTCATATCACAGGATTGCATATATATAGGAATATGCATTCCTAAAAACAAGGAGGTTGTTCAACAACACTCCCACAAATCTCTCTCTCAACACCTAAATACGTGAGCTATTGAAATTCACCAAAACTAATATTGTTATATGAGTTGTTTAATAAAAAACTCATATTAACATTTACATTACACACATATATTTACCTCTAAGTAAATATTAAATCATAAATATTAATGGAGCACTAAATGATAGATTTCCTAACAAGTTGGAACTATCACTTCTTACCTTGTGCATGAAGGCACATCCCAACCCCAATTCTTATATATTCCATGCTTGTGTTCAAGCAAAAGGGCCTGAGAATTTTGTGTATCTTACATAGTATTACTGCCACAATCCTTCTAGCAATTGCATAGCCAAGCTCAAATCTCTTGTGTTATCTCTCTTCTAATTACATTACAACCAGACTACCTTCAAGCTACAATTTCTCAAGCATCTTCTTCTGCTACAGTTCTTGCATTCCCAATTCCTTAGACTCGTATGAACACACAAAGAAAGAAAGGAACAATCTAAAGGGGCAGAAAAATATATAACCATATTTTTCAAAGCTCTTTCTTATCAAGGTTGGAATTACTTATTTGTTTGCTTCATTTACCAAATTGTCAATTTTGAATCATTAGTTTCAATTGCATATAAAATAGAGTAGTAAAATTGTTCATTTCAATTGATTAGGCAATTACAAGTAGAACAAATCAGTAGAAATTTTTCTCTCTGACATTACCAAGGAAGTTGTGGGAAAAATATCTCTTTTAGGGTCATGATTTTTTCTTCACCTCTGAGGTAGGGTTTTAAGGGTTTTTATTAGATTAGGTTATTTGTTTTAAATTTAGATTCACATGTTCACACAAGTAACCAGCTACATTGAGATGATTACTTATCTTTAGTTTTTTATTAGATTAGAACGCATTTCTTAAAAACCAGAAAAGATTAAAAACATTTACTTTTGTTAGAGTAGTTTACTTTCTTTTTTTGCTCTAATATATTGTGAAAACGCCAAAAACATATATTAGAATTCCTTTTATATTTTTTTTGTTTTATCAAGATCATTTCAATTCATTTTGCATGACCATCAACGGCCCACAACAAGAAAATATGTACAGTTGTGATCCTTTGGTCCCACAACCCAATGGGCCAGAGTTGATAACAGACATTGATATAATTTTACTTGAAATTATTATGCACACTTGCTACATTCTCTGAGAAAATAGAACAACTAAAAGCACTAAACATTATAGCTAATCAAGCCTACGATTATTGGACTACTCCTGGCAACAAGGTTAGATTATGTGCATGACCATAATAAGGCCACAACCTCCATGAGTTTTTGGTTGTGATCCCCAAGTCCCGTAACCCACCGGGCCTATTAACCAATTAGATACTGACACTGGTTTGCATGCATTAGTATTTAGATCATCACCACTTCCACTCGATATCATTTCACATCTTTCATTATTCAATATAGCAGCCGATCAGGCTAATACCTTTGGGACCAGACCATAAAATTGTCCATAGTCTTTATGGCTTCATTACGCCTCTTGTTATTACTTCCATGACCTTGTCTGGAAATCTATATGAGGTGTCCGCGGGTCACTTTCCACGTGTTCAACAACCAGTGAATAGAATCTTGGCAGAACTCGATAGTGACTGTAGTCTCCAAGCACTTATCATATCAGATTGATCCATCATGCCACTTCATCTTAGGAGAGAATAATTTTCCTTAGATTCACAAATCCTGTTATTGAGTGTCAAAATATAAGGCTTCCTCATTAGATTATCCATCATCACCACACACACACATCCATTTCTATTCTACACCGGCCATCTCGGCATGACCTTGGGAAGTAGGGTATGAAGAAGGTCACGTGTTGATTTTATTTTGTATAGTATTGTTCCTATCTCTTTCATAGGATGAATGAAATAGAGAAATACATTTCATTCTTGGAGAGGAAACCATCAAAGACCATACCTTTGCAGCCTTCTGAAGCTCCACCTATCTTCATGAAGAAATATAGGGGTGAACCCAGTTCCAAACCTCATACTCCCTCTTCTCCAAGATCAGGTTTTATTGCACTTCCTGCTTCTACACAGGGTACTAATTCATCCTCTAATTTTTAATCAACAAGGAAGATGGCTTTTCCTAAGGGAGGTCTAGACATAACTAAATGGGTTTCCTCCCATGAGAGGAGGTCACAATTGATTATTATGTTAGATGGTCCTATAACAAGCATTGATAATCTTATGTCTTTGGGAATGTTTGACACTCTGACAGGAGACATTGTGTTTATTCAAATGGAAGTGGAAACTGAGGAGTTTGTTCCCATAAATAATAGGCTATTAAAGAAACTTCCTCTTTGCAGAGAGGATTTTTTGGTGGAAGATGATTAGGTTTCTCTTTTCTTGTTTCTTTTTTTTATATAGTTTCCAAAAATGTATACAACTTTTTTCATGGGTTAGGGGGGGCCTATAGAACCCCTATTTTGCTTTTTTCCACAACACAGCCAACTCAAATTATAACATCAACATACATGCTTCATTATAGGTTCAAATTTCTAATGTATTGTATCAAGAAACATTCATATATGAAAACAATAATTCAAAATAATATTCAGTTTTCATGAAACAAAAGTAACAATTATAATAATATGAAAAACATTTTTTTTAAAGAAAACAAGCTTAAGCTTACTCATCGTTCTTCATATTTGTATCTTCATCTTCATCATCTTCCTCCTTTAGCTACCTTTCCATGTATGCATCATACCTTTGAAATAACTTCTTTACATCCTCTTTAGTTGGACTTGTGTGGTGTTGAAATATCAGGGTCTTCCTCTTCAATGCATCCCCACATTGATCCATTTTTTGCTTATGTTCCCATGACTTTCCTTTTAGTTCTACAATTTTTCTCTCTACAGCCATTAGCCTCTTAATGACCTCATAAGAAAAAATTTCATCTCGGATGATTTTCTCAAAAGAATTGATTAAGAAATCAATTTCCAAGTTACTATATTTCTTCTTTAATTTATCAAACACCATGCCTTCTAATTTCATATCTATGGTATCCAAGCCTTTTTCAAACCACTTCTTTTACGTTTCCATTTTTTCTCTAACTTGATTCAAAACTTCAATCTTGATTTTAGAAAAAAATTCAATTGCATACTAGGTTCCCATTTGTTCTAATGGTACAATTCCTTCCTTTTCAACTAGATCTTCATCAAGTTGAGTGATACAGTTTAACTTTGGAAGGATTAATTCATGGTATAAAATCTCATTGTCACATTGTTCAATTAACTCATTAATTTCACTGAACTTGGTCTTTAGTTCTCTATATCTCATTCTGGCTTTCTCAAATATATTCTTCTCTTTTTCAAATAACCCTTCTACCCAGTCATCAATAGCCTTGACTTTCTTAACAGCCTTTTTAATGCTTCTAGTAATGTCAGGAGTAACAATAGAGACCTCTTCTTGGTCTTCACTAGATTTTCCCACTAAATTTTGTAAGCATGAATTAAAATATCTGACCTACTCTTTCAATTGCCTTTTTGATATCTTGTCCTCATCCACTTTATGCAACAAGCCTTTGACTGCTTCTAAAACTTCTTGTTTTAATGTTTCTCTAGAAGGTTTTCCTAATGAGATGTGATGGATGCCATAGCCACTTGTTGTCATGTCATTTCTTTACTTTCCTTCATGTGGGTTTGCAACCTCTAGGGTTCTAGATCCATATGGATCTACATGAGTCTTAGTAATAACCCTATCCCTTTTTGGAGTCTTCTTTGGCTTTAAGAAGGAAAAAATTGTAATATCTATAATTTTTTTAGGAACAACCTCCTCTTATTCTTCTGATATCAACCCTCCAAACCAACCAATTGTGAGAGTAGTCCCCATTTTTTTATTTTTTGATACTTTTTTGGGGTTCTTTAGAGAAAACAGCCAATTGTTTAGATGCTTCCTGGATAGTATGCATCAATGGAATTTCTTGTTATGTCTTGTCCAAGCCCAATGTTCATCCTATTTTTGCTTTGCCTCCAATTGCTACTTTTCCTAATCCTAAACATGGGATTGATTGGTTGCTTCCTAAGTCATACTGTTAATTGGAGTATTCTCCTTATTTTTTCCTTCAGATGGGGTAGTAATTACTCCTATGGTTTTCTTTGGAACCTCTTGGGTTGGTGTTATCAATTTGGGAAATTCTTCTCTCTTTGTAATATCTTCATCCATTAGAGGCTGATGTTCAAGGGAAATATTTTCATGAACTAGTAAATTGATAATATTTTTCTCTTTCAACTCTTCGTTTTGTTTCTCAATGTGTTGAGCTCTAGTGACTGGCCTTTCATCCTTATCAATGGTTTACACACTTCGATTGTCATCAGTTTCTACCCTTGCAGTGGCTTCCTTTATGGTTTCTACCACCCTTTCTTTATAAAACTCTACCTTTTGGGGTGGCTCATTACTTTTGATAACTTTTATTTCCTCTTGAGGACCTTCTTTTGTTGGTGCCATAGTATCAAAAATTGCTCCACTATCAATTCTCTGGGTCTCTGATCTACCTACTTCTAAAATTGTTTGGTCTTCAATAGAGACACCTGGTATTAGAATTTTTGTTTCAAAATTTTTCAACTAGGTAGATTCTTTCATTCATTATCCAACTAAAAATCATATGTACCTTCTACCATATGTGTCTCAATTGATACTTCAAAGGGTTATAGTATATGCATTTCTCCACTTCTATCTATGTCCAGTATTTCAACTAGGATCCTTGCTTGTTCATGTGGTTGATCAAAATGGGGTACATTCATAGTCTCAAATGGTATTGCATCAAGTTTCTTCAACCCATGTTCTATCATAGAACTGCCTATTTGGTCAGATGGAGGATTACCTTGAGTTACGCATTCCTTTCATCCAAGTTACAGTGCTTCTCATTACATTAACAATTATGTTATATTGATTATCTGACTCTCCCTCATCCCATTTTATAGGAACCATTAGTTGCCCTTAAAATTTTGGTTAGTATAATATTGACTCACTATTTTCCTAGTCATCCATAATCCCTTGAGGTATAATAACAATTTTAAAATCAATCACTTTCCTGAGAGTCATTCTTGAGAAATATTTGAGCTTGAATTCCTCTTCCTCTCTACAATTCATCCAATAATCCTCAAATTGAGGTTCATATTCAAAATAAATTCCCAAGGTAGTATTGACTACCCATATAATATCATAGTTAGATCTTGCCTCAAATTTCTCCATGTCAAACCTTTCCATCTCCTCCTCCATCAATCTAGCCATTATAATGGAGGGGCGTGATTACCTTCCTACCTTAATAAGGAATTTTACGTTTGTTTTTTGCTTCCCAGTAATCAACTTGTGAAATGGTGTTAGTTTTCTTTAGACTTCACACAAGGCCATCTTATCATCTAGATATCTCAGCAGATTTCATGGTTGCCCCTCAAACCCATTGGCTCTAATGTAGGTGAACAATCTATACTGGATGAAAAAGAAACCATACTCCATTATTGCATTTTTGGCTTCTTCTGATATTCTATATTGTTGCCAGTCAGGTTTGAATATGCATATAACATGTGCAAAGAATGCATCATTCACCAATCTCAAATTTCCTTTCTAGTTTCTCAACTATAATTGGGGATAAATATCATGCACTTTATTTTCTTTGAAACATGCATGTGGTACAAAGCCAGAAAAATTCCTATGGCTTACAATATTATATATTAGGTATGTCATCATATATAATTCAAGCTCCCTAGTACCACCCATGTTAATTTGTGAATCCAGTGATAAAATTTGTAAATGCATTGAATCAGCAATGATTGTTTCCTAGAAAATATTATTGTTACAAATTAGCAGCACCCCTGGATGTTGATTAGATTTCTATTTTGATCATCCCATGCATCCAGTGTGATTGCACAACATTGAATCCTCTCCCCAAGTGTGGGACTTGTAAAATGGAAGAGGAATCTCCAGATTAGAGGTTGGTTCCTCAACTCCTCTAGTCAGATTTATCACTTACAAGTTGCAGAGGTTTATATTCCTAATCCTACCCTAAATTCCAAAGGAGACAGAGAAAGATGATGCAAAAAATCTAAAACTAATGCTAATAGGTGATGCACCAAAGGAGTGGTGAGCATTTCTCACTTCTAAAGATTGACCCAATTCATAAAATGCAACAAAAACAACATGCACAAACTGATAATTGTAATGAAGAATCAGAAATTAGCCAAACAACACAAGCAGAGGATAAAAAAACTAATCACAAGGCCTGTATTGTTATTTTAACATCAAAATCACTTGCATTACAACACCAGAGAGGCAAAATAAAGTTACAGCTCTTAGGAAAGGTCTTTTATTCCACAAAATTCACTTCCAAGGTGAGAAAGGGGACCTGCAATACACAAAAAATGTTCAACCCTTTGAAAATGAGCCAAAACTGGCTTTTTTAGTGCAAGGGATGAGCCCAGGGGAGAGAAACGTGGGAAAACGTGGAAGGGATTTAACCATTGACCAAAATGCCATCAAAACAACATGGGCATCCTTATAGACCCATTTCCTGACATTTTTAGCCATGCTGGGAGAGAATGCAAGCCATTCTTCATTAAAAACGGTGGTTGAAACGTCATTTCTGTCCATGACCACGTGCCAAAGGTGTTTTTTCAATTTTCTCTCTCCAAAATTCATCAAAATGAAAAAACGACCCTGGAATCTTGTAGAGAATTTCACCAGCTTTCCATTGATATCAAGAACGTGAAAAACTAAGCTCTGGATCGAAAGATATGGCCATTTGAAATTTTAGGGCAAAACAAGGCCAAATCGGGTCAGTGGGCAAAAAATTTGAATTTTTTACCTTTTTTGTCATTTGGAAAATTTTCCAAAATTTCCCCACACTCTTCCTTTCCAGGTGCCACGTGGCACGTTTTTATTGGCCGCGAGCCCATCCTGCTTCATTTTCCTTTGTTTTCGCCTTTGGAAAATTTTCCCGAAATTCCCTGTCGGGCCGATGAGCTGAGGACACGTGGCATGTGCTGATTGGACGTGGGCATGTCCTTCCTAAATTTTCCGTGGGCCGTTTGATGATTTTTGACCTGGACACGTGTGAAAACCCCATTGGGTGTGGGTTTGCCCCTTCTAATTTTTCATGCAGGCTTTCCTTAAGTTTCAGCGCCACCTGGACACTTGGCGAGATTCCATTGGCTTGCATAGAGGGGGCAGGCTTGCTTCTTTAAATTTTCCTTTATTTTCTCCTTGGGAAAATTTCCCAAATTCTCCCCTTGCTCCACCACTCCAAGACACGTGGCGTGGTCCCATTAGTTGCGGGCCCTATGGGAAAATATTTCCTCTTGAAAACTTTGCCAAAACACTTGGTAAAAAACCAAGTTCTCCTCTGACCCCCGCCGCTTCCCTGGACACGTGGCGGCATCTCATTAGCTGCGGGCCTTGAAGGGGAAAATTTCTCACAAAAAATCCACCGAGCCATAACTTTAAAAATACAGGGAGTTAGAAGGAAAACTTTACCTTTCTGGAAAGCTGAGAGAGAGCTTTATCCAATAGTGTCATTTCCAGAAAGTTTTGAGTGCCTGAAAATTAAAAAATTATGACTGAGGCACAAGAGAGGGAAGGATGAAAGGAGTTAGCCACACAAAATGAGCAGGGGCACATTTTGGATAACAAATACTTCCTTTACTTTTTAAAATAACCCAGATTTATGGACACATTCATTCCTTGAATTCACTTGCCATTTCCAAGCCAGTCATTTTACTTAGCAACACAATTGGGTCTTCCACTTCCTCCACAAATTGTGCCCTAGCCAATTTTTTGGCGAGTCTAGTGGTAGCCTTCTTGTCTGTTAATAACCATTCAATGTTTATGACCCTAGTATAGTCTTTATTTCTGTATTCAAATTCCTTAAGAGTTGATTCAATGGTCAAGGTTACCGGTATTGTGATTCTTGGTAACCTCGGCATTAATCTTAGAGCTCTAGGTGTTAATGTATAAACTACCTCACCACTTCCATCCATAACTTCCCTTTTCTCTGGATTATAATTTATAGCACAAATCCTTACCATCTTAGAACAATGCACTGATGGAGGTATAGAAGCATCTAGGGAAATATTACTAGCCTCAATTTCTCCCATGGATTGACTTTTATTCGAATTATTGAGTCTTTGCAAAAAATCATTCAACTTAGCATTTACCAAGTTTGTATATGTGATTTTATCCAGGTCTTTGGTAATACCAGATGTGACATGAAAACCCAACTGCAATGGCTTCATTTTTCTATACCATAACTTCTCCCTTTTAATTTCTTTGCAAATTTTGAAGTAAACAATGAGAAATATGAATGCAGTACAAGTCTTACTTGTTTTTTCCATGTAAATGTCTATGTAATTTTCCCATGTTTCTTCAATTCTCAATCTTCTAGCTCCAAATCGATGCCTCTTAGTTGACTTTACTTTGTTCCTTTTTTATTTACAATAGCTATGGTGCCCAAATCTTCATATGAAATAGTAAAAATTGAATTATTTGAATGTTTTAACCAATTTTGCTTTAATCCGTGAAAAAATGCATTAATGGCTGCAACCATAAATGTGTTACATCTTGGCCAGATATCCTACCTTTTTCATTTAAATGTAGACTGTACACGTGGATCAATTTGATGCTTTGCAAGATCAGGGAGTCTTTTTGCACTTTTTCACCCTCTTTCAAACACACACAAGTTTATGCATTTAGCCTGAGCACTTTCCTTTTAACTGTCACTGAGATCATGACACGTGTTTAAGTCTTAGAGATAATGGAGTCGTGGGATCTTTTGGCACATTTGTTTATTTTCCCGACTGGGTATAAAATCACCAAGTTGACCCAAGACCCCTCCTTTTTGACTTATGTTGAGAACATGACATGTGTCCTTGGAGGGTCTCAGAGATTTTATGGCATTTTTTACTTCATTGGCTCATCATCAAAATTACACGATTAGCCTCATTCACCTCTCCAATCTTATTTTGACACGTATTCTTTTACGAGAGCGGGGTCAGTTTCTCATTTTTGCATTCTTTGACTTGAATATTCCTGAGGATATTCATCGGGCCTCGGGACTAAGTTTGCACTTTGTAGTTATTATGTAAATGATGTAACTTTGCAAGTTGATATCGCTGTAATGAAATCAATGGAAACATGCCAGATATCTTTGGGTAGAGGAACAAAAATATGAAATTGGCAATGAAGTTCTAGAGGATGATATAAGGAAGATTTTCAAGATTAAACTTAATCAATAATCAATGTTTTACAAGGATTTTCAGGGATGACATGACTACTACATTCCTTGATCCGAAAAAGAGGATTCACACCTTAAACATGGGATTTTATTCACTTTAACATGATCACATGTTTGAGCATACATTTTTTTAAACATGGGAAAACCAGTCAAACAAAAAAAATTCGAAGGCACACATTGGATAAAAGGGTGAGATCAAATCAAGCACTAATAAAACATAGTAATAGTGATAAGGAAAATAGCAAGATAGGCTAGTTTTGCACAAGATGTGTGTTTTATTCATGTTAACCTAATAGGTATCAATAAAAACTATGTATATAAACAAACATGATGAGGAAGGTGTAAAGTAACTTTTTTTAAAACAAAAGAACCTATATAACATGGTGGGTACCACCAAAAAAGTAGTATAATTAACCTAGAGAGCTACAATTATCATGTAATAATATGTGGATGTCTTACACCAAGCTCAAGATATTGTGTGAATGCATGTGTGTAAATAATAAATATGTTATTTATCAAATCAATGTGAAAACAATATGTATAAATTTACAATTTAACCACTCAAACTAGAACATGTCTCAATCTTTTATTTTTCTCGTATTCAATTTTTTTATATTATGTTGAAATTAGTTATATACAATAAAAGGGGTAGCATCATAGCTACCCGATGAGAGCCTCATGAAGAGACACATCATTCATAAAGGATATCATCTTTATCGAGGTCAATGTCAATGATATCTAAGGGAATAAGACCCCTGGGTGGAGTGATGTACATGCTAATATCCATACTAGTTGTAACATATTTGGGATTTTCTATTAATAAGAGGTATACATATGGAAACATAAAGACGTGGTACTTTTTCATAGGTATCTAGATTTCAAGTGAATATGATCATTTCAAGTGTGGGGATTCTTCTGGAAGTATTGTTTTAACACCATCAACCGTTGGAATAGTTATATTAGCAATGGAGGCCTTACGATGATTAGTTTCATGTCCATATATGCCATGATAGTTAAAAAAAGGGGTTACACATCAAGCTAACCTAGGCACAAATATTTTTTGTGTAGTTGAAAAAGTAAGAAACTCAAGATCTGACACGATAGATAGTCACGCATGTGGGGTATCAAAATTTTCCTAAATAGTGATCAAATTAACAACCTGTATGGGATCAACTATATTAACAACATGATGTACAATATCAAAGCTAGCTAGAGAAAATGTATAATTATAATATAATATAACATAGATAGAGATGTCAGATATAGTATATTTTAATCGATAATGTCTAAGACTAGTGGAGATGAAATGAGAATGAAACATAGCCTCGTCTTCATCAATGGGATTAAAATTTAACTTGTGAAATTAAATATTAGTAAACTGTGTAATGGTATACGTCATTGTTTAAGGGGTAATATTCAACATTTTCATTTTGCATGGAAATACCTAACACATTCAGAGTAGGAGATGGAACATTATTAGAGGAGAAAAAAATAATATGTAAAGTTATGGTTTGTTCCAAAAATTATGGTGTAATATCATATTTATGACTAGATTCTCCCAAAACATAGGTGGGAAATTTATCCATAGGGATAGGTTACTAAGGAATAGTAATAATAATTACTTGAGAAGCAGAAGTATCAACCTTTCAATATTTGAATGGATTTATATCAACAACCATCGTATATTCACATACATCATGTATGAACTTGAGGCATTGATGTATTATGGATGGGATATATTGTATAACATGTAACAAAGGATGGCCTAAAATAATATTGTAATATATATCCATATCCATGATGTGAAATGTAGTAGGTAACATCTTAGGAGGAAGTCAAGAGTAATAGTGCCTAATGTAGAGTGAGTGATATTATTAAATCCCCTTACATTATTGGTAGCCTTGCCAATATTACTTAAATAAATTCCCATTTTATGAAGAAAAGAACTATATAAAAAACTAATTCCATAACCATTGTCGATTAAGACACTCTTTATGAGAAAAACTCATATTTGTGTTGTAATAGAAGATGTTCGCATAGATCCTCACCAAGGGGGTGACAAGATATCAATTTTACTAAAAGTGATGGCCCTATCCATAGATTTGAATGTTTCCATAATATATTTAAAAGAGGTGGGATGAGTAGTAGCAGATAATGTAACACATTGTAAAGTTTCATGTAAGATAGTTGGATGTCTTTTGTAGTATTTTAGGAAGAAAAAAATATAATGTGTAGTATTCAATTTATCTAGTATATCAAATCCTTTAGAAGGAGCATAAGGTTCAGTATTAGGATCCATGTGCAGTGGAATCAAGGGTGGGTTTCCCCCAACGGTTTTCTTAGTATGAAAATTTCATAATAGCATTAACCGCATGATCCATGGGGGGAGAAAAGTGAGGTGGATGTTTCCAAGTAGGAGGATAATATTTAGCTTGTATATCAACACATATAAGAATCACATTTGTCATAAAACTGGTAGAACAAAAATAGAAGCCCCTTTTTCAAATGAGGCATGGCAATGAATCTTGTGAGAGGGATGATAACCCATGCTAAAATGAGGAAGGGTACCCTTAGGTTTTTAATAGTGAACATAAAATTTTGAATGAAGAGGCATGATGATGTAGAAGAGAGGATCCCATGATGGAAATATGAAACCTTAGATCCCAAAAGGGTTTGAGTAATGTATTTGATTCAATATTTTATTTCACCAAATGTTTTCACCCTAATTAATTTTATTTTATTTTATTTTATTTGTGTGTGTGTGTTATGGGGATGCACAACACTAAAAATAATGAAGTATTTTGTAACATTTAGACTATTATGATTAATTAACTTCCAACATTAACCATTCATAATTAGAATAATGCATTCAGACTTGAAACTATTGAAATAATTGAAAAATGACAAGTAATTGCATAAATACACAACACGAGAAATAGGCTTTGTTATACATGACAAAACGTGGATGATCTAGATGTGCATGATAGTGGAATAGGTTGATCAGGAACTATAGATGATTTGGTGCAAGTTTTGGAGCTACAAACTCAATGGGGGAGTGACTGTACAACTTATGTTTGGTCATGACATAATATGCACGATTGTGAACTAGAATTATAATGTCTTAGACACTTTTATAGTTTATACATGTAACCTTTTGTTTGCTTCATTTATTTGGTAATGGTATTCGTTATATGTCAATATTGCTCGCATAAATTTGGGATGACCTGTAAAAAATTGGAAACCCTAAAAACTTGCACAACCCTTCATTATAGTATTAGCAAACTAAAAAGATAAAACATGTGTGTGGTGAGGATGGACTACCCTTTTCGATAAGACTCTCAGCTCGTAAATCAATCCAAGTGTTACATTACATTCCCTCATTACACGATCAAGCCTCATGTATTTCTATTAAGTTTTTGTGTGCAAGTTTGAATATTTAACCAAACCCATAGTGGTGTCATTGTGTCTCTTGACACCAAGATAGTGTATTAACTATATATTATATATTAGACCTTGTGTGAACTAGTAGTGAGATATGGGGTGACTCAATTATGTGACTTAACCCTTTGATGATTAAAAACATTTTGCAATGTGTGGAATGACTTTTCTCTTGCTAAAACATGGTTCTATGACCTTTACTTGCTTGGAAATGGAGGAAGCTACACTCTTTAACCTAGTTGAGTGCTTCATAATTGTATTAGGGACCACTCTAGATGATTTACATCTAATTTTTGAAGATTTGGGAACCCATTAAGTGTTTTTGATATGATATTTGTAATAGGATATTGTAAGAGTGTCAAATTTTTTATAAAGTGACATTAACTTGCTTTTACATCCTTTCATAGTTGAAATATTCTAATAAGTCCAACTCTAGGAAGATGAAATAACCCAAATAATATTTAAAAATTTAAAATCAAAGTCAATGAATGTGAAGGGGTGTAACTATACATGTCATCCAAGACTAGACCTCACATCCCGACCCTTCCCTACATTTTTGCACCAGAGAGATGAAAACCAAAACTGATTTTTTGTCATAAATAACAGAGGTTTAATACTGCTATAATAAAATAATATTCCTAAATCTAATGACAATGTATTGTAAAGATAATAAAGTTATATAAGAACTAGAGAGATGATGTGATTGGATTTTGAATGTGAACATTTGTATTAGAAAAGGAACATCATCAAACTTGGTTTTGCATAAGGAAAAGCTACCAAATGTTAATGTATACACATGTGTAAGCTTGTACAAAGTACTATATGTAAGGATAATATAATTCATATGAATATGCATTGTAATAGGTTAAACAAGGATATGGGTTACCCCCATAGATAGATATGCAGAATAAATTTGGCAATATTATCCATATCTATAAGAGATGATAGATCTTCAATAGGAACACTAGAGGTGGGAAAGGAGTATAACATTATGAACTAGGTGGCTAGCACCACATGTAGGATAAAAATAAACCATATCAAGAGTGTCATGCAAAATCATTTGTAACAAAAATAGAATAAGTAATTTCATCATTTGTAGTATAAGAAGTATCATAAGAAGAATTTTTAACATTTTCCAGAGCAATAATAGAGTAAGAAAAAGGGTACTCAATTGTATCATTTGGTATTTCCATAATTGTATCATTTTCTATTTCAAGAGAATACAAAGACTTGTTGCTAATATTTTTCACACAATCATGTATAATAGGAAAGGAAGTATCAGCATACCTAATAGCATTATAATTGTTACCAGGATCAACATTATAATTGTAACCATCATTAGAATTTGTATCGTGTGTATGGTCAAGACTACATAAAATTGTTATATCATAAGAAAGGGTGCCCCAAGGAAGGGAATGAAGATAGTCCTTAGAAAATATGTCACATTTTATAGGTCCACATAGAAAATAATTAGTGTGCATTACAAGATGCTATTAAATTATCTACACAAACGAGGGTGTGATTAAGAAACTTAAAGAGGGAAATTATAGTTTAATTGGATTGGTCAAGAATAGGTGTAATTATGATATCATAGGTAAGGGAAGATGCAAGGAAGGGAGTGGGGATATATTTAATGAAACATATAGACTTCATAATAGATCCAACATATGTTATGTTTTCATCAACATGAAGTACTAAGCATTGTAATATTTCATAAATAACATCTTTACCCATGTACGAGTGGAAATGGAAATCAAAAAGGGATACGGTAGCATTATTGAATTGAACAAGAGAGGGTGTAAGAAGAGAAGGATCCATGAAAACACAAATGATAACAAACCATAGAGGAAAGTAAAATGATCATGCACCAAGGTAGAAATGGAAATCCAAGGGTAATGAGGATTTGATACCAAAAGGCCTAGTTAGGATAGGTAACCTAAGACAAAAAAAAAAGGTGAAAGGATCGATCAAAAATTGGGTTCACCAGATGACTTAAACCTAAATTAAATAAATAATCATTGGTAAATTTATATGTCCTTGTTTATTTAAGGTTCAAAGGGTTAACAACAAATAGTATATTCATATTAATTCATAAACATTTATGCATAAATCAGAATATACTTTAATTAGTAATTTTTACCATAGAATGTGGAAATGATTGTTAAAACACATAGAATTGGATGAACTTATCTCATTACTAACTTAGGAAATTGATCTAGAAGTGATGTGTGACTCTATAGGCAAGAAACAATCTGAAGGTGCTTCATTAGACCTGAGCAAGTATGGATTTATCTAGTATGTATATAAGCAAATGAAATTTTACTACCTATTGGATGGTTTCATATGGTGATGTATTGGTTATTTACAAGTTTATATGCATATGGGGCCCTAAAAAATATGCTTAAGTCCAAGACCCTAGGTGTCACACATTTGTTAAACCATCCATATGATGTGAAATTTCCTCAAACCATAAACACGGGTATGAGACTGTGTAGAAAGGTTAGTAGTTGGGTTGAAGTAAAATATGTACACCACCTATGTTGGTAATAATTTGAAAAGGAATCTCATGAAGAAACTATTTGGGGACAAAATCTCAAGCTCTTTGGCTGAAGGAAGGAGACCGCAACACCAATTTTTTTCATATGACCCACTCTCTGTCATGGAAGCCACAATATAATTTCTGATATTACTAATAAGGGTGGAACTATCAGTTGATAAGATAGATATCATCAAGGAGGAGGTTTTCTCATTCTATAAGAGGATTCTTAATGGGGAATCCTTGCAAGAGGATGAAGAAAAATCAACTAGATTCATAGAGGATATTCCCCCCAACCTGGTGGATTAGAAAAAATTTAAAAAGATAATTGATAAAACTTCAATGGAGGAACTTCAAAAGACATTTTTTATATGGAAGGAGATAAATCTCTGGGTCCCGATGGTTTCCCAACCATTTTTTTTTCAAAAATATTGGGAAATATGAAAATATGATCTCCTCATGGCTACTAATGAATTTATCATAACGAGAAGTCTCCTTATGGAAATCAACAATACCTTTATTGTTTTTATCCCAAAAATAAAGGTGCTACAAATTTAAAAGATTTTAGATCCATAATCCTTTCTAATGTGTTATACAAAATTTTCATGAAAACTATTGCTTCAAGATTGCAATCTTTACTTCTGGATCTTATCTCTCATTAGCAAGGTGGATTTTTTATGGGAGAATCATTCAATATGGCATCATTCTAGTTCACAAATTTATTCACTCCATGGATAAAAGTAAACAAGAAGGTGTGATTATTAAGCTGTATATGAACAAATCTTTTAACATAGTTTCATGGAGGTTTTTACATAAACTTCTATATAAGTTTGGTTTTGAAGTTAACTTCAAGAAATTTATAATTAATTACATCTCCTCACCAATGTTTTCAATGATTATAAATGGCTCCCCAACAGTTTTGTTCAAAGGCATTCATGGAATCAGGAAAAGTGATCCTCTTTCCCCTCTTATTTTCATTCTGATGGATAAGATTATGAGTAGAAAAACTACTGAAGTTGTTTCCTCTGGAATTCTCAAGGGTTTTAAACCCTCAAATGAGCTCAAGGTTTATAATCAAAAATTTTCTAGTGATACTATCTTTATCATGATGTCTTCAATGGTGGAGACTACGAGATTATAGTCTATTCTTAGTAATTATGAAGATGTTTTCGGTCAGCTTATCAACTTTGATAAAATTTTAGTGTTATTCCTCAATAATCCTGGTCACAGGAATCTTGAGATCTCTAAAAGTTTGGGTTGTATCCAGAAACTTCCATCTTCTTATCTTGGTATGCCACTCTTCATAAGTAAGGTCCCCAATTAAGTTTGGAATGCTTTTCTAGAAAGAATTCAGAGAAAGTTGGTTGGGTGGAAAGGTATAATTCTTTCTCAAGCTGATAAGTGCCTTCTCATTAAGAGTACTCTGCAAAAATTTCCAATACACTTGATGTATCTTTTCATAATTCCTAATGCGGTCATTGAAAAAATTTAAATAATTCTAAAAATATTTCTTTGGATAGGGGTTGAGGAAAAAGATAGGATTCCTCTTGTACCATGGGAAATAATTTTCCTTCCTAAATCTTGTGGGGGGTTGGGGATTAACAACATAAAATGGATGAAAAAATATATGATAACTAAAATGGGGTGGATACTTATTAAATAAGATCTTCCATGGACTACTCGAGTCAAAGAAAAATATCTTGAATCCTCAAATGATTTATGCTAGATAAATCAAGAGGATATCCCTTTTGGTTCAATATTTTGGAATGTCTTAACTAAATACAGACCCCTGCTAGTGAAAGGAAGCAAGTGGGAATTTGGTAATGACATAAATATTTCCTTTTGGGATGATAAATGGATATCCTCTTCCCCTCTCAAAAACATTGACATTTGGACTTAGCTTGCTACACATTTTAAAAGAAAAATTGGGGAAAACATCAGTAACTATATTGTGATTCAAGCTCAAATAAAGATTAGATTTAGCTTCCTATAAATGATACCTATCCTCAAAATCTTGAAAAAATTAGAAAGCTTTGGGATATTCTTATTAATCAACACTCGGGCCACTCGGAGGTTCAGGATGAAGATCATTTGGGAAAAATCCTTTGATGGATATTAGTCTGTTAGGACTATATATTTGCTCCTCTCTTCAGTTCAGCCTTCATTATTTGAATGGAACATGATTTAGATGATAGAATTAAATCCTAATATAAATATCTTCCTTTGGTTATTCATCCAAAATAATGTTCTGACTATTAATAATTGGGTTAGGAAGGGATATCACTTTCCCAATAGGTGTGTGCTATGTAAGAACTTGGAAGAAATGGTTAACCATCTCTTTCTTCATTGCTCTTTTGCTACATCTATTTGGAAAATACTATTTAATTTTATGGGGATCAATTATATTTTTTCTGATTCTTTATTCTTTCCTTGGGTGGAATGGTTGTCTCCTTTTAAACACACAATCATAAAGAAAAATTGGTTTCTCTCCTTCCCTCATATTCTCTAGAATATCTGGAAAGCTCATAATTCTAGCATTTTTAAGGACAAAAATCCTTCTCTTTCCAAAATTTCCAATCATTTATTTAAGGATATCAAACAAAACATTCTTATCTTCAGACCTCAAATCAAGAAAGTCATAAAAATGGTTGAAGATGTCAAATTTTTTTAAAAAGTGGAAAATTACCTTATTCATTAATACTCTTCCTAGTACCACTATGGATAGAACTTTGATCACATGTAATCCCCCTCCTCTATGGATGTTTTAAGCTCAACTTTGATGCAGCTTCCAAGGGGAATCCTAGGTAATTCTGGTGTGGGTGGTTACATTCGTAAAATGAAAATTGGTTATATTATTATTGTGTATGTTATGCCTATGGGGTTGAAATCTAACCATTACTCTGAGGCTTTAGCTTCTCTATGGGGGATGAGACTTTCCAAATATCTTAACATCTATAATATGCTTAAATCCAATGGTTACTCCATGAACATCACTAACTATGTATAAAAGCAACTTTCCCTTCTAAATGGATAATTAACGTGTTCATTGTTAAGGTTATTTAAATTATCCAAATCCTTCCCAAATTGTCTCATTTCATCACATGTATGAGAGAAGGAAATAAGCTTTCGAATATAATGGATAATATCATGGTTTTTTAGCTAGAGATTATAAACTGTGGATACAAGGTGAACTACTTCCTTCAAAATTTCCTAAGCACCATAATTTATGAATAAAATACTTAAGGACTTCCTCATGTGTAAGTGCTATCACCAAATCACAGCACCCTTATGTTTACACAAGTGTATATACTTGAGATCACAGTATGATTGGATAACATGGGTACTATCTCCAAGTTGTGGGACTTGCTACTTGAGATAGACCTCCAGACAAAGTTGGTTCTTGCTCCTAAACTACCTGCCACAATCTACTCTAATATAGGCGAGACTATCTTTCCTAGTCTAACTTTTCCAAGGGACCAAGGAGAGAGAATTCATAAAAATGAAATCCTACACTACAGTGGTGATGCACCAGAAAAGGAGGGGTGTGAGAGTAGTCTTCCAAAATGTGAAAAATAGAAGTAAAATGCATACTAGAAGGGGTGATAACACTTCTCCACAATCTGGAAAATACATCCACAACAATATTTCATACATGTAAAATAATAATGAATCCTTGCAAGAGCATAAAAATAGACACAATATTCTTGTAATGAAGGTTGAAAGGGCAAGAAGAGTGCAAACAAACACAGCAGGGGAAGATGCATCCTCAAACTTGTATTTTATTGCTTCATGATATGCACAGTTTAATCTATTACAAGATAAGGGCATGGATCACCATGCAAGGAGTCCACTATAAGGGCCTACAACACATTTTCTTCACAAATAAATTTTGACAGAGCTTTGCTACAACAAAAACTACCTCCTTTTTACAATGAGCCTAAAACTCCAATTTATAGAAGAATGAGAAGAGAGAGAGAAGGGGAAAATAGAAATCCTGAAATATGTCCTTCAACCACTTGTAAGAGGCATTAAATGGAGTGAAATGATTGTATATTACTTGTGAAAGGCTCCCCATACTATCCAAGGTGCTGCAATAGAGAAAGAATGATGACCATGCCTCTTAATTGCACTTCCAACAACCAAATAAAACACTGTCATAAACCCAGTCACGTTTTATGAAAAATCTCCATCGATTTCTCATAAAATCCCAAATTTATTGATTTTTGTGCATTTTGATTAGAAACAAAATTCCAACAGTACCAATTTCGTGTGATTTCGTTGATAAATGCAAAAGTTATGACCTTCTAAGTGTGGGCAACTATTTTGGGTTTGTCAGGTATTTTCTGTCATTTGACGGGAATGGGCGTTAATTGATTGGAGTTGAATATGTTTCTTTTATTTTAATATATCTACCCTCATAAAAATTAACAAATTTCTCTCATTCTAGAAAGTCCAATTTTATGAAAATTGAAGCTCGGAGTCAAAAGTTATGGCCGTTTGAAGTTTGGGAGGTCAAACATTGACTTTTCTCTTCATTGCGGCTATTTTGGCAAAATTGGGTCCGCGTGTCCCGGCTGTCCCGGAAAAAAATCTCCACATCACCCGATTCAGGCTTCCTTGTCTAGCACATTTTTTGTTGACCGTGTCGTGAGGGCCATTGACTTTCGTATTTGCCGCAACGTATGGTTCCTTTTACAGCTTTTTCACCTTTGAGCATCCCGCGTGTACTTTTATCCTGACCGTCCCAAACACATTTCTCCGCACCACCCACAATGCACTAATTGGTGGCAAAATTGGCTCTTCAAAAAATCCCTTGATCAGGTAATAAAATAATGAGTCCCCAAATGAGGACGAGGGTAGGTAGGAAATGATGAGGTCAGGAGGGTGAGGTGAATGGTCAGGGTAAGCATGGGGATGATGGTTAGGTGGCTGCCCTACAGGCACAGGGGACAGGATTGTAGGGCCAGTTGGCCATGACACAGGCATAGATTGGGGCTTTACATGCCCAGATACAGGCATAGGGCAGGGTCAAAGGCCGATGGGGCCACCGCAGATAGTGCCCATATCCAAGTTACGGGAGGTGAGAGAGGAGGCCAGATACTATTAGGACCAGCTGACGGTGGCAGGGATAGATTGTTTATCATATGCCGAGTACATGGCACAGCAGGCCTCTAGCGAGTGGACTAGATCACGCACCCATAGTGTGGAGAGCACAGGGGGCAATTGAGCTCCAAGACATGGTTAGGGTGAGGCCGCCAGTTCCCGAAGGCCAGTTCTAGTTGATGCACCAACAAGGACCTAGACACCACCTATGATGGGTGGGGAGATGTTAGCAAGTCATCGGACATGGGCTAAGGAGGTAGATGGTACATGCGATACAAATATGGAGGATGTCCGCCGAGATAATGCCTGATATACGGCTCCTGATTTTGACACAGTTTTGACTTTTGATATATACCGGCCTACGTGCCAAGAGTTGTTATATTTTTTATCACATACCGGCCTGCGTGCCAAAGAGATTTTGTATTGTTTTATTGTTTTATTGTATATGATATCTGTCTGCATGTCGATGACATTTTGTATTGAGTATCATCCTGCGTGCCAACGATTTTAAGAGATGTACATGATTGGATATCTGTGTATATGGTATTGAGACACACATATTTGTTTATATGATGAGATGGATGAGATTTTGATGATTTGTTGGTTTTTTTTGAAAATTTTAATTTTTGTCGTGATATGGATGGAAACTTAGGTGAGTGAGGCATGATGGAGTCAGGTTGGTTTAGGCATGGATCGAGTCAGGTTAGCTTAGCCATGGATCGAGTCACATCTTAGGCATAGATCAAGTCAGGTAATAGGCATGGTTCGAGTCAGGTTGGTTTAGGCATGGATTGAGTCAGGTCTTAGGCATGGATCGAGTTAGGTTTGTGGTCTAGGCATGGTTGAGTTAGGTTTGTGGTCTAGGCTCGGGTAAGGTTGGTTTAGGCATGGATTGAGTCAGGTCTTAGGCATGGATCGAGTCAGGTCTGTGATCTAGACATGGTTGAGTTAGGCCATAGGTATGGCTAAGCTAGGAAATAGGCATGGTTGAGTTAGGTCATAGGTATGGTTGAGTTATGTCATATGTATGGTTGAGATAGGTCATAGGTATGGTTGAGCTAGGTAATATGCATGGTTGAGATAGGTAATAGGTATGTTTGAGTTATGTTTATGGTATGGTTGAGTTTAAATTGGTTGAATTTGTGATTCATTAATTTGTGCAATGAATGATGGGATGGGTCATGTTTAAGATGCTTTATAATACATGCATGATGATGGTAGAGAAATGGTAGTCATAATAAATGTATGTTGTGATGATGATAAAAATGTTAAGCAACTTATTGTTTGTTTGGTTTAATTTCCAATTTTTGACATAAAAAGCAAACTAAGTGGGATGGAATGTAATTTAGGAAGATGAAAGATGGATTAGTTAGGGTAGAGAGTGGTCGAGCTAACCTCCAAGGGCCCCATGCCCTCGGAGTGTTTCCTACATAGTCCTGGCGAAAAGGGACCTCAGGCCGATGTAGTTCTCCCATAAGTTAGGGTAAAAAATGAGGAGGTATGAAAATGAGTTGGTAGGTTTTAGGCATGATTTGGGTTTAGGTTTGTTAGGTGTGGGTGCATTGTAGGAAACTTGATATAGGTGATTTTAGTGTGGTAGAAGAAGAAGATTACCCCAAATGTATGCGTCGAGGACCAAGTCTTGTATAAGGTAATCAATACATAATAAAGAAGGTTGAAATATAAGAGGGGGCAAGAAAACTGCCTCATTTGTTAGGATCATACCGAGTAGGTCATACCTTGGAGGAGGTGATGAACATGAGACCCTAAAGACATTGCATGATTGATTGATCAAATGGTGAAAAGTAGTCACATGATCACCAAATGGCACAATTTCCAAGAGGTACCTTAAGGTGGTAGGAAATGGGAGTGTGAATGGTGAGAGGGGTGAAAGGTGGTTAATTTTGATATGGTATGAGTTAGCATGCTCTTTGGGCAAGAGATCCAAGATCACAATGGGAAAGTCCATGACTAAAAGGATTTTTGTGTTTACTGATATTTGAGATAGACTGATTGGTATGGAAAGTCTATATGGGATGATTAAATTAACTCCTTGAGGTATTTGTGAAGCTAATCGATGTGGGAAGCTTCGGATTCTCTCGTTTTTTTGTTTTTTTTTGTTTTTGAAAGAACATTACATAGCTTTCCTTTAAGTGAGCAGTCTATTTATAGCAGAAATTGTAGAGAGGAAGATGTCCTTTTGAGGGAGTCATCTTTTTATTAGAAGTTTGACTCAAGGAGTTGGATCCCATGTGAGGGTTTTTGAAGTCATGGACAAGACCAAGGTGAAGAACAAGATTCTTGTTCAGAAAGCAGGGTGAAATGACCATGGGATCTCATCTAAAGGTAGACGAAAAGTATCCATGAGAATCATGCTATGTGTAACACCATGGTACACATATTTAAGAGAAGATAAAAAGTGATGGATACACACATGATGCTTGTTTAATCATTGGTGAGGTATAAGAAGTGGATAGCACTCAAGGGACGAGCATGAAAAGAGGCAAAAGGTGAGGTAGGACTAAAAGTCAACAGTAGAATGGTCGAAGATGCGAGGCATTAAGGGGCTCAAGTTCGGGTTTACCATCGAGTGAAGATAAATGATATGCACCTGATCCACAAGTATGGGTCACGATGTATGGTTTAAGCCAATTAGGGGCAAATTTTCCTCGCTTACTTTTTTCTACTTTGGTTACATGTTGATTTTATTTCAAGACAAGATCAGCAATGTGAAAGGTTCATTCATGGACACGTTTATCATAGGCATGTTTGATACATTTTTGGTAAACTTGAAGGTGATCAAGAGAGTTAAGATGGTGTTCATCTAATAACTCAAGTTGTGCTAAACGGTCCTCAAGAAATTCGTCATTAGTGAGCATGTCATGGAGGGAAATGTGGAGTGAGGGAATCTGGACTTCGAGAGGTAGAACAGCCTCTGTACCGTAGACCAGAGAAAATGGTGTGGCAGTAGTGGAAGTATGGATACTAGTGCAGTATGCCCACAGGGAAAAAGGAATGTGCATATGTCATTCCTTCCTAGTATCGTTACCCACTTTCATGAGAATTTTGTTTAAGTTTTTGTTAGTGGATTCAGCTTGGCCATTGGTATGTGGGTAATAAGGTGATGAGAAACTTAGCTAAATGTCGAAGGCATCACAAAGTTTTCACAATGTTTTGTTTTTTGAATTGGTTTCCATTATCAGTGATGAGGTGATGAGGAAAACCAAAGCGGAAAATGATGTGATGATTGATGAACTCACATATTTTCTCAACTTTCGTGGAGATGAGTGGTATGGCTTCAACCCCTTTAAAGGAGACATCTTTCTTAAGCAGATGATGAAATGGTTGACACCAATTAGATAATTGTGAAATGAAACAGCAAATAGATTGCAACTTACCTTGTAGGCTATGGAGTTGTATAAGGTTAGTGGGCGGAGGAATTTCCAAAATGGCCTTGACTTTAGTAGGGTCAACTTCTATACCACGTAGGGAAACAATAAATCCCAGGAGCTTTCCTGAGAGAGCCGTGAAGATGCACTTCTTAGGCTGAAAGTGAACACAATATTTAATGAGGCGGTCAAAAATGGTTTTGAGGATGGCGAGGTGCTCAGAGTGGCGTTTAGATTTGGCTAGGATATCATCCACGTAATCTTCCAATATACGATGCATGATGTCATAGAAGATATAATTCATAGCCTACTGATATGTGGCACCAGCATTTTTAAGGCCAAATGGCATGACTTGGTAGCAGAAGGTCCCCCAAGGGGTGATGAAAATGGTTTTATGTTGATCATCTAGGGCAAGAAAGATTTGGTTATAATCCGAGAAGCCATCCATGAGTGATAACATCTCGTGACTAGTGGTAAGGTCAACCAGTTGGTCAATACCGAGTAGAGGGAAGTCATCTTTTGGGTAGGCTAGGTTAATGTCATGGAAATATGTGTAAATGCGGAGTCCCACTATCCCTTTAGTGATAGGGATAATGTTAGAAATCAAACAAGGATAATCAATGGGTAATATGAAGGAAGTGGAAAGAAGGTGCTGAAGTTCTTCTTTGATGAGAAGGGCAATGCGAGAGTGCATTTTCCTCAGTTTTTTTTTTATGGGTTTGGCATCAGGAACAGTTACGATATTGTGGACCACTATGGTGGGGTCAATATAGGCATGTCTATGTAAGACCAAGTGAAAGCATGGTTATGATCTTTAATAAAATAAGTGATCGCTTCCTGTTTAACAGCATCTAAAGATTGACCAATTTTTAGGATGTTTGGGTCGTCCTAAGTATGAATATTGATCTCAATAGTCAATTCATTCAACATGTTTTACGTCTCAGAGGGTAATGACCGATGAATATATGAGCCTTCTGCACCAAGGTAAGTGAGTATAGATTCATCATCCTGACATTGAACGACATTAATTGAAGGTGTATCATCATCGATCATTTTAGGATACAGGAAGGGAAGAGAGGAAGGAGCCTCGCCCTCGTGTTGATAAGTCAGAGGACCCAAGGAAATGGTGTTTATGAAAAAAAAGTTAGGAGGGATAGATTCTGGAACCATCGACTCCGTCAGCGAAGGTGGTGATGAAGGCGGAGACGGCGAAGAGGGTGGAGAGGGGTGTTTCGCTCGGAATGTTTCGGCTTTTGGGAATAGAGTTGCTTCTATCCTTTCATTCCTTTTAAAAACAGATAAGGGTTAGGGCTAGGAGGAATACCTATTGAATGTCGAGATGGTGTGCGCGTACCGTAGAGAAAGATCAGGTTGACTGTGAAGAACTCCTTTTTGTCTTGGAAGGACTACCTGCAAATAAGAACACAAGACCACAAGATTTTGATTAGACAATAAATGGGGAAACTACCTTGGGCCCAGGAAATGTAAAACTTCCTTTCGAAGGTGGTCAGTTTCCCTGCTAATATGAATTAACAGCAAAGACTGTAAAATATCAATTAAATTGCTTCGTTGAAATAGGTAGGGGAAAGGCTGATTTCTGGTTTTGATCACAATAACCGATACCGGTTACTGATGACCAATATCGGTAGGGTCTAGGATCTGTAGCTTGGTTGTGTTGTGGGGTGGTTGTGTTGTAGGGTAGCTGTGTTGTTTGTAAGGCTAGTATATGAGTGATATTAGGTGGTGAGGTGATGAGAGGTAAATGAATGATAGTTAGATGCAATATGTTGCTGGGTAGTGGATCTAGGAATGGATTTGTGAGGACTGTGATTCAAAAGTATAAGAAATATTATTAAAGAGGACATGCAAGATGTAACTTACTAGTTATTGACAAAGATGCAGGTCCAAGAGCTGTGATGACAAAGGCAGAACTCGGGTAGGATGGCCTGACACACAGAAGATGAGATATCTCCCTCCCGATGATCAGCTGAGTATCACAGGGCTCTGGTTATCCAGTTGCAGTCTTGGGCTTGATCTCCTTTGCTGCAAACTCTTCTTATCTCTTCACTTGTCTCTACTCGGCCAAGTAAAGATCCGGATTCTCTTGATCGCTCCTGAAGATCTCTATTGATCCAAAAATCCTTTTCACCTCTGTTTCTGGTTAGGGGAGCCCATTTATAGGGAACCGATGGCGGTTTCGTAACCTACGGCAGTCGAGTAGGAACCGGTAATGGTAAGGAAAAAGCAGGCTATTTTTAGTAAAATAGCCCACTTTCCCTACTTTTCTCCCGAGAGATTAGTTGCGGGCTTGGTCAAGTGACTAGAAGGTCGGTTTTGGGTGCAAGAAAGGGGTCATTAGTCATGGGTGTAGGTGTGGACCAAGTTAGAGGTCTTAATTAGGTTAGTTTAGGGTTAGGACTAGGTCATGATGAGGTGGCAAAATGAGGTGGCAGGTAAGGTGATGTGGATTTATCAATTAAAAGGTAATTAATAAATAATTGTGTAAGGTTTAGGTGATGAGGTTAGGTTGCGAAATGAGATGCGGGTTACAAGGGGTCGTAAGACACAAATTTGGTGTCTACATTAGCCCCTTATTGTCGTGTAGCTTGTTTTGTAAAGCTGCACGGACAATAATATGAAGTGGTTTCTCCTATTAAGGGTATAGGTAATCCCCCTCAAATCTATCACAGATTGAGAGAACTTGAAATCAGGGATAGGGTTGATAAAGGGTAAATGGTGTAGAGATGATGGGGAAAAGGTGGGGTAAGTCCAAGGAAGCAGACGCATGTTGAAATGCAATAGTGCGACTAGGGTACATGATTTGACGAGCAAACCAGCAATGCATAGGCAAAGGTCGATAGTTTATCCAAACAAGGGTGATATAATCCTGGTATCCAAGGTATAGGAAGTAGCTCCAGGGTATATGACAGGTAAGGTACAAGAACGTTTAGGCATGTTCGACAGTACCAAATGGTTGGTTTGGTTGAGATAAACATCACGGTCTAGGTCTAGGCAAAGTTGGTCGACAGATCAAGTCAAGGACCCTAATCATGCTAAAACACGAACAGGTGAGCTCGATGGAACAAAAAGCTACATGATGGGTGGATAAAAGTGTATGTTGTTGATGTTGGGTAAGGTATTGAAGTGGTATGGCCGTGGGTTGGGCCAAGTTGTTGGGTTGCGGCCTTGGGTCGGGCCGGATGGGTAGGGTGAGGCCTTGGGTCGGGCCAGATGGTTAGGGTGAGGCTTTGGGTCGGGCCAGATAGGTAGGTTGAGGCCTTGGGTCGGGCCAGATGGTTAAGGTGAGGCCTTGGGTCAGGCCGGATAGGTAGGTTGAGGCCTTGGGTCGGGCCAAGTTGTTGGGTTATGGCCTTGGGTCGGGCCAAATGGTTAGGGTGAGGCCTTGGGTCGTGGCAAATGGTTAAAATGTTTGCATCAAAGGTTGATATAGGCGATGTTGGTGAAAAAGGGCAATTAGTAAATAAGCGCAAAAATTGGGGGAAATTTGGAATACAACCGATGTCGATTATAAGGGACCGATATCGGTTAAGGAACCGATACCGGTTTCTTAGGGCGCAATAAAACCGATATCGGTTATGGGCGAAAAACCTATAAAAAGAAAAATACGGCCTGTCATTGTCACTTTGTCAATTTGGAAACCAAATTAAGTTGTCTGACGTGGAGAGTGGAGATTGGAGCATTTGTTATGTGAGGTGGCATTATTTGACTGGAGGAGTGAGTTGTTAGCGGGCCCGAGTGAGGAGGAGGCAACAGTTGATTGGTGGAGGACCCAGAAGAGGACATTTGGAGCCATGGCACAGCCAGGAGGAGTAGGAGGAGCTGGACCAGCTGGACCACCACCACCCATCCCACCACGACGACGTGTCGTCATACCGGTAGGTTCGAAACCCCTGCATTGTGTTCATTTTATTGCATTAAGCTAAATTTGGGGTTTTGGGTAGGAATCTTACACTTTTTAGGAAATAATTAGAAAATGGAAATGATTTGAAAAAGGGAGAAGGTATTTAGGTGAAATAAGCCAAGGCGGCTGGGTGGATAGATTTTTAGGGTGTTTGGGCGGGTAAATGTTGGTAGAAAAATGAAGAAATGTAGGTTGGGGGGGCTGCACGGGGGTTCGGCTCCGGGTAATTTACAATGACCGATGTCGGTCGCTAAGCGACCGACATCGGTCGCAAAATTTCAGAGGAGAAGGGTGTTTTGTTGTTGACCGGCGTCGGTCGGATATCGGCCGGCGTCGGTGGTTTTTTGTTTGTTTTGTTTTTGTGTTTTTTTGGTGTTGTTGTTGTTTTGTTTTTTGGTTTGTTGTTTGTTTTGTTTTTTGGGTATGGGTGTGGGTTGTTTTGGTTATGTTGTTTTGGGTTGTTTCGGTTGTTGGTTTGGTTGTTTTGGTTTTGTTTTTGTTTCGTGGTAGTTGTTGTGGGGTTGTTGGTTTGGGTGTGAAGAGGGAGGGGGATAGTGGAGAAGATAGGTGGGTAGAGGGGTGTGTTTAGAGAGTCGGGTTGTGGTCGGGGGGATTAAAAAAAGGGGGTATAGAGGGTATAAGTAGATGTTGTGATAAAGAGTAGGGCTAATGTAGTGGGTTGGTTTTGCAGGCACGTCAGCAGCTGACGATGCGGGACAGGATGCCCCCACTGTTGAGTACGGATGCGACCACATGTATCCGCAGCACACTGGGCTATCATGCGCGAGGTGGGACTCGGTGGAGTCCAGCGATACAGAGCTATCGACAGAGATCATAGTTTGATGGTTTCCCTCATCGAGAGATGGGATCCGGCGACCAATGTGTTCCATCTCCCGACTGGAGAGATGACCATCACATTGGAGGATGTGTATCGCATCCTTCGATTACCTATCGATGGAGAGGCAGTCTTTCAGGTGGATGCAGAGACAGCCATGGACAGCATCCTACAGGTTTTTGGAGATGCAGCCGCGCTACTGACCTATCACAGCGCGAGCATCGGGTACGGTGATATGTACCGTGCGCACCGACATGAGACACGGCTTGCCGTGTTGATGATGATCGGGATCACCTGCTTCGCCCTCCCAGACTCAGAGGGAGGCCGCTTTCCATGGGCGCTGATGGGGGTGCTACATGAGATGGTGGAGGAGCACACCTGTTATGCTTGGGCACCAGTATACCTGGTGCAGTTATACAGAGAGCTGTGGGGCTATCGCCGGATGAGGCGATTCGGGATTTGTTCGACATTTTTGCTACATTGTTGGGCATATGAGCACATCATATGCATTAGACCAGTAGGGCTGCCCCAGCAGCCAGGGCCACAGGTCATATACAGATACGGCTTTCAGAGGTGGTTGGGGGTCGTGGGCCAGCCACGAGCAGTGCTTGCAGGGCGGGACGTCGCTTATTACAGGCATTTATTAGAGGGCCTGACAGCGGCAGACATCGTATGGAGACCTTACAGAGGTCATCACCCGCGCAGAGGAGCCCGATTACAGTTACGCTGGATCCAGTACACTTTCTGGATAGCAGGACGGAGGCCGGGAGAGCATGAGAGGATACCCCTGGAGAGGGTACGCAGGCAGATGGGGCTACGACAGGATGAGCCACCTCCCTTCCCTCAGTATCAGAGGGATGATGTAGAGGCCCCACTGCCTACACCACAGCCCTTGGATCCAGATTGGGTTGCTGAGAGGCCAGCAGGTGACACTGTAGATGATGCTGGTTGTACGGGAGCATATATGGTTTGGTGGGCTGGTCAGAGAGTAGCTAGGATAGCACAGCCTGCACAGCCAGACTTGGCAGCAGTGATAGCAGAGCGAGATCAGCTCAGGGGCCAGGTGCAGCTATTACAGGGGCAGCTGGCTACTACACAGGCACAGATAGGTGTCTTACAGGGGCAGCTAGCCCAGGCGTAGGTACAGGCACAGGCACCACCACCAGCAGCGGCACAGCCACAGCCCCAGGCACAGGTACAGATACCACCACGGCCACAGGCACCACCAGCGGCACCAGCACAGGCACAGGGGGCACTGGTAGTAGGAGTCAGGGGACCAGCCCCAGCACCTACGGTGGCTCGAGAGCGTTACATGGAGGCTAGAGCGGAGGCCCGGTACTATCAGGATATTCTTGATGGTACCGGGGCTGATTATCAGCCATATGCGGCACATAGAGCAGAGACCTCTCGGAGCCAGAGGTCTCAGGGAGGTGCAGCCACAGCTGGTGGGTCTGTCACAGGCAGGAGGCGAGAGGCAGGACAGGGACCAGCAGGCAGACAGGTAGAGGGAGGTGGAGAGAGCTGAGGGGTCCCTGCACATTTTGTATATTGGACATGGGCACCGGTCTGCGAACCGGTTGTGTTGATAGAGGCCTGCGTGCCTACATTTATTCATTGATTCATTCATTCATTTATTATATACCGGCCTGCGAGCCGAGTACGGGTTGTACAGTTGATACCGGCCTGCGAGCCGAGTATGTTTTTGATATGAGAGACCGGCCTGCGAGCCGAGTCGAGATTATTGACAGTTATTGCGGCCTGCGTGCCGGCTTTGTTGTATTATGAGATCACAGAGGCCCCGATGCAGGGCACATTGTATATTTGAAACCTTGTATATATATATAGATATGATGTTTTGATCCACATGCTGTGTTTAAAATGTTTTTAAGTATTTTGTCGATGGTTTGTGATATTTGATGTATGATGAGTTGGATTTACATGGTGTTATATATTAATGATGTTGATGTCTTTTGTTAATGGGATGTATGTAGATATAAATATGAGATTGACATGTTGTATTATGAAATGTTGTATGTTTTGTTCGCTGATTTTATGAAAATGTATGTATGTAGCTGTTAAGTTGGATCCAAATGGTATATAGATTAATGGTTTTTGATATCGTTTGTTGATGATTTGTTTGTTTTGGTAATGTAGATAGATGATATGGATGAAATCGTAATGAGATGTGGATTTGATGAAAAGATTATAGCTAATCGGTGTTGGTATGCAGGAAAAAGAGGCGGGCGCCTCCAAAAATTAGATAAAAAATAAAGAAAAGGACTATGTTTTGAAAAAGGTGGGTATGTGACCGACGTCGGTTAGCTAACCGATGTCGGTATAGTATAGACCGATATCGGTTAGGTAACCGATACCGGTTATTCCAAAATGAGATTTTTCTAAAAATAGAAAAGCGTAGGTGGCAACTGAAGTTCTTATTTTGAGAGGCATGCAAGATGTTAAATACGCGAATGCGACGCTGTTTTAACGACTGAGACAAGTAATTGCATGAGAGATTTGAGTGATAAGGAGGAAAGAGACAGGTAACGTGATTGTGGGCTGAGATCAAGAAGACAGAAATCCAAGCTATATTTGAAGAGGGTGGTGAGCATGGCTGAACGAGGAGAAGCATCCAGCAGGCATGGACGAGAGGGAAGACAAGTTCCACCTCAAGCTGCTGCAGCCCAAGAGGTAAACGATTTGGTTGTAATTTGGTTTTTGCATGTTTTGTGAATAGGAGGAGGGAGATTAAGTGGGTAGATATGAGAAAGAAAACGTGATAGCAAGGGTTATAGGTGAGGTGAGTGTTATGGGGTAGGTAATCAGGGGTTTCGGGTATGTCTGTGTATACAGAGAGGAATAAACGATCAATTTATTGTCGTAGGTGGTTGTTTAGGCAAGGTGTATGTAATTGACAGTGACCGATAGCGGTTAGGGATAACCGGTATCGGTTACTGAACCGGTACCGGTTATTTATAACCGATACCGGTTACTGGAGGAATTTCCAGAATGTGAGAAAAAACCCTTAGGGATTTGATGGATTGAATGGTTATTTGTTGTTGTGACGTATGCAGGCAGAGGCAGGGCCGAGGATGAATGATAGTGTACCAGCGCTGTTGTCACGAATCCGAGCGGATGTAACACCAGCTGAATGGACATTGATAAATCGTTTGGGGTTAAGTGGAATCCGCTATTATTCACGAATCGCACATAACCATGCTATGTTGCAGGCGTTGATTGAAAGATGGAATCCAGAGAAGAATACCTTCTATCTGCCAACAGGGGAGATGACAGTAACATTGGAAGATGTGTTCCGTATTTTGAGACTCCCTATTACAGGAAAACCAGTATATCAGGCATTACCTAGCGCGGCGCGGGGAGCGATAACAGCAGTATTTGGTCCATACGCACGAGATTTGACACAGCGAGGTTTGACATTCACATATGGGATAATGTATGCAGCACACCCTGAGGAGACAAGGTTAGCAGTGATATTAATGATAGCGGTAGGGTATTATGCATTACCGAGGGCGGATGGGGGAAGATTTCCAAAGGCATTGATGTGTGTTATTTGGGAGATGATAGAAAGGAACGTGACTTTTGCATGGGCACCTGCATATTTGGCGGAGCTATACAGGGGTTTATGGGCTTGTAGGTGAAATCACAGGACGACACTGGATTGTTCATACTTATTACACTGTTGGGCCTATGAGCACATTGTTTGTGTGCGACCAATAGGCCGACCCATCCAGTCAGGAGAGACCGGAGTACAGAGGTTGGGATTCAGACGATGGGTCCAGACAGAACAAGAGGCAAGATCCCAGGTCGTGACGGGTGACATTGAGTATTACAGGCAGGTATGGGAGAGGGTGACGATTGCGGATATCTGTTGGAGGCCTTACGGGAACTATATGGTAACAGAGAACATAGCTGAGGAGTTGAGGGGTGTAGAGCGATTGAGGTGGATCGCAGGGCACAGGCCAGGTGAGTATGAGAGGATTCCTCTAGATCGCGTGCGGCGACAATTTGGATTTGTGCAGGATATACCCCTGGCTTATAGACCATATATGAGGATCGACGCCGAGGCAGCATTCTCACCTCCCCGGCCAACACCTCCAGAAGGGCCAGAGGAGATAGCAGCCGATCGCAGGGTAATGGATGCAGGAACGACAGAGGCCTATAGGTTATGGTGGGTAGCAGAGCTGCGAGGTGTACGTGATCGCCCTGACATAGCTGTGATTACAGCGGAGAGAGATCGTCTGCAGAGTTTAGTTCATCAGCTCCAAACGCAGATGAATGAGACAAGAGGATTGTTAGCGGTTGCGGAGTCACGAGCAGAGAGACTAGAGGCTGGATTCCTCCATGCGAGAGGGCGTATTCATATGTTACAGGAGAGATTGGCAGATCAGTGGGCGGTACCAATAGCCGTGGTACCTTTGAGGACAGAGAGGCCTGGCGAGAGGCGTCGACGATCACGATCATCTCCTGGGTCGGGATGAGTCGTGAGGGTCTAAGTAAATGTTAGCAAGGTATAAGAATAAATAAGGATGCCGACCTGCGTGTCGATGATAGAGAAGATGTATTTGTTTAACATCTAAATAAAACTGAATATGTATGTTGATTTGAGTTATGATAATAATAAGAATGTTTGCGTTTTGATTTTTGGTGTTTTGAAAAAGGATAAAGAGGAATGTGATTAAATAGAAATACACAAAAATATTTATATTTACCACACATGATAGGTTATGGTAGGGGATGGTCGAGCTAACCTTGGGAGACCCCATGTCTCCGAAGTGCTGCCTACATAGCCCATTGCACAAAGCAAGGAGGGGCCTCAGACCGATGTAGTTCTCCCTTAGGACCAGGGAGAGGTGAATTTAGGCAATTTGGTACGGTTTAGGCAATTGGTTGGTTGGTAAAAATATTGATATTAATATTGGTAAGGTAAGGTTGTTGGTGTTGGTAATGAATTGGTGATGTTGTAAAAGGTATAAGGGAAGCGAAAGTTAGCCTACCCAAGTAGAAGGGAACCATGTCCTGATTAAGATCAACACACAATCCTAGATGCGAGGCAAAGAGGAAAGAGTGCTCCGTAGGTGAAAAGAGCTAAACAAACCACACAACGTAGAACGAGCTTGAAGCCCTAGGTACCGTGCATAGACGAGAAGTCAATAGGTGAAAAGAGTTGTATGATCACAATATATCGGGTGTACGTCACGTCCCTTGAGTTGAAACAAATGGTGAGGTGAGGTGGATGATATAACTGAGGTACAGAGAACTTGTTACAAAGCGAGTGTTCTGACGAAAGAGAACCTACCCTAAATAGACAAGTCCATGACTCAAAAGTTCTTTTGAATGAGGCTTTTATTTTACTGAATATAGACTGATCGATGCGGGAAGTCTACAAGGGATATTGATTGTACTATTCTTGAGGTCTTCACAAAGCTGATCAATGCGAGAAGCTTCTGATAAAGGCTGACTGTGTATAGCTGTCCTTCGAGGGAGCAGTCTATTTATAGTAGCAGATATGATTTTAGTGCATAGCTGTCCTTCGGGGGAGCAGTCTATATATAATAGCAGCAATAGTTTGGCATATAGCTGTCCTTCGAGGGAGCAGTCTATATATAAGGTAGATAGCTAGATGTCCTTTTGACGTGAAGCATCTAGTTTTTGTAGGAAGTTTGACTCAAGAAAATCCCATAAGAATACGGCTTATTTTAATACTTTGAAGTCATGGACTAGACTAAAAAGGGAAGGCATTGCTGAGGTGAAGTGAGAATCAAACTATGTGAGCTTGATTTTTATTATGAGGTGTAGGAAACAAAGTGTATGTGGTGGTAAGTGAGCTCAAGGGACGAGCGGCAGGTAGATAAGAAGTGATATAACACTAAATTCAACAGTAGAATGGTCGAAGATGCAAGGCATTAAGGGGTTCAGGCTCAGGTTTACCATTAAGCGAAGCTAAACGATAAGTGCCTGATCCATAAGTGTGAGTGATTATATAAGGCCCAATCCAATTAGGAGCAAATTTTCCACGTTTGCTCTTTTCTAGTTTGGTTACATGTTGATTCTCTTTGAGGACAAGATCACCAACCTTAAAGGTACGCTCATGAAGTCGCTTATCATAAGCACGCTTGATACGTTTTTGATAGATTTGGAGGTGATCAAGAGCTGTAAGACGACGCTCGTCAAGAAGCTCCAATTGGGCTAACCGCTCTTGGCGGAAATCATCGTTGGTGAGAATATCCTGAAGAGATATTCTAAGGGAGGGTATTTGTACTTCGAGAGGCAGGACAGCCTCGGTACCATATACCAAAGAAAAAGGTGTGGCATTAGTGGAGGTACGAATGCTAGTACGATAAGCCCAAAGGGCAAAGGGGATGTGATCGTGCCAATTTCTTCCGGATTCATTGACAACTTTCATGAGGATTTTGGTTAGGGTTTTATTAGAGGATTCAGCTTGTCCATTTGCTTGTGGATAGTAGGGTGATGAGAAGCTGAGTTTGATACCAAAGTTGTCGCAAAGGTCCTGCAACAACTTGTTTTTGAAAGATTTTCCATTATCTGTTATCAGGCGATGAGGAACACCAAAACGACAGATAATGTGGTGGTTAATGAACTCTACAATTTTTTCTTTTTTAGTTGAAATGAGTGGAATAGCCTCCACCCATTTTGTGTAATATTCGGTTGCTGTGATAATCCATCGGTGACGTTGCGAAGAGGACGGATGAATCTCACCAATAAGGTCTAAACCCCATTGTGAGAAAGGCCAAAGATCTCGGGCGACCTGTAGCGGGTGGCTAGGAGTATGTTGAAGGTTGGCATGTTGTTGACACATAACACAACGCTTAACATATTCGTAGCAATCGTTATTGAGAGTAGGCCAATAATAACCTAGGCGAAGGATTCGTTTGGCCACGGCAAGGCCGCTAAAATGTCCGCCACAAATACCGTCATGGACTTGTTGGATGGTATGGGTGACCTCCGCACCGGTGAGACATCGAAGGAGGATGCCATCAAAGCCACGTTTATAAAGGAGTCCCCCCATAACAACATAACGAGAAACGCGTTTAAGAAACGCGCGTTTGCCGGTACTAGTAAGGTCAGATGGGAGAACAGAGGTTGTAAGGTAGTCGTGAAATTGGTGATACCAGGTATCCTGCGAATTAGCAGACACATTATTTATCGTACAAACAACCGAGGCTGAATAAGATGGGGCAAAGAGTTGTTGGACCAAGACGAAAATGTCAGAGTCAGTTGATGAAGCTGGAATTTGCGAGGCTAAGCAAGCCATAGTATCCGCAAATTTGTTAGTGGAGCGGGGAATGGTTTGGATAGAATAGCGAGTAAATAAGGCTAGAAGTGAATCCACGTAGTGTTTGTACTTTTGAAGTTCCTCATTTTTGCATTGGTAGATGCCCATAACTTGATTGACTACCAATTGAGAGTCGCCAAAAATATTGATAGATTTGATACCTAAGTGTAACGCAACTTGGAGACCCAGAACAAGGGCCTCGTATTCCGCTGTATTATTAGTGCAAGGGAAATCGAGTCGGAATGAGAGAGGCATAGGCTCAGCGTCGAGAGGAATGAGAACAACGCCGGCTCCTCCGCCGCGCTGGCATTTGGATCCATCGAAGAAGAGGGTCATTGGATACGACTCCTCCCTGAGTGAAAGAGTGGCGATGAGTTCGTCGGGGAATGTAAAATTGGTAAATTGTTCCCCTGGTAAAGGGGCTTCCGCAAGTTGGTCTGCGATGGTTTGTCCTTTGATTGATTTCTGGTGGACAAACTCAAGGTCGAGGTCGGCGAGGAGCATGAGCCATCTGGCGATGCGTTGGTTTAGATGAGGTTTGGCATACATGTAATGGATGGGGTCCGTGTTGGTGATGACGAAAGTTTTGTGATTCAGAAGGTAGTGTCGGAGTTTGGTGGCCACGAATGATAGGGCTAGGCACAACTTTTCTACATGTGTATACCTAGTCTCATAGTCCACCAAAGTACGACTTATATAATAAACGGCTTGTTCTCGATTCTCAGAGTCACGATGTGCAAGCATGGCCCCTACAGCGTGGTCGGTGGCGGAAAGATAAAGGTAGAAAGGGCGGTCGTCCTGGGGTGGGATAAGCACGGGTGGCTGCAAGAGATAAGCTTTGAGAGCCTCAAAGGCTTGGTGGCACTCTTCACTCCATTGAAAGTCAATGTCTTTTTTAAGGAGGTGATGGAAAGGTTGACATCGATCCGAGAGTTGGGAGATGAAACGTCGGATAGATTGGAGCTTACCTTGTAAACTACGCAATTGTTTAAGATTGGTAGGTGGGGGCATTTCTAGAATAGCTTTGACTTTAGATGGGTCGACCTCAATGCCACGCAGAGAGACAATAAAGCCGAGAAGTTTTCCCGAAAGGACACCAAAGACACATTTCTTTGGTTGAAGACGGACAGAATATTGTAACAGGCGATCAAAAATAATGGTTAAAACATCGAGATGTTCACTGCGATGTTTAGATTTGCCAAGAAGATCATCGACGTAATCTTCAAGGATAGTGTGCATAATGTCATGAAAAATGTAGGTCATAGCCCGCTGATAGGTTGCACCAGCATTCTTAAGGCCAAATGGCATTACACGGTAACAGAAGGTTCCCCAAGGAGTTATGAAGGCAGTTTTATGTTGATCGGCGGGTGCAACCAAAATTTGGTTGTATCCTGAAAAGCCATCCATGAGAGAGAGCATCTCATGGCCTGCAGTGAGATCAACAAGTTGGTCAATACTAGGTAGGGGGAAGTCATCCTTAGGGCAAGCGAGGTTGAGATCCTCAGAAATCCGTGCATATCCGAAGTCCCCCCGTCGCTTTAGTGACAGGTACGATGTTAGAAATCCATTGAGGATAGTCAATAGGCAGAATGAAGGAAACAGAAAGAAGTCGTTGAAGCTCCTCTTTGACCAAGAGGGCAATGCGTGGATGCATTTTTCTCAATTTCTGTTTAATTGGCTTGGAATCGGGTTTCAGTGTAATGTTATGGACGGCAATGTCAGGATCAATTCCTGGCATGTCAGCGTAGGACCAAGCGAAAGCTTGGTTGCGAGCACGGAGAAAGGTAGTAAAGGCGACTTGTTCTGATGCGTTAAGGGATTGTCCGATCTTCACAATGTGAGGATCCTCCTCCGTGTGGATGTTGATTTCTATAGTAGATTCGTTCAGCATGGTTTGAGTTTCAGATGGTAAGGCGCGTTGAATATAAGAGTCATCCGCGCCAAGGTAAGTGAGGATGGAGTCATCATCCTGGCACTCAACAACGTTAATTGAAGGTGAGTCCTCTTCAATCATGTCTGGATACAGAAGGGGGATAGAAGAGGGGTCCTCATTATCGCGTTGATAAGTGAGAGGACCTAGGAAGATAGCATTTATGAAAAAAAAAAGTTAGGAGGGATAGATTCAGGATCTATCGACTCTGTGGGTGACGAAGGCAAAATGGGTGATGATGGTTCGGTAGGGGTGACGTCGTTGTCTTCTAGAAGACAACTGACACGAGGTTCCTTCGGTGTAAGTGTTCCCAGAAATCCGAGACCACTACGATCATTGTGCTTGCGTGTAGTTACGGGGATGATTGTATGTCGGCCTTGTTCATAAAGACCAAAACCAAAGCCTTTCCAAGCACAGCGAGTCAAGAAGGTGAGGGCGAAACGACGATTTGTCAGGTATTGAAAATCGGATTGGAAAGGAACCACACCAAGAGGGGGCTCAGGGGCAACGGAAGATGCGTCGACACCCCCATATGTTAGGTTAGTGCGGCAGTGAGGTGGTCCGTAGGGGATTACTTCCCCCACACGACGGTCATAGGTAGGATGTGCATGTACCTGTCCGTACTCCTGTGGGGTATGGAAAGAACTAACGTTATATAGGCGATACTCCCCCAGCGTAAGGCGTTGAAAAACATCTACTAAGGGGTCTGCGGTTGGGATATTAGCTGCAGGAAGGGAAGTGGTTTTTGCGACAGTGGTTTCATTTGAAGGTGTAGGTGCGGTTGAGGTGGATGGTTGAGGCACATTTGAAGAGGATGGTTGGGTTGAATGAATGGGTGTCTTGATTGGTACAAGCACATCATTAGGGCGGTATATCATATTGCAGGTTTTAAAGGGGGGAGGATCAGCTTTTACGGTGTAGGACTTCCCCTCGTATTCAAATTTTATGCATCTATGTAAGGTTGAGGGAACGCATCCCATAGCCCGGATCCAAGGGCGACCTAGCAATATATTGTATTGGAACTCTCCCTCAAGGACATAGAAGAGTTCGGGTAAAGTACGTGGTCCTACACGAATGTTAAGGATCACGGTGCCTAAGGTAGAGGTAATAGCATCATTGAATGACCGCAACATGATGGGATTGGCACACATGTAGCTAGAAGGGATATTCATTTGTTGGAAGGCTTTTGAAGAGATGATGTTTAGGCTAGCGCCCCCGTCAATCATAACACGACGTACCCGAATGTCCCGGACGTAAGCTGAGATGAAAAGAGCAGGGTCAGGATCTTCTGTACCAAAGTCAACAATTTCGTCTTCGGAGAAACTGACTGCAGCAGCTTGTTGTACAGAGACAGAAGTGGTTGGGGCAGTGGGTTGTTTGGTGAGAGAAGCAACGTGATTGGGTGTAAGAATGGAGGTAACAGGCAGGGTTTCATTAGGTAAGACCTCGATCCCTTGAAGAATTTCAACGAGAGCTTGTCGATGAGATTCAGAAGTCTGAATGAGATCATATAGTGTCATTTTTACGGGTGATTGGTGAAGCTGTTTGATCATGGCTCGATGGGCAACTCCATTAGAGACGGGGTAAGCGGGTCCACGAATAACCACTTTGGGTGGTGGTGCGATCGGGATGGTGGACGGAGAAAGAGAGGACGCAGGTGTGCTTTCTTTTGCTTTCTCGTTGTTTTTCTGCGCTCGAGTAGCAACACTAATCATATTAATCTCGTAGACCTGAGATGAGGAAGATGGTTGGGATAAATCATGGTCTTCAAGAGGTGGGGTTGTAATAATGATAGATCTTGGTGAGGCGGGGACAGATGGTATAGGAGAGGGAATTGAAGCTAAAGGTCTCTCCCTTCGTAAGTTGTCTTTCTTAACCTTTCTATCTGAGAGAGGTGACTGACGAAGGATGGTTTTTAAAGCTTTGCATCCCTCCACATCATGTCCTGGTGTGCGGTGATAAGCGCAGATTTTAGACTCATCATAACCTATAGGTCGAGGTTTAGATGGGTCATAAGGTCTAAGTGGGGGTAGGGAAATGGTCGCATTCTCCACCAACATAGCAAGGATTTTGGCGTAAGATCCTTTGAGTGGGTCAAAATCGGAGGAGGATGAGGGTATTGGTTGTGCGGGTTTTGGTAATGTTTGGGCATGGTTGGTTCGTACGGGTGGTGGTTTAGCCAAGGGGTGTTGACACGTGGTTTTCACTAAACGTGGTTTCTTTGGCGCAGGAGCTACGTTCAGCTGGTTAGATGATGAGGCTACAGATGACGTGGTAGCGGGGAACAACCACGGAGAAAGGGGAGTGACAGAAAATAAATCCTTTGATGATGGAGTTTGTTTAGGGTTGATGGGTGGACAGGATACGTGGGGTGACAACGTTGATATATCCTTTGATCTCTGTATGGGTGTAGGAGGCGTAGGTCGTTTTGAAGAAAACGCAGGAGGTATGATATATTGATGCAAGGTGGAGGGATGAGGTCCCAATATGGAAGGTAGGTGTGACGATGATGGTTTTGATTGTGATAGAGGCACGGATGGAGTTTGTCTCCTAAGTGGCGGGGCGGCTTTATTTTTGGATAAATCTAGTCGCTTAGGCGGGTGTGTTAGGCTGGGTATTGGTGAGGTCCCAAGTGTAGGGGAAGATTTGGTTAGGTTAATAGAGGTGGATGAGATACTTGGTATAGATGCGGGGGATGGAGATGAGGACATAGGCATTTTGAGTTTCTGTAAACACTTAGGGTATATGGTAGAGGTGTCTGGATCGGTCATCTGCATTTGAGTAGAATAGGGGGTACTCAAACGTTCCCATAGGACTCGTCTATCTTCTGGAGAATGACAGTCTTCAGGTGTGAATTGTAAATTTTGTACGGAAGAAAGACGGGTTGTGATTCCAGTCCACTGTGGGTGTGATACAGGGGGTAGATGAGGCACTGTATCAATAGATGTTAAGAGGTCGACTGGTCGTTGAAAAGATTTAGGCGATGAAGAACTAATAGGCAGGAGGGCATGTTTGAGAGGGTCTGTTATGGTTAAAGAATTTGGTGATGTCGGTGCAAGAGATTTCTCGTCTAAGGATGACAAAAGGAGTGGCGAGCCTTCCTCTTGTGCAGCAAGAGTGGTAGGAGGAGACGTTTGGGAAATAGATAAGTTAGATAACATCCGTTCGCAGTCTTGTAGGGATGTGGTATAAGAAGACTCATCGATGAGAAGAAAAGTCTGGGCAGTTAACTCCTTTATGGGTAAAGGAATGATTTCGCCTTGGTTTGATGGTGGTGAAGGAGGTTCGGGCCCCTGCGTTAGTGAAGAGGCTTGATTCAAAATTTTCTCGATAGAGGCTTTTGGCTGGGAGTCGAAGACTGCATGGATCTCATGAACACTTTCCTCGGCTAAGATATCCTGGTTTACGTTACTGTTAGAAGAGTGATTTGGGAATGGTTTGTTGAATATTTTCAGATTTCGGTTGGCAGGGGCATTAGGGTTATCGAGGGTTATATCACCTGCGTCAACCATTTCCTGCACTATGTTTTTCAACATCTTGCAGTTTTCATGACTATGTCCTTTTACGCGGTGAAAGTTACAGAAGTCATTTTCTTTGTACCAGGAAGGTATAGCGCGGGTGGAATCAAACCCGGAGTGGGGTTTAACAGGAGGCAAGGTGATAGCTCCGGCTTTGAGCAATTTTTCCAAGATGACACCATAAGTTTCTCCCAAGGGAGTGTAATTGATGGGCTCGGCTTTGTACTTATAGGTGGTTTTTGGTGGGGTATTAGACGGTGTTTGAGATTTGACCATCACCGCGTGGACAGCTCCTTTTGATTTCGAAGAAGTGGATGTGTGAGGAGGGGTGGTGTTTGGCTTATTGGTAGAATCTGGAGTTCGGAAATTGGGGTTTTTGTTGCGCAACCGCAATTTCTCTTCTTCTAAGGCTCGAATTTCTAATTTCCGAGCCATGGTAAAGGCCTCATCAAATGTACGGAAAGTTTGAATTTGGAGGGTAGGAGAGATGTGCTTAGCGCAGGCCCGCGTAAAAAGTTCGATAAGTTCAGCCTGAGGCAAGGCATATGTAAGTTGGTTGATAAGGCCACGCCATCGTCCAACGAAATCTGCGATAGATTCGTCTTCGAATTGTCGGATGGCATAAAGGTCGGTGATAGATACTTTCTTGGCAATGTTAATGGAGAAATGATCCAAGAAAGATTGGGCTAGTTGGTTAAAAGAGAAGATTGAGTGCTGGGTTAAAGCACTGTACCACTCCAAGGCGGGTCCTGATAAGGACATGGGAAAGGTGCGGAGTAACAAGGCATCATCATGAGCAATCAAATAACAAGCATGTCTAAATGATCGCAAGTGTTGTTGAGGATCCTCTTTACTATTAAAACGAGTAAATTTTGGCAATTCCCATTGAGGAGGATATGAATGAAGGGGGACAGAAGGGTGAATAGGCTCCCGACAAACTTGCTCGTATGTCAAGGCGCTACGACTTCCTGAAACAGAAGCCTCCAGATTATGCATTTTGTCCATCATTTGTTTGATGAAATCTGTGGTTGGATGAGATGAGGGTGCGGTTGTGGTAAACGGAGGCAAATTGGGCCAAGGGCCTCCGCTAGACAATGGTGGGGTTAAGTGTTGATAAGGTATGGAGGATGAATATGTTGAGGCGACCGAATAGGGATGTCCCATATAGGATGTTGAGGTCACTGGATACGTGTATGGGAATGAAAAGGTAGGCGGAGCTTGAGAAGGAAAGCTCGTGTGGATAGGTGGCAGAGAGCAAGTCATGAACGGAGCGGTCTGCAAGAGAGATGAGGTAGGGGCAGTCGGTGGTAGTGATATGTGGGGTCCAAGATTAACCAAAGGAAAGCTAATCTGTGTCGTATGAACCTCTGAAGCCATCGGATTGGGAGACGGGGCTAAAGATGCGGGAAGCAAGGCGGTGTCATCAGGCGGAGTGGGAGCTAAATGAGCAGCTATACTAATAGGCATACCAACAAGGAGCTGACCATCGGGCGTACGGTCAGGGGCATGAGACAAATAGTATTGTACAGCACTAGGATTAGCATCCAGAAACTTGGCAAATTCTTTATCTCCCACAGGAATTTTAGGAACCTCGCTGGTATCCGTAGGATTCCCCACAGAATGTGAAGGGGGTGATTCAGGCAAAGAAACAGAGCAAGCATGTGAAACCATGGCGGCGGCTTGCTTTCGAGTGATAACAACCATGGACAGGAGTTCACAGTAGGGTTTCAATCTGTCAGGAACAGAAACAAACTCAGACTGGTAAAATTGGTAGGTTGCTGGTTTGTCAGGAATTGGAAAAGACAGTAACCGATATCGGTCTATAACCGATGTCGGTTATACTATAGCCGACGTCGGTCAGGTAACCGATGTCGGTGTAAGAAGTCTGGGATAACAAGATATAAAAGGCTGCTAATTTGATTTTTAACAACGTTTAGTATACTTGTCAAATTATTGATCACAGAAGACAGAGTATGACAAAGAAAACAGAACTAAAAACAAGCAAGATGCACACGTAAATCCAGAGACTAACCCTAGGGTTAATTTTAATTATTGTGGGCTTATGCCTTTAGACGTAGAATGATGTCAATCCTAAACAAAAGACTTAGGGGAAATGTCAAGTTTGTTTTGGCTCATAAGGTTACCTCAATCGGGCGGAGGAATACCGCGGAAAAGGGGGGATGTTTGAGCTGTTGTGTTAATTGTGAAGTGATTCGGTATGTGTTGTGCAGTGAAAGTAAGATTAATTTCTTGTCAATACCGTGGATATCACCCCCACGTGTACGACCTGTTACTTAATCTATGTTCACTAGAATTGAAAACAGCAAGCAGGAATGCAATGCACGTGTTTTAAACCCAAATCGAAAATGATATTCGATGAAGCAAAAGAGATGACTTTCACTAATGCAAGATGTAAAAGCAAAGCAAGTTCTTTTACCAAAATAATACAAATACCTTGTGAATATCTTTAGAAGAAGAAAACAGCAAGTATGCTCCCTATATGAAAGCAAGCAAGAAAGAAAGAAACCCAAAATGGGTCCCACCGGGCGTGCCAAAATGTTTCGCTCGGAATGTTTCGGCTTCTGGGAATAGAGTTGCTTCTATCCTTTCATTCCTTTTAGAAACAGATAAGGGTTAGGGCTAGGAGGAATACCTGTTGAATGTCGAGATGGTGTGCGCGTACCGTAGAGAAAGATCAGGTTGACTGCGAAGAACTCCTTTTTGTCTTGGAAGGACTACCTGCAAATAAGAACACAAGACCACAAGATTTTGATTAGACAATAAATGAGGAAACTGCCTTGGGCCCAGGAAATATAAAACTTCCTTTCGAAGGTGGTCAGTTTCCCTGCTAATATGAATTAACACCAAAGACTGTAAAATATCAATTAAATTGCTTTGTTGAAACAGGTAGGGGAAAGGCTGATTTCTGGTTTTGAGTCACAATAACCGATACCGGTTACTGATAACCGATATCGGTAGGGTCTAGGATCTGTGGGTTGGTTGTGTTGTGGGGTGGTTGTGTTGTAGGGTAGCTGTGTTGTTTGTAAGGCTAGTATATGGGTGATATTAGGTAATGAGGTGATGAGAGGTAAATGAAGGATAGTTAGATGCAATATGTTGCTGGGTAGTGGATCTAGGAATGGATTTGTGAGGACTGTGATTCAAAAGTCTAAGAAGTATTATTAAAAGGACATGCAAGATGTAACTTACTGGTTATTGACGAAGATGCAGGTCCAAGAACTCTGATGACAAAGGCAGAACTGAGGTAGGATGGCCTGACACACAGAAGATGAGATATCTCCCTCCCGATGATCAGCTGAGTATCACAGGGCTCTGGTATCCAGTTGCAGTCTTGGGCTTGATCTCCTTTGCTGCAAACTCTTCTTGTCTCTTCACTTGTCTCTGCTCAGCCAAGTAAAGATCCGGATTCTCTTGATCGCTCCTGATGCTCTCTCGATCCAAAAATCCTTCGACCTTTGTTTTTGGTTTGGGGAGCCCATTTACAGGGAACCGATGGCGGTTACGTAACCGACGGCGGTCGAGTAGGAACCGGTATCGGTTAGGAAAAAGTAGGCTATTTTTAGTAAAATAGCCCACTTTCCCTGCTTTTCTCCCGAGAGATTAGTTGCGGGCTTGGTCAAGTGACTAGAAGGTCGGTTTTGGGTGCGAGAAAGGGGTCATTAGTCATGGGTGTAGGTGTGGACCAAGTTATAGGTCTTAATTAGGTTAGTTTAGGGTTAGGACTAGGTCATGATGAGGTGGCAAAATGAGGTGGCAGGTAAGGTGATGTGGATTTATCAATTACAAGGTAATTAATAAATAATTGTGTAAGGTTTAGGTGATGAGGTTAGGTTGCGAAATGAGATGCGGGTCATCAATGGTCAACATGTGGGTAGCTGGAATAGACGGTGTGTCAGAGGTTGATGCAGAAGTGGGGCTAACAGATTGGGAGGTTGATGGGTCAGCCTTGGAGATCGTGGCAATGGTAGGAATGGAGGAGGTATGCGCAGTTGAGGTAGCAACTGCACTGGTAATCGGAGGTGTATGTGAAGCGGTAACAGTCATGGAGGTAGATGCCTTAATGAGTATAAGCACGTCATTGGGTCGGTAAAGCATGTTGAATGTTTTAAAAGGCGAAGGATCAGATGGAATATTATAGGTGTGTCCTTCATGTTTAAACTTTACACTGCAATTCAAAGTGGAAGGAACACAACCCATGACACAAATCCAGGGTTTGCCAAGCAACAGGTTATATTGAAACTCCCCCTCTAAGACGTAAAATAACTCTGGAACAGTGCGGGCGCCCACGCAAATGTGGAGGATGACGGTGCCTAGTTTAGAGGTGATAACATCATTGAATGAACGCAACATGACTGGATGTTTATGCATGTAATTGCCAGGTATGTACGTTTGAGAAAATGCATGGGATGAAATGATGTTAATGCTAGCACCCCCATCGATCATTACATGTCGTACACATATATCATCGATGTGGACATAAATGAAGAGAGCTAGGTCTGGGTCATCGGTTTGGTGCGGTGCGATCTCTTCCTCTGAGAAGCTAAGGGAGGCTACTTGGTGAGTAGGGTGAGGTGTGGATAAAGGTGGCAATTTGGTGAGAGAGGCTACATGATGGGGTGTGATAATGGAGGCTACAGGTGTAGGGCCATTGGGTAAAACTCAATAGATTGCAGGACCTCCATGAGAGCTTGACGATGGGAATCTGAGGTTTGGATGAGGTCATATAAGGACATTTTGAGGGGGGATTGGTGCATTTGTTTGAGCATTGTTCAATGTGTGACCCCATTAGAAATAGGATATGTGGGGCTACGGATAGTGATTTTAGGTTTGGGTGCAGATGGTATGTTGGGTATAGGATTGGTTGGCGAGTTAGTTGCCTTTTCCTTGCCTTTGTCTCTAAGCATGGGTACCAACGTGGATCATGTTGATATGAGGGGATTTGGCAAATGGAGAAGGTGTAGGGTGAGTGGTATAATGACATGACGGGAAAAAACCTACTCTGGAGAAAAGCCTTGTGAAGTGAGCTGGGCACAACAACATTTAGGTGATGGTTGTGGCAAGTTCTTTGATGTGAACCATGTTAATTTTGAATCTTGGGGGTGGCTCTAAGAGTTGAGGGGGTGGAGGTCGTGATTGTTGAGTAGGTAATAAGGGATGGATTGTGGGAATAGGTGTCGGTGAAATAGTGTTCTCATTAAGAAGGTCATCATTAACAAAGTTTACTTCAAGAGGACATAATTAGATAAGGGTAGTTTTCAAAGCCTTACAGTTCTCCACATCGTGCCCTGAGCACACAATGGTAGGTGACCAATTTTAGTGTCATCAAACCCTTTTGGCTTGGGTTTGTGGGGGTCATAAGGTCTGAGTGGCAATGGCAATGTGATGATAGAAGTCTCAAGGAGTTTGGTTAAGATTTTGGCATAGGACCCTACTAGTGGGTTCATAATGGGAATTGAAAGTGGTTTTAGGCATAGGTACAACAAATTTTTGAGGAACAGTCTTTACAAGATGGGGAGTGGGTTGAGCTGTGGTTTTGGGTGCTGAAGTAGTCTTGGGTGTCAGTCATGTTTGATTGGGTAGGGGTATAGTAGATGAAGGGGCAGGAAGGTGTATGGTCAATTTTGACTACCTTATTGGAGGGTAGCATATTCTTTGTCTTTGGGTTACACCTTCTTGGGTAAAGGTGATATTGGTGTATGAGATCTAGAGAGAAAAGAAGATGGGGGAAGAGGGTGAGTTACCCAGGGGGTAACGGAGGTGCTGTGAAGGTAGATAATGTAGATCGTGTAGGGGGTGTGAGGGACAGAGACTGAAGTGTAGTGGGTAGTGAAGAGAGTTGATGAGGGTATTAGAGGTATGGGTGGTAAAGATGCTGCAGGTGTGGGTGTAAGTCATGTCAGGACACCTAGGTATGTTAAAGGTTTGCAAGGAAGGAATGGGCTGTTGTATTTTTTGTTTATTGATGGGTGGAGGGTTCTTGTCTTTGTTAGGAGATTGAGGTCCTAAGATGGATGGAACATGTGAAAGTGATGAAGGTATGATTAGCGTGCAACTGGGGTGTGAGTTTCTATGGGTTTGGTTCTTCTATTTAGGTGCCGGAGTAGGTTGGGTGTTGACTATGGAGGATGTAGCTAAATCTAATTTGATAGGTGGATGAGTAAAGCTGGTGTTTGGGGTGACCCGTAAGGTAGTAATAGGTTTAGTCGAGGAAGATGATGTAGGTGTGGGTTTGGATTTAGATGTATGTTGAGTTATGGATGAGGGTGTATGTTAAGCTGTGTTGGGTGGCATGTAAGAAGTTGTGATAGATGTGTTTGTGATTCGGTTCAATTGGTCAAAATATCTTTGGGTACATAGTGGAAGTGTTAGCAAGTGACCTCTGTATCTGTGTTGAGACAGGAAGTAGAAGACGCGCCCAAAGGAAGGCTCTGTTTCCACATAATCTAAGTGATCGGCTAAGCGTGATAATGACACGTCTATAGGTGAGGTTGATGAGGACCTAATGGAAATTTCTGTAAAATGTGTCCTAGAGATGGGGAATTTTCTAGTCTCAGCTTATCGTGGGTAAGAGAGTCAAAAGTAGGTTTGCAGGATCTTGGGTAGCTGATGGAGAATGGTCACCAAGAGGAAAAGGTATCTCTACTGGATCCTTAATAGGTGGAGGAGAAAATAGGTGCTCCTCTGTAGGTAAAGGAAATGATGGGTGCTCCTCTATGGGTGGAGGAGGTAAACAAGTATCCTCCATGGATTGAAAGAAGTACTATGGGTGACGGTTCCCTTGGTGGAGAAGCTAAAGGTGAAACAACCTCGATATTAGCGGAAGGCTCCTCCATAGGTAAGAAAGGAGGTGAAGGTGGGTTCCAATACAGATGGAGGAATAAGTGAGGTGGGTTCCAATGCACAAGGAGGAATTTAGGCTAGAATTTCCTCGATGGAAGGAATATGTGGTAATTGGGAAGTAACGGGTACATCACTAAAAATAGCATGGACCTCGTGGGTATGGATATCATGAGTTGAGGTTTCTCCAGTTTGATCAGATGAAGGGGCATGATTGGGAAAGGGTTTCTTGAATATGTGTAGGTTTTGATTAGCAGGTGCGTTAGGATTATCCACGGTTAACTCACCTTTCTCAAGAATTTCTCGGACAATGTTCTTAAAAGTGATGTAATTTATGTCACTATAAGCCTTTACTTGATGATATTTATAGAAGTTATGTTCTTTATACCATGCGGGTGTAGGGTGAGTAGGGTCAAAACCAGTGTGTGGTTTTATAGGAGGGAGGGTGATGGCCCCATCTTTGATGAGTTTTTCTAAGACAGAAGAATAAGGTTCCCCAATTGGGGTATATTTCCATTATTCCCATCTGAATTGAAAAGTCTGAACGGGTGAGAGATTAGGTGAGGGGCTAGTCTAATTTGATGGATGAGCTAGACCAGCATTGAGTACCACAATGTTAGCGGTCCCCTTGGCCTTTAAATAATTGTTCTGTGGTTTAGTAGAATAAGAGGTATCATTTGACATGAATGCCAAATTCTTATTACGTAGTTGGATTTTCTTATCTTCAATGGCCACGAATCTCAAGCTTTCGTGTCATGGTGAATGCTTCATCAAAGGTTTAGAAGGTTTGGACCTATAGGGTCAGTGAGATATGCCTAGCACAAGTCCATGTGAAGATCTTGATGAGTTTGGTTTGTGGTAGTTGGAATGTGAGTTGATCGATCATGCTATGCCAACGAACAACAAAATCTGTGATAGATTTGTCATCATACTGACGCGTGGAGTATAAGTCAGTCATGGTAACCTTATTAACAATGTTAATGGAGAAGTGATCTAATAAGGCTTGGGCTACCTGATTAAATGAAAATATAGAGTGTCTAGGAAACCCACTATACTAATCTAACACAGGTCCTAGTCATGACATGGGAAAGGTCCTCAAGAGAAAAGCATCATCATGGGTGATTAGGTAGCACCCATGTTTGAAAGACCACAAATGCTATTGTAGGTCTTCCTTGCTATTGAAATGGTTGAATTTAGGCATCTCCCAATGCATGGGATATGGACAGATAGGGATGGATGGGTGTATAGGCTCGTTACAAATCTCATCGTAGGTGAAAGTGTTGCAGTGAGCCAGAAACTGATGCCTCCAATGTCTACATCTTTTCCATCATTAACTTGATTAGGTCATTGGTAGGTTGTGATGGATGGGTGCCTCCTGTAGTGTAAGAGGGTTGGTGTTGGGCCTATAACAAGGGTGGAATTCCAGTATATGGTGTTGCCATGTAGGTAGATTGAGAAGAAGGTAGTGAAATAGGGGGTACGTACCCAGAGTGAATAACAAATGAAACAGAAGGCTGCTGATAGTACATATATGGAGGTGGAAGGGTCGTGGTGACCCTAGTGGCAATGGGGGCTAACGATTGTGGAATAGAAAGGACGATGTTTTGAAAAGGGGTAGGGGTCACCGACACTGGGAGGTGGTAGTGTAGCTACGGGTATATGAGAGACAATAGGTACAGAATGAGGTTGTATTCTAGGTGGTTGGTGAAGGTATAGTGGATGTGGTGGGTACAATGGATGTAGTAGACATGACAGTCATAGCGGGTATAGGGCCTAGTTACGAAATGACTGGGGGTAAGGTAGATGTGGGAAGCGTGGAGCTAGACGGGGTTGACGTAGGAGTAGGAGTGAGTGTTGGGGGGATAGATACGGGCATGTTGTATATCAACTAACCTGAGGCATCTTGAGTGGATGAGTGGGAAAGGTAAAATTGTAAGGTGACAGGATTTTGGTCAAGGAGTCGTGTGAACTCCTCATCTCCGGTAGTGATAGTGATAGGTTGGGTAGGATTCCATGGGTGATAAAATAGAAGGTGGTGAAGGACTAGGTGGGAGTGGTTGACATCTGGCATGGAATATGAGGGTGTTCGCTTGGCTTCGGGTCAGCACCATGTGAATAGGTACTGATTAGGTTGGACTTTTTTCTATAAATGACACACAAATATAACAGAAAATAGGAGAGACAGGTGGTAGTAGGTGGATTAGGAATGAAATGTCAGCTGGAAAATGACACAGACTAACCGATGTCGGTTAGGTTAAACTGACACCGGTCACAGGTAACCACTGCTAGTTACTATGGAAAGTCGGTCATAAACAAGGTATAAGGCCAAATTTACCAGGTATGCCAAATATGTTGATGAGATTTACCAAGGTCAATGGATATGATAAGAGTTACAGGGACTCTAAATAGTCAAAGAAGGTGAATATGTGTCCTTTTACATAGGTCAACCAAAAGAATCAGTGAACCGATGCCGGTTAGGTATAACCGATGACGGTCAGAGGGTAACCGATGATGGTCGCTGGGAACACTAGTCACTGTGAAATTAAAATAGTGATGAAGAAAAATGTGGTTGTGAGTTAAAATTTGATGTGGAATCAAACCCAAAATTCTGGGAATGATGAGAATATGGTCCAGGAACACTCAGATGAAGCTGGAATACACCAAATGTGATGAGGAGTGTGTATGGGAAATAATAAAATGAAGAGCGAAACCTCTCACCTCAAAACACAAGCCAAGGAGAAACACTAAGAAAACACGATCCTAAGAGTGCCTTTCTATTATGTTTGTTTAGCTTATGTTATTTAAGGACTGACTCATGAACTTTAGAATAGAGTTTTTGGTGAGGATGGCTTCCTACGAAGAAGGAGATCTATAAGGAGAGGTTTCAGGTATGTTATGGCGGGGGTCGGGCCTTTACTCTGAAGTATGACTTGACAGAGCAGCGAGTTGGGTGCCCACTGTGCCATGATTGTGTGATCACCTACAGCTTCTTCCAAGAAAGATGTTGTTTAAGAATGTGTATATTTTCAATTTTTGTGAGGTTTGGTAAAACTCAGAGAAAGAGAAAGAGAAAGGAAGTGCTTTTCTATGATTCATTTGTCAACCATCAGTTGGTCATGACTTCCAGCATATAGGTTACCCTCAATTAATGTGAGCTAATGCAGAAAAGTAGAATGAAATGAAGTTAATTTTAAACCCAAATCAAAATATGGAATTGATGACATGAATAAGAGGAATAGGAGAGAGTATGATCTTTCACTAATGCAATACTAATGAAAGGGAAGAAGTGTTGTTTTAAAGCACCAAAGTATGATTACTTTTAGACAATAGAAGAAGAGATGATTCCAGGGGAGAAATTTAAATGTAAGAACCTTTTGGAAAGGAAACAAACATGCAACTTTTCACCTAGAAATGAATGAATGCAAGGAACCCCGAATGGGTCCCACTGGGCATGCCAAAATGTTTCACCTGATTCGAGAGAGTTTCTTAGAAAATGATGAAACAAATGAGGGTAATGGGCATAGGAGGAATACCTATTGAGATGCTGGTTGATAGGTTGTTGCACACATATGACTTCAGAATCCACATCTGATCATGAGAGCTTCCTTTTTGCTTGGAGGAACTACCTGAAATGGAACACAAGACCACCAAATAAAAGTTAAACAATATATGCAATGGACTACCTAATGTGTGCTAGATCCGGGAAGTGTGATACTTCCTAGATGACTGTCAATCCACTGTTAAAAACAACTTAATGCTGGTAATAAAGTAAATCCTACTGTAGAAAAAATGATTTAGGTATCTCATTAATCTACAATAAGAAAATTCGTTCACAACAGGCTAAGCTATGATTGAATCTGAAGGTCAAGGTAACTATTAGGATACTGTTATTGGTCAAGGTCAGATTCTGGTCAGTTTAGGGTATTTTGTGGTGGTTTTAGGCTTTGATCTAGGTTTCTGGTAAAAGATATATAGAGACCGACGTCGGTTTAGGTTAACTGCGATGGTTATGGGTGACCGGCGTCGATATGGTTGGGGTACAAGAAACTCAATAAAACTTGGCTGGGTGATAGATCTGGGATTAGATGAAGGTGGAAGGGCAATGGCGAGATTCCTATGGATCCTGAATATGCACAGGAATGATAGAAGTCCAGGTATGGGTAGTGCAAGGGTGTGGAAAAAAGGATGGTCAAGTTTGCATGGAGGTAAAAGGGTGGGGAATGGAAATGAAAGAAGAAACTAATAACAAATGTAAAAGGATCTACTCAAATGACAAGGAACCAATGCAAGTTAACAAACTTACTATTTGTACGAGCTTGATGTCTGGTTGGTAATGGTGGGTGATAAATGAACTTGGTGTAGTGTTGACACTTCCCCGGATGCTCCCATGAAGGTAGGTGGTATGTGATTGCTTCGGGTACTAGCTATGGGTGTTCTGATGCTTGTGTGGATGTTGGTTCTGCTTGCATGCAGCTCTGGTTTTGTCACTTGTTCTCAGAAGATGTCTCTCTCTCTCTCAGAAATGTTCCCAACTCTAAAACAATGTGCCAGCCCTGAAATAAGGTTGTTTTGGGAGTTAAATGGTAACCGACGATGGTTCTGGCTTAACCGGCGGTGGTTAAGGGTAATAAGGGTAACTTGCGTCAGTTAGGGCTGGGATTTCCTAGGTTTACTAAACTAGGTAGATCCCCTTGATTTTCTGGGATCTCATTTTGTTTTACTCCACATATCAATACTGGAAATTCCTTCTAACATGTGGGAATGTGGTTAGAGGGAATGTAGGCATTGATTTTTAGGGTTTGGGTAGGTCTTAGTTAGTTATGGCAACTTACTAAGAATAGGTCCAGGGTGAGGTGGCTTGATGAGGTGTCTAGGTGAGGTGGATATGTGGGCATTATCCCAATTAGGATATTTAAATAATAAATATGGTTAGGATAATGAATTAATTTAATTAAATTAATATTATAGTGGGGTGAAGGGGGCCATGGCTAGGTGGATGTGTTCAAGGTGTTTATTTAACAAGGGACCAAGGGGAGTGTGACCTAATTTTAGTGTCTACACCTTTAGTAGAAATACCATAAATGTAGTAGTACAATCCTTATAACTATAAAATGTAATGAATATGATATTATGATCATGTTCATCCACTTCAAGGATCTATAAAACCTCACTCGCTTTTCTAGGAATTACTACAAATCACTTATAAATTTTTAGATCCTTCATTTGAACCATAATATGTTTACAACACTTTGGAAAACTATATAAAATAAGAGGTAGAGCTAATAACGAGGGCATGTCTTATCCCTTTGTTAATATCGACCCCTTACGATTTTTAATAGTTTAGAAAATAATGCACCAAATATAATGTGATTCAATGGATAGTCCAATGTAATGCAAGTGTTCACTGTAATATCCCCTTCCAGTCGAAGACTCTTAGCCCATTTTTTTTGTGTCGACGTCTAATGGGTGATAAAAAAGGGGAAACTATACTCTTAATAAATTTTTATAAAGTGCATAAAAACAAGCTTTATAAAAAGAACTTATATTAATTTTTTTATTGACTTGATAAAAATAAAAGATAAAAGATAAAGTGAAATTAAAAAAAGAAATAAAAAACTAAAAGACCACTTTATGTTTTTTATTTCCCCTAGGGGAAAAATGAGACCCATGTTGAGGATGAAATAAATGCCAAAAAAGAATACAATGTGGAAAAAGGCATTTGATTGGTGGTTGTGGGTGGCTACTAAACAAAGATTGCTTATAAAAGCAAGTGTACTTGGCTTTATGAAGCATCTCTTTTATTTTATAAAAATTCTAATTTTTGTCTGAGCTTTGTAAGCTTTACAAATAAACTCCTAAGGGTAAAAACCCTTTTGAGTTAGCTCTAGAGGACGAAAACCCTCTTGAGGATTAGAGAAAGAGGAACGAAAACTCTTCTTTCTTGTGAGAGGATTCTCTGTTCAGGGGTTTTTCATTGAAGATCAAGGATTTATTTGTGTTTTCCATTGAAGGTCAAGATTCTATTTGTGTTTTTTGAGTAGTGTTTGAGGGCTTTCAAAGAGGGGTGAATGGTTGTTGATTTCGGGTACAACTAGGGTTTCATCTACATTGCTTTATAATTGGAGATTTATTTTGGATGCCTTCCCACCATTGAAATTTTTTGATATTGGTATAATTGGAAAGATTTTGATTTTATCTTCAATTTGAGCTATCATTCATCAAAAATTGTTGGGAATTTTTTGAGTTATGAATTTCTAAAGTTTTGGCTTTTTCTGCCAATTAAAAATCATATTTTTAGTATTTTGCAAAAGTATAAGTATTTTTTAGATTTGATAGTTTAAGGGCTAGCTAAATATTTAATTTCATAATTTATGAAGGTGTTTTGAGGTTGTTTAAACACCCATAGGAAAATATCCTAGGGTTTTGGCAAGGAATTTAGGGATGTTTGCATTGTTATCATAAAAACAATAATTTCCAACTTCTATTTTATTTGGGATTTTCGTTAAATCCATCTGGAGTTAGAATATGTCCATTTGGGGACATTACAGTGGTAATCAGAGTAGTGTATTCTCCTAACCTATGAAGGAAAGAATAAAAATTATCAAATCTGGAGGCTAGAGGTTAGAAAGATTCAATATAAAGTGCGCCCAATTTCCTTTTTTGATGGTATTAAGGAAATTTCTACTAGCTTTTGGTTTAAGGAATTTGAGACATTTTTGCAATGGAATCTTATGTGTCAAGATGATGCCCTCGAGCTCATCTTTATATACATGGATGGAATAGCACATAAGTGGTGGCATCATCTGTTGAAGACCTAATGGGTTGAATCCATTACCTCCCTTGAAGATTTCACTCAAAGGTTTCTAGAAAAGGTTTGATGTGCAATATTACAAGGATGAGCAACATAAATATGCCTCATTAATTGAAAATGTTTCTTTTCCTTCTAATGATTACATGCATGTTGGTGAAGTAACAAGAAATGAAATCATGGAGTATAACCCCAAGGAGGAAGAAAATTCAGATCTACAAGTTGGGGAAGAGATTTTTGTGGCTAAAGCCCAAAATTCTGAATATGGATGTTAGTATTCAGTTGGCTACCTTATCAAGAACAGTAGTGCATTAGGAGATACTGGATGAAGATGGTGTGGAAAGAGGTATGTCATCTTGTTTATTGCTGCAGTCATATCATGAGTAAATTCAACTTATTGTGGACACAAATTATGAGGATTTGATACATAAAAGTCAAGATATCATGAAAACAAGAGGAAATGAAGATCTCAATGACATTGCAAGGTATGAAAGAAATGATAATATGTCTTATTTATTGCAACATATTCAGATTTATTTTCCTCAGGAGAAGTATGATAAGATAGAGGATGAAATTTGCAATATGAAGTATGTTGAACCATAGTTCCAAGTTCATTTCTATGAGCATCAGGAGAGCTATGTGTTGTGGTAAGATCTCTCTCATTTAATAGGTACATGATCAAGACTTTTAGATCACTACAACATGTTCTATCTGTTGCATATGAAACTCGGGTGTAAGAGTTGCAATTTCTTGAGGGAAATCAATTTGGGGAAGGGAGGATTGTAATATCCCCTTCCCAGCCGAATACCCTTAGCCCAAATTTATTTCTCGATGGATAAAGGGTGATAAAAAAGGGAAATTATAGTCTTAATAAGTTATTATAAAGTGTATAAAAAGAAACTTTATAAAAAAAACACTTATATTAATTTATTATTGACTTGATAAAAATAAAAGAGAAAAGATGAAGTGAAATTAGAAAAAAATAAAAAAGGAAAAGGTCACTTTATGTTTTTATTTACCCTAGGGGAAAAGTGAGGCCCATGTTGACGATGAAATAAATGCCAAAAAAGAATTAAATATGGAAAAAGGAATTTGATTGGTGGTTGTGGGTGGCTACCAAGCCAAGATTGCTTATAAAAGTAAGTGTACTTGGTTTTATAAAGCATCTCTTATATTTTATAAAAATTCTGATTTTTGTCTAAGCTTTGCAAATAAACTCCTAAGGATGAAAACCCTTTTGAGTTGACTCTAGAGGACAAAAAACCTCTTGAGGATTAGAGAAAGAGGAATGAAAACTCTTCTTTCTAGTGAGATGATTCTCCATTCAGGGGTTTCCATTGAAGATCAAGTGTTTACTTGTGTTTTCCATTGAAGATCAAGCTTCAATTTGTTTTTTTCCAGCAATGTTTGAGGGTTTTCCAAGAGGGGCAAATAGGTGTTGTTGATTTTGGGTACAACCAGGGTTTCATCTACATTGTTCTAGAATTACATATCTTTTTTGGATGCCTTCCCACTGTTGAAAATTTTTGATTTTGGTATCATTGGAAAGCTTGTGATTTTATCTTCAATTTGAGCTATTATTTGTCAAAAATTGTTGGGTATTTTCATAGTTATGAATTTTTGAAGTTTTGGTTGTTTTTCTACAATTAAAAATCATGTTTTTAGTATTTTGAAAAAATATAATTATTTTCATACTTGATAGTTCAAGGGCTAGCTATAGATTTAATTTCATAAGTTTTGAAGGTGTTTTGAGGCTATTTTACACCCATATGCAAATATCCTAGGGCTTTGGCAAGAAATTTGGGATGTTTGCATTGCTTTCATAAAAATAATAATTTTCAACTTGTATATTATTTGGGATTTTCCTTAAATCCATCTAGGGTTAGAATATATCACTTTCAATGCTCTAATCAATGCAAAAAGTAAATGTTAGATGTTTTTTTCTCTAAATACTTGAAATATTCTTTTAAGATAGGGATTCTTCTCTAATAAGTGAAATATTTACTTGTAAAAATTCAATGATTACCCTCTTTCGTGTTCTAAATACAATAATACTATTATGTATTTCAAGGCTTCTTGAATTGCAATAAAGGCCTTATTGGTGCAGATGCCAACATATAACAAATGGGAAAGGTATAAAACATCATGCCAAAACCTTGAAGGAGGCAGAACAACAGTAAAAAATGGCCCAAAAAATTGCACATCAAACTATAGCAATATGATTCTAGTCAACCAAAACCATACTGTTATGATTATGGAAAAATCCTTTAAAAATGGGAAAGCAAGGTGAAGAGAGGGAACAAATGACAAAGGATAAAGAAGTAATAGTAGATAAAAGGAATAACAAAATAACAAGAGAAACATGTCGAGAGTCGAATAAGCATAAGGAATCCATGCCAACAAGAACATAATATAGACCAATAATTAATAAACACAAAAATACACCAACACCACAATAAACGATTACATTCATGTTAGTGTTGACAAAAAAACTATTAGCCATATATATATATATATATATATATATATAAACAATTACATTCATGTTAGTGCTGACAAAAAAACTATTAACGATTACATTCACATTCATGTTAGTGTTGACAAAAACACTATTAGTCATAGTTTATATATATATAAACTATGAATAATAGTTTTTTATTAGCACTAACATGAATGTAATCTTTGGAATCTTCCTATATAAAATATCTTAGCATATTTCAAGCTTTTCTCACCTAAATGCCTTGCAATCTATAAATTTTCGCAATTGAAATGTTATAACAATATTATAACGTTTATTCATAAACTATTTAATTTGAAATACATTGAGATAATAAAGATTTAAACATTTTTTTAATGAAATAGCCTCTATATTACTAATAATAAAATAATACAACTATTCACAAAAAGGTAGGTGGTATGGAAGAATGCTTCAAGTCCAAACCCGCCTGAAGGAACAAGAAACAAAAACACATGATCCCACAAGTAGCACCAACTACAAAATCACATTAAACAAAACAATTAGGCCACATCTGTAAAGAGGGTCAAAGGTGAAGGATATCTATCATTGAGTTAGCCCCACCTACCACCTGGAAGGTCTTGTCTATCAGGAGTGGGCTTCCAACTAGTGGTGGTGACATCAGTTCCCACCTTTTAGTATTCATTTGTATTTTCATATCCCTAGGGTGGAAAAATGTCCAAAGCCATATGAGGGAACTTGTTGGTATTCAAAGGTGGAAGCAGGTTGTGATGGTGAGGTGGCAATGAGCCCCCGCCCCCCCCCCCCCCCCCCCCACCATTGAGGTGGTGGAGGAGAGTGGTGGTAAGTAGGAAATCCCCACCCAAAAAGGTTGTGCAAGCATTAGAGAGAACAATTATACCAGTGACCTCTTCCCCTCAAAGAGGGATCCCAAACACTAGGGAAATGGAACCCACATAAAATTGCAAGGGACATTACCCCAATGATCCAGAAAGGTCTACAGGTGAGCCACTTCTAGTACTAAATTTTGTGTTTATACTTGTATCTACAAACAAATATGATACACAAGCATCACTTTATTTAAATCCGAAAGATTGCAATCAACATGAGAATGAGCAAAAAGAGACGATTTTATCTCTTTCCAAATGAAGAAAATGATTTCCACTCTAAAAGCATGCTAGAATTTGGTGAATGCCATGGGAAAGCCCAACCAATCCTTTAATAGAATATGCTACTAGAGAAATTGTTCAGGATGAAAAGGCTGAAAGAATTCATGAATCCAATCCCAGATAGTTTGATCTTTTGTGAAAATACCAAAAAAGGTGTATAAGGGTTTCAATGTTCCCATAGAACAAGAAATGGGGATCTAGAACACCTAAATGAATGAGCTTGAGACCAATGGGTAACCCCTAGTAAAGAATAAACCATGAAAAATGAGAAAGCTTAGGATCAAAAAAGGAAAACAAAATTGTAGAAAAGTTGTGTTTCAACACAAAGAAAAAGAGTGCAATGACAAATAAGAGTTAATTTTATCCACCATTTGAAGCTTGGGAGATAGAAATTCAAAACCTTTTATGGGCGATTAATTGAGAAAAGGCGCATCTAGAAATCATTTCCAGACCTTCCACCATGGTGTAGATGACAAAACCCAAGTTATATGTGACATATAATCAAGAATATCTTCAAGAATGGCCTTATAGGAGCATCGAATGCTATTGGCTAATGACAATTTAACCTTATCTTCTGGACATAATAGAAGTTGTCAAAGATATCAGCTAAAGATGTCTTGCACCATGTGAATACCTCATCTGAAACACTTGAGGGCATGCACCTAGGAAACCTATGAAAGAGGAACGTTGTGGAAGGTAATGAAAGGTGACCACCACACCAAATGAGAATTTATGGAGAGCCTATTTCTAACTCATCTTCGTTCCATATCAACCAAGGTATGATTTTCTCATGTAAGATTTTTAAATAATTTGGATAGTAAAAAAATCTTAGGACTTTCACTAGAGATTTTATAAAAAGTAAGTTTGGGAAATCTAAACCCTTACAGGTCTTGCAACCTTGAGGAGAACCCTCACAAATGTAGTTGCACAAAAGAGTTATCCATTTCTCTGAACCATCAATCACATGAACAATCCATTTAGCATAGAGGGAAGTACCCTAATGTCTAACATCTAAGAAGGAGAGACCCTTATATTCTTTTGATAGGACACATTATTCCCAAACAACCTGATGAAAAATCTTTCTATGCTTTGAGCTAGCCCATAAAAATCTCTGAGTAATTTCTCAAGTTTTTTGTATGAAACTTGAGAAGGGGTCCAACATGAAGAATAATATACATGCATGGCTGGAAGGACTTTGGAATAAATCTAAAATTTACGTATTAACGAGAGAGGATTCATGATCTAGTATGACAACTTCATCTCAACTCTATCCATTAAATACTTCCAGATCCACGCGAGGGTTACTTGGAAGGCAAACATAATGACTATAAATTGGAAGATTTCTCCATATTAAATCCACTTCTATTGGAAGAGAGATAACCATGGGGGTGGTGGCAAAAAATAATTTCTATAACACTACATCTTCTGCCATTGAATATTTGAACTTGAGGTGAGGTAATAAACATCAAGGCATTGCAATGCATGTTGAACACTAGTCTTATCCTTGATTAAGGTAAGAAAATAATCATCTACAAAGTGGCCAATGACCAATTAAGTGGTGGGTGACCTCGGCAATGAGGTGTATTTCAAAAAGCCATATTGAGTGGTATTGGCAAGAAGATAGAAAATTCCATTGGTTGTTAAAACATATAGAGTACATGAGCCAAAGGGAAGCCTTGATGAATAGAGTGAAAGATCTTAAAAGGTTTGAAGCAAACATCATTGGCGAAAAGATATGTAGAGGCATTCGAAAAAAACATGGACACATAACCGATAAAGGTAGGACCAAAACCAAGCTCTTTGAGCATGGCGAGAATGAAGTGTCATTCAATCTTGTCATAGGATTTCTCAAAATCAATTTTAACAAAAAGGGATTTCTCTTGTGACACTGAGCCCATTCCATGCCTTCCCATACTGCAATAATATAATTTAAATGTATCTGCCTCAAAGAAACCCTATTTTTTATGGACTAACAATTGTGGGTAATATCTTGTAGATGCACAAAGCCATGGCTTTGGAAATGCTTTTGTATAATACATTGAGAAAATTAATTGGGCTCCATTTACAAATAAGCTTCAAATCCCCCATCTTGTGAATGAATTTGATGTGGCTCCGGTTAATGAACTGACTAAGTGAATTGGAATGAAAAGCTTCCAAATAGTTCTAGAAACGATTCGGGAGCATGGTGGAGAATGGGGGTTTCGTTATGGTTATTTTTACAACTCATAGTGGTCTAACCATCTTCGCCAAAATCCTAAGAGGTTGTAATTGTGGGCTTTGATAAGATTTTGTTACGCTTTGCTAACAAAGGGAAACCTCAAATCTTGTGGTTTGTAGATTGGCATTGGAAACAGGTGTTGGGAAGGTTAATGTAAACCACCCATTGAGTGTACCAAAAGTCCCCAACCTCAATGTCAATGGTTTATTTGATCACGAGAGACGTCGATCTCAACACATACTTATCTCTATGGTTTGGCAGCATAAATCTTAAGAGGTTCTTTGATGATGACTCAACTTATTAAAGAAGCGATGAGATCCAAAAAGTGATAACAGGGCATGTGAAGGCTTGGAAATTCGACCCAACCAGGAACTTTGAGATTCGTATGCTCTGAAACAAAAAATTCACGAGTCTGGAGGGACATAATAAGTAGGGAACTTCAGACATACCATGTGGAAGATTTATGCAACATTTGTCTATGTTGGCAAGTTAGAAAATCGAAACAGATAAAATCCTTTGGTCATATTTTGGATTGAATTTAACTTAATACCAAATTGGGACTAGGTCGTTTAAACCTAAGAGAGAAGCATGCTTTTAGAGGGAATCCTTAAAACAAAATAACCTATCATGTAAAATTGCTCAAGTCAATGACATGAATAATTAAATTCTTCAACTGCTAATAAGATATTGGGGGTAAAAACATTACCTTGTGGAATACTTTAGGCACAAACTTCCTCAGTTTTGCTTCCTTAGAGGCACCATCATAATTCGTCACAATTGCAATAACCTTAGTGTGTGAGTGGGAGGTCATTATAAAAGGGCTGCCCAAAGGTGGGGTGCTTAAAAAATAAAAATAAATACAAGCACATGCGAAAACAAATCCCACACAGAACGATATGACGAGAGTCGCACACCAAGTGATGACACCCATGCAAAACATGAAACCCTAGTAGAGCATTTTTTCCAAAAAGCCAAACTTTCACTTGTCAAAACACTCGATTTCAAACATTTAAACTTAAAATAAAATAATAATATTAATAAATCTTAAGTAAATAAAATTGAATGAAATTTGATTTTTTTTTATAAATTCTAATTATATTTTTTTTCAGCTTTTGAGCTCTAAATTTTCTAACATGAAGGTCGGGCCGTACATACCAATAGTTCGTTTTTAAAGTAAATATTTGTACTATTTTGATTAATATACGAGATTGTTACAATGTTACCCATTTCCATATCATCCAAAAATAAATTAAAATATATATGATGTGTTCCTAGGAAAAAGAAAAAGAAAATGAAGGGCAAAGGAGGGAAAGGAGACGAGAAATGATCATTTGAGAAAAAAAAACTTTATAAACGTGTGATGTGTCTCAAATTATTCTGAACGAAAAGACATAACCTAAGGTTATTTTAATCTCACATTAGCTAATGTGAGATCTATATCATACGGTATTACATGGTCTATGGTTTAAATAAACATTTAAAAAATTGTCCATTTAACAATACGTTCCGTTTAATTCTTTAAAACGGTGGGATGACAGGTCTTTCTTACGGAAAAAGCATTCTAAGACCAATTCAAATTTGCAATTATTGGCCTAGACAACGTACGAAGTCGTTAAGGCCATATCTAGGAAGGGAACCCCACGCTATG